>VSDK01017967.1:28620-106683 GCA_009767595.1 Symbiodinium kawagutii | reverse complement strand
CGGAAGAGCACGATAGACTTGGGGATCTTGCTGAATGACCGTCATGAAATTGTATAAGAATGAGATGTAAACACAAATCCTTTTGGAAACTCTGGCGGCCAATTCGCCACCAACTGGCCGACAAGATTGCTCAGATTGCAAGAGCAGCAAAGACATAGCAGCACGCCTCTCAGCAACCTCCGCGTGCCACTTTCTACTGGACCAGGAAGCAAACGGTGAAGGAACTCTGCGAAAAAGAGAGGGCTGATGAATTAGCAACGTTTTGAAATCATACAGCAACCACTCCAAGACAGTTATTCGGCAGCGAATGGCTCTGGGAGACACGCCGGCAATGGAGGCATGCGAGGCATGCGAACTTGTTGGGCTACATGGAGGCACGCTATCCGAAAACTCACTGTCAATGAAGGACGGCAAACATGGAAAGATGGTGGAAGCAGGCGATGACCCCCCTGAGACATCCAATCCGGAGGTGGCCTCGCCGGAGTTGATGCGGAAAGCAGTCAACTGTAGAAGGTTAAGCTGCCACCGCCTCCCCACGAAACACCAGGCCGCATGCTGGTCCAATCGGGAACACACCTCAGCATCTTGCCATGTATGTCTGCGATTTTGAAAATTCACCTCCCACGCACCATCGAAACATCTGGCTGCAATGAAGTGAGCATCGTTGTCGTGTAAAATATAGAGGCCATCGCCACACTCGTCTCCATCAACCACAGCCGTCACACATTGCCTGGATCAGGGGGAGAATATTTTGAATTCAAACAAACGGAATCCGAACTACGTCCCAAAATCCCGCGCCTAATCTTAGTCTTTGGCCACTTGAGGTCTACAACATGCATTCTCTGTTCATGTCCAAGCGGCTGCCATGGCGGCAGGAAGCGGTTCCCGTCTGCCACTGCCCAGAATGGCCCGTCCCTTTCATAAGGGATTTTGAAACCATGCGCACGGAGAGAGTCAACCAGGCACACATCATTGAAGCGCTCATCGGCGCGATTCCTTGGTCAGTCAGGGCGATAGTCAACAGCATGACCATGGCAGGTATCGTTGATGCTGTGATCTAGATTCATTCATGTCTCGGCAAGCGCATCCAAGAATCCCTTGCCCTCCACGGGCCACGGACTTGCGGCTGGGCTTTGGCCGAATTGGTCCTGAGCAGCGATTCCTTTGTCATGGCGACACGTGGTTATCGAAAAACTCAAGAATTAGCCGCCAGGAGACCCTGCCTGCTTGGCTCTCTTTCCTGGGACCTCCGGGCTGCGCAATTTTGCAAGCAGACTTGTGGGCTACTTGCGCGCGTCTGCGTGCGTGGGGGAAGGCATGTGGCCTTTAAGCCACATCCACGCAAAAACAGAACAACACAATTTTGAAGTAACCGATATCTCAGCCCAGGCCTGTATCCTGCATCTCTTTTTCAACAATGGTCTTGTACTCCTCAAAAACCAGGTTGAGAGCCGCTCTTCCGCAAGTCGCCGCCACTGTCGCTTAGACACTCCTGGCCTCAAAGGGTTTGGGAACGAGGCATGACGCACGCACAATTTCTCACCACAAACTTGAGCTAAGTTGCTGCTGCATTGCTTGGCGCAGCCTCTCTTTGTCGGACCTAGGCTAAGCTTGGAAAGGGAAAGATGTTCTACACGCATAGCTTGAGACGCGCAGCCATTCTTGAACTTAGGCGAGCGGCAACAGTCTTTCCACCACCGCTCGCCTCGGGCCGAGAATCAACAAAAGTGTCTCGAATTGAAAAGGAATTGTCTCCGAGGCAATGACTCAAGCTTCTGCTCAGCCATCTCCTGGGTTGGCTCGAGTTCGTCGATGGGCCTCCAGATTCAATGGCAAGCAATGGACGCAAGGAAGGAAGCCCGAAGAGTTGAGATGCTCATGCGGGGCAACCCTATATAGCGCAGGCTAAGGCTGATACTTGCTCACGGCGCCGCATTCAGAGTCGTCTGGCGTGACTGTCAAACCCCTTAGTTCTGATCAAATAGCAGGCTCTAAAAGCAAACCTCTATAGATATGAATCCTAGCATCCCAACAATCAGCAAACATCTTTGTCTTCTGACGAGATGCTTTCCACGATATCGCCTATACCAGCGCGATCTCCCGAGTTGGCGCCAGCTCATAGAAGTCGAAGTGGAAAGATGCGCCGTGGAAAGGCATCTGCAAGCAATGCCCTTCACCAATCTGTCACCTGCAACCGGATTTTGGCGCCATCTTAAATTCACATCGACCAGGACAGCGACATGAACGCATGCAGCCGAGAAGCACCACAGGCTCTTCGCCCCCAACGCAGATTCCACACGCTTCCCGATGGCAAAGCGCACCCCTGCAAAGAAACACAGGCATTGAAAATCAAAATCAATCGTATCATGCGAAACGTTTGAACTTCAAGGTTTCAGCGACTCCAGGGCAGACAGGGCGCATTGCTGCTCGCCCCTGTAAGCTGGGTCAGAGCAATCGTCCACGAAATTATCGCCTCAAATTTTCTGGGGCAAAGGTGTCAGGATTGAATTGCGCCCAGCAGTTCACAAGCAACTGTAACCAAGCTACACCAACTTCTCGTAGGTCTCTCTATGTCCCCCCGTAGAAGAGAAGGCGTCAAGGTTCCTACAGCAATGAAAATAACACAAAGCACCTGTCAAGGTAATATCAGAATTTCAAGGACATCGGATCCACACTGCGTGATGCGCAGCCTTCACGACTTGGGCCATCAAAACTTGAGCGCTTACAGCCTGAGCAGTGAGTCAACGTGTCCAAGTTGTACGTCGATGGCGGTACATGAAGAAACATGAATCAAGCACGCAGCTCAGGAGCCTGTCCATAAAGACAGCATGGCTCGCCCCATGGAAACGGAAACCCCATGCGAGGACACCGGATCCATCAGGCCAATCGGGTCGAAGCCAGCATCAGGCACACCTCACATGAAAACATAAACAAAGTTCCCAAACTGGAAGTGTAGTGGCGCCAAAGAATTTCAAGATCTATGCGGCCGAAGCGCCTGCAGAGAAGACCACGCTACTCGACATAGCAGACTTTGCACGAGTAGAAGGAATGCAGCAAGGAGTGCTTATTCGCTAGAGCAAAAGAGGCGCTGCGAATCTAGAATCATAACGGAATTCGTGGGAATCCTGAAGTCAATTGGCTGCTATCAATCGGACGTTTGCTTGAATGGCAAACTTTGCCGTAAGCAACAATAGGGATTGCAATTACACCCGCTATGAAACTTCACTGCCACGGCCTCCATCTGCAATGAGGAAGTAGTAGTTCAGCGCCTTAAGTCAACGCATGGGATGTTATACTGCCCGAAGAAAACGCACGGCCGGATTCGTGAGCACCCCTGCTCGAAAGAATCCATGAGGCATGAGTCTGCGCGCGCAAGTATTCCAACACGCGCGTTTGCCACAGAGCATGGCACCAAGCTCCGCTATACCCGGCTCCGCTTCCAGGGCAAGAGACCCAGCCCACACACTCTGCAGATTGGAAAGTTTGTGGATGGATTTAGCGATGTCATCGGCAATGCCTGGATCCAAACCTTAGGGGCCTGGGGCAACGCAAACATGTGATCATGTGAGCATGCTCAAATCTCAGATTCAGGTCCCTTCCAAGCAAAGTTCAGACACGCAGATGATGACGACGCAGCGATAACCAACAAGACAATAAAACAGCGGTGATCAAGCAGGTACACATCCGTGGCCAGTGGACGCTTCCCTCTCTGTTGCATAGCTTCGTTGGACAGAATATCATCAGAGAGCTCTGTCTTCCTGCATTTAGCTTTGAGTATACTGCATGTTGATGCCCGTGCGCGATAACGGGTTACACACACTTTAAAGACCGTGATTCAGAGGTTGATTGGATCAACTATTCAGGGTCGTACCATATTGCAATCGCTTGATTTGTCCATCTGGACTTGAAATCTGCGATATCGTCACAGTATTCCAATAAGGCCGTACGTCGCCAAAGCAGACAGCAATGACAAACCGGAAACTAGATCATCGGTGTGTTTCATTCTTGCACGTACAAGTGGTTGATCAGACCACTCATCCACTGATTTGCCATAGCTTCGTTGGACTGGATAGGCAAATCAGCTCCAGTCCCCCTGCGGGTTGATGATTCTCAATGATTCTTGATTCTTAATTGATAAAATCCTTAGAAACAGGAGTTGACTCACACACGAAGGCCGTGCGTCGCAAAACTGAGGTGGTCACACACACACTGCCGTTCGCAGCGGCGTGTTCCATGCGAGCTGAAAAACTCATCTTCAGTTTTTAAAGCAGTGAGCCTATCACAATTTCTGATCAGGAAGCAGCAGCCCACTCACCAAGCATTGCGTCGTATTAATTGACACCGATATGGATATATTAGAGATACAAACCCAGCACGCGGGCCATTGCAATCAATTTCTCCGCAATGAACAACCAAAACCCATGAATAACAAACACAGTGTACATTACGTAAGGGTTTTTGCATAATGATAAAAACCGGCTATAACAAACCACTAACGCACAAGTACAGAACTATAGGTGCTGAACAGCCAAAGATGCTTTGTTCCATAGGTCCGGAAAGGGGTATGGAATAAGGTGTTCACATGTATGGATCACATGGTAACCCCTAGAATAGCTTTACTCAAAGCCATGCGCCTATTAACTACGTACTGGAACTGCAGCGGCAAACGCATGCTCATACATATGCGATCCAAGACGATGACACTTATATACGCCAACTCCAACGGTAAACGGCTGGGCAAAACTAGTCATGGAAACTAAGCCTCCAAGCAGAACAGAGCGCTTTCTGCTTTTTCTTTGCCGGCCCCTGTGCAGTGGGCACTTGCCATGTGATGCTGTTCAAATTCTTCAATGAACACAACTTTCGACGAAAGTGAACATTTGATATGGTTCACCCCCATGCTTTGAATTTGTCGATGCTTCTGTTTCGCAAACTTTTCTGCTACAAAATGTCACAGCAGGACTAGCACGATCTAAAATCTCAAAAAACAATATATGGTATCTTAGTTCGTTGCGTTCAAACCCTGAGCTACTTGTTCACAACTTCAGGGCGATCAGAACCTATCAGATCTCTGACGAGTTTCATATCCAGAAGTTCCGCTCTTCCAACTCTCCCAGTAAGACCACGAAGAATCCTCACGGACTCCGAAAAATCAGTACGAGATGATAACACCGCCAGCATGCTCCAAGATGGTGACAGATGTAAGCAACTGCGCCAACATTTATATAATTTTTCCTTGCGCTAGAAGCTGGACCCCTCTGTTCCACAAGGCGGTATAATCTTTGCCGAGTTTCATGCCCAGAGCTTGCTCTCTTAGTCTTCCAGTTGTTCGGGTACCAAGAAGAATCCTTGTATAGGCGAGCAAGATACGAGTCCACCGGGCAAGCAAAGTTAGTCAATTTCACAGACTCAAGTCAATTCTGATCAAAACCTACCACCATCCGCAGTGGACACCCGTGACCATTAGGTTTTATCTCTTCTATTTTTCGCGCCAAAAACCACATGGCGGACGCACATCTGGATATCTTCAATAGTCAATCCCTACGAATATAACAAGAACGTACCAATAAACTGACGAAAAACCTTTAGGAATCGTGGGTTTCAATCAATTGACATAGGTCACCAGCAGCCGTCCCGTCGCACTCCAAACTTTGAAAGCGATTGCCATTTGGACACCAAGGCGCGCAATCCCACGCCATCGCTTTTCCCCAATCATCTGCCGAATCATCTGCCCAAATCTTTTCCTCCACAAAAACATGGGTTAGTCAGGGACGAACGACACATGTGGTTCAGAGGTCATGCAAAGCCGCTAAAAAGTCAGCAAGGCAGGCCGCCCCGTGGAAGAATTTCCACCAAAAATCAATTTACCAGACTTCCCAGCAAGTAAATTTGCCAACTACTATAGCGGCTTTGGCCAGCTTCTCATCTTGGTACCAACCGCTGCAATGATCTTCATCTTCCGCAACCCTACAGCACTTCGTATCCGGCAATGGAAAACCATTTGGATTGCGCCGCAACTTCCTCGAATATCGTCAAGCAAGACATTTTTCCGATCTCACCCGGGGGCCTTCGGAGCAGGTTCCTGCTGCGGCTCTGGGACCTCAAAGCCAGAGGACCGCAAGGCCAGAAAGAACGAAGGAAGGAAAGATCACACGATAGACGATAAAGGTAAATTTAAAACGGCGACAGGTGAATGATGATGATGATGATGATGATGATGATGATGATGATGATGATGGTTATGATGTAGTACCATCTGGTTTCATCACCCCTTGTAAGTCCTTAGCTCTTTTTCTAAAGGGTTTATGGGTACCCCTGGCTCCTTAGCTCTCCCAAACCAATAGCCAGTGTAAGAAATGTCGGTGAAATATTTTATATCCACTGCTTGGTGTAGTTTACTTGCCGTATTTCTGGGCGTTAGAGCAGGGTCAATGTTCTGTCAACTGTTCTGAGTCAAATCCAAGAACATTCTAGAACCACCGGCTGTGTTTGAGCACACCAATCTCGCAAGCTGAGCTACCAGTTCAAATCTTGAAATCCACGGCAGCGAGCTGGACCAGTCGCATTCACCTCAATGGAACATTCAGGGACAAGGAGGAAAGAATTTACCATGAACATCGGTGAATACATCATGCCTCTTGGCTTTGAAAGTCGGTGAATACATCATGCCTCTTGGTTTGAAAGTCTTCCTCTCAATTATACGCCAGCGCAGACCCCAGATAGCAAGGAAGCGCTAATTTTGGACATCTTAGTCAGCTTCTGGAAAACCGGCAATAAGCCTGTCATCGTATTGACACCGGCGCCATCCTGTTCACACCCCTTTATCCAGACAATGATGCTCATAAGCCTGTCGCCGTGCTGACACTGGCACCCTCCTGTTGACACCCCTTATTCACCCAATTATGCTCATAGGCATGTCACCGGCATCCAGCGGCGCCCTGCTGTCGACACCCCTTGCCCATCCAATTACTAGCTCAAATGCTTGTCACCGGCGCCCAGTGGCACCCTGCTATTGACATGCCTTATTCACCCAATTTTGTTCATAGGCCTGTGTCCTATACTTGAAGCAAGAACCCCAACAGCTGTTCCAGCGATCTGGGGAATTACGAAAAAACAATCTTCCATGCTCAAGTGTCAAAAGCAGCCTCGCTCCCGATTTGCAGCCAAATTGCTGGCTCCCAGCTGCACAGCACCATCAATGCGCTGCGCCAAAATCAACAATGTGTGCGTCACATTGTCTGTTGAGGTGGTCACAGCTTTTCTACCGACCAGCACTTGGTGCGATCGCATGGCGCCGTCTTGAACTTGTCACCAGCGCCGGCTTGAGCACTCTGGTTGCCATCAAAGCTTGGAATTCGAATCGCTTGGCACTGACTTTGACTTTGTCCCGGCTAAGGCAAACCAAGCCAACGGAAAGCCTAGTTAAGGAAAAACCCAATTAAGGGAAAACCCAGTCAAGGGAAAGCCCAGTTAGTCAAGGGAAAGCCCAGTTAAGGGAAGGCCCAGTCAAGGAAAGCCCGGTGAAGGGAAAGACCAGCGAAAGGAAAACCCAGTTAAGGGAAAGCTCAGTGCAGGGAAAGCCCAATTAAGGGAAAGCCCAATTGAGGGAAAGCCCAAAACCCAGTGAAGGGAAAGCCCAGTCAAGGGAAAGCCCAGGTAAGGGAAAGCCCAAAGCCCAGTGAAGGGAAAACCCAGTTAAGGGAAAGCCCAACGCCCAGTGAAGGGAAAGCCCAGTCAAGGGAGAGCCCAGTTAAGGGAAAGCCCAAAGCCCAGTGAAGGGAAAGCCCAGTTAAGGGAAAGCCCAAAGCCCAGTGAAGGGAAAGCCCAGTCAAGGGAAAGCCCAGTTAAGGGAAAGCCCAAAACCCAGTGAAGGGAAAGCCCAGTCAAGGGAAAGCCCAGTTAAGGGAAGGCCCAGTCAAGGGAAAGCCCAGTTAAGGGAAAGCCCAGTCAAGGGAAACCGGACGAAAGGGAAAGCCCAGTTAAGGGAAAGCCCAGTCAAGGGAAAACCCAGCGAAGGGAAGCAGAACGAAATGGAAAGCCCAGTTAAGGGAAAGCACAGTCAAGGGAAACCGGACGAAAGGGAAAGTCCAGTTAAGGAAATGAGTGGCAAACTCTACAATCAGATGTCATTGAAATCCTCTGTGAACAGAAAGCTCAGCCTTAAACATTAAACTTTCAATGCTCGTTCTAAGATTGAAACCAGCGTCCAAAATTTAATTTGTTTCCCTCTCCAAATTTGCAATCTTTAACTCGTTTTCAAAAATTAGAATGTTGAATAATTTCAACTTTTTCCAACATTAGATTTTTGAAAACTGTTGAATCTGTCCGAATCTGACCCAAACCCCAAATTCCGGGTCTGGATCAGATTTGGGGAGTTTAAAAAAGTTTAAAAAGTTTAATTTTTGTCCTTTTTAAAAAATTAAACTTTTTAAACTTTTTAAACCCCCCAAATCTGACCCGGGCCCCGAATTTCGGAAATAGTTTATTATTAATCTTTTTAAACTGTTTAAATTGTTTAAACTTTTAAGGCCCTTTTAAAAGTTTAAAAAGTTTAAAAAGTTTAATTTTTTAGAAAAGACAAAAATTAAACTTTTGAAACTTTTAAAAGGGTTTTAAAAGTTTAAAAAGTTTAAAAAGTTTAATTTTTTAAAAAGGACAAAAATTAAACTTTTTAAACTTTTTAAACCCCCCAAATCTGACCCGGGCCCCGAATTTCGGAAATAGTTTATTATTAATCTTTTTAAACTGTTTAAATTGTTTAAACTTTTAAGGCCCTTTTAAAAGTTTAAAAAGTTTAAAAAGTTTAATTTTTTAAAAAGGACAAAAATTAAACTTTTTAAACTTTTTAAACCCCCCAAATCTGACCCGGGCCCCGAATTTCGGAAATAGTTTATTATTAATCTTTTTAAACTGTTTAAATTGTTTAAACTTTTAAGGCCCTTTTAAAAGTTTAAAAAGTTTAAAAAGTTTAATTTTTTAAAAAGGACAAAAATTAAACTTTTTAAACTTTTTAAACCCCCCAAATCTGACCCGGGCCCCGAATTTCGGAAATAGTTTATTATTAATCTTTTTAAACTGTTTAAATTGTTTAAACTTTTAAGGCCCTTTTAAAAGTTTAAAAAGTTTAAAAAGTTTAATTTTTTAAAAAGGACAAAAATTAAACTTTTTAAACTTTTTAAACCCCCCAAATCTGACCCGGGCCCCGAATTTCGGAAATAGTTTATTATTAATCTTTTTAAACTGTTTAAATTGTTTAAACTTTTAAGGCCCTTTTAAAAGTTTAAAAAGTTTAAAAAGTTTAATTTTTTAAAAAGGACAAAAATTAAACTTTTTAAACTTTTTAAACTTTTAAAAGGGCCTTAAAAGTTTAAACAATTTAAACAGTTTAAAAAGATTAATAATAAACTATTTCCGAAATTCGGGGCCCGGGTCAGATTTGGGGGGTTTAAAAAGTTTAAAAAGTTTAATTTTTTAGAAAAGACAAAAATTAAACTTTTGAAACTTTTAAAAGGGTTTTAAAAGTTTAAAAAGTTTAAAAAATTGCAAAAGTTTAATATTAAACTATTTCCCAAATTCCGGGCACAGGTCAGATTTGGGGAGTTTTAAAAGTTTAATGTTTAAAAAGAAAATAATTTAAGATTCGAATCTTTTTGAAACTAATGTGAAGAGTTTAAAAATCAAAGGGAGTGAAGATAGGACCAAAGTCACATAATCACATAGACCCTATTATTCCCTCGTACCCCCCTCCCCCCCCTCTTTGCCCTCAAATAATCCTGAATTGAACATGTAACTTGTTTTTAATAAAGATTTTTAAATTGCACAATTTAAAACCTTTACTAAAATGCAGAATCTAGGAAATCCAATTGTTTCTGAAGAATGGATAAGAAAGGTTGATAAGAAGAGTTGATAACAATTGATAACAGGGGCTGATAAGAAACCTAGGAATCCAGCAAAGCAATAGGGAATTTTCTCCCGGGAGGGCAATGAGCTAGCAGCTAGCTTTATTTAGGGTCAGCCTCTAATTAGTGCTAAGGCACTTCATGGGGGGTAACCTTTGTAGGTTGATTTTTGGTTGATTTTTGATATATTTTGATAAAGGGGTTTAAAAAGGGATTTGATAGAGCAGTTTTGGGACTCAATAATCAAATTAACTATTGGTTAGGTAGCAATTTTTCAATGAACTGAAATGATATCCAGCATGGTTAGTTTTATTCATGGTCAGGGTCTATTAAGGGGGGAAACAATGAGCACATGTGAGCTTATAGTAATTAGTAAAGGCAACTAGTAGAATTTTCTTTGGGGAGGGCAATGAGTTAGCTTTATTTAGGGTCAGCCTCTAATTAGTGCTAAGGCACTTCATGGGGGGCACCCTTTGTAAGTTGATTTTTCCTTGATTTTCGATAGTTTTTTTTTTAAGGGATTTAAAAAAGGGATTTGATAGAGCAGTTTTGGGATTCAATAATCAAATTAATTATTGGTTAGGTAGCAATCTTTCAATGAAGTTAAATGATATCCAGCACAGTTAAATTTATTAATGGTCAGCATCATCAGCTTTGGGCTTCAGAGCCCCAAATTTAGGATCCAAAGTCTCAAAAAAACATCCCCAATGAAAAACAGTTAGCTTTATTTAGGGTCAGTTTTTTAATTTTGTTCAGGGGATCGGTTAGCTTTATTCAGGGTCAGTTTATTCATCATAGGTCAACATTAGTTATGAAAGGGTTTCTAGGGCCATTTAACTATATATAGTTACATCATATCTACCATTTGTCCGGTAGTCACCCTAGTTAATATTGTATCCCAACTTATAGCTGGTAAGGGGCCCACCTTTGTAATCATGGTTGATACCGGTTCAATAGGTGTGGATTAGTGACGGTTAACCATGACTGAACAGGTTAAAAGGGTTTGCACCCTTATGATCATGGTAGAGCGTGGCCGATGAAGATCAACAACCATGCTTTCTATCAAATATGGGTTTTTGTGAACATCCAAAGAAACATCATCAAATGGTGTTCAGCTAATTCATTGTCAAGTAGACTCGATCGAGATTTATTGCACATGAGCATGTGTGAATGCTCCATCGCTAAAGCAAAGGTCCTTTCATTTTTCTCCATATATGTTTCGCAACCGTTGGAAGTGCGACAGGTGGTGACCCATGTCCCATGGAAGAAGGTGAGCAGAGGCAGACCTCCATGGGAAGCTAACCGCCACGGAAGCTGCTGCAGGAGGCTTTCTTTACTCCACGTCACAGCCTGAGTTGAACCCTGCGACTCCGCACCCGACTGTGGTTCCACCACTGTTCGTCCAGGTTGTTTCCCTTAGGAGTCGAAGGATTGTTCACTCAACTGCGGGGAAATAGGTGTTGGATCATGTTGGCCGCCAACATTATGTGGGCCAACACTTGTGTTTCTTGGATATGATCCTCCTTTTCATACAGCTAGGTTTCCAGCATCATTTGTGTTGTCATCAATTGATATTGCCGGATGAACAACATGGTTTTTATCCAATGGGTTAATGTCAATTCTGATTTGATACTAGCAATCTTTAGCAACCAATGCTCTTTTTGCCGGCATTTCGTTCATTCTGTTCCTCAACTCCAGTTTAATCGCAAACCAGAAATAAAACAAACAGTCATCAACAACCAGAAGTAACGTTGAACTGCAAAATTTGAAAAAAACATGCAAACAGGTGAAACTCACACAAAATGGAGTTCAAGAGGTTCAAACGGGTTCAACTCCATCTTGCAAACTTGAACTCCAGTTCCTCAGGTGATTCATACGCAAAAACCCAGGTCGAAAAATTCCATCTTAGACCTGTTGAAACCTGTTGACCAGCCACAAAACTCTGACAACCAGGTGTAACTTGGTGAAACTCCAGTGAATAGTGATTCATCAAGCAAAAAACCTGTCGAACTGACCAGCCACCAGACAACTAGGTGTAACTTCAAGTTGGTGAACCTTCAGTGATTCACAAAGCAAAACCCAGGTTGAACCTCCAGCCTACCATTTGGTGCACTCCTGGGGTTCGCTGCTGGCTCCCAATCAGCAGCCAGAGGCAAGGCGCACCTGGGTCGGCGCAGCGAGTTGAACACGGGAACCTTGGCCTCGCTACTTCAACTGGCGGAAGCTGAGTCTGGGGACTCGGGGGTAGGGGCTTCCGCGATGCCAATCATTGACTGGTTGGTGGTTTGATTCACGTGTTTTATTTTCCATAGTAATAATCAACAAATGGCTGGTTGACTAATATTTTTCATACGGGTGGTTCAACCACCAACCAAATACTGAAGCCATGATTTCATCGCAAATCAAAGGGGACGGAGTCGTCCTTTTTGGTTGGGAAGCCATCAGGATAGGGCGCATCATGGGGACATCATGGGCACATCATGCGCGTATGGACCCCCTGTGACCACTCTGAAGCGTACACCCATGTAAGCCCCCAAAAAGCAACTGTTGGGTGGGCTGACCGTTTCTGTAATCGCCGATTTGGAAGTCTTGAGCCTTGATGTGGACACAACATTACAAATGATGTAATCCATGTACTGTTTTTAGTCGTTGTTGGATTTTTTGACTTCAAAGGCCTACTAGAAACACCGAGATCGCGGAAGAGAAGCACTGACGGAAGAAAAAAAACAACCACCAGGCCTTCTTGATGCATCTCCTTTGTGTGTAATCCTCGCTCTTTCTTATTATCATGGTTTATCATTCTTGCTAATATTGCTACTACGAATCATCATTGATGATTCTTACTGGAGCTCGTTTCTCCATCTTTGACATTTTGCTGCTTTGTGTTGGGAACTGATGTTTGTTACTCCAGCTCATTTAATTATCGTTCTTGGATCATTGCCCAGTTTTGCTGCTTGCTGCTTTGTGTCGGGATATGTTGTTTGCTCCAAGCCGGGTGTGCATCCTACCTTGCCTCCTTGTAGAAACAATCGCTGTTTGAACAAGAGATGACAATCATGCCATTGACCGATCAATGGCAGTCATTCAGCATTCGCCTTTTTAATGGAACTGTTGTTTTGGACCATTTAATCTCTTCATTCTATTCAAGCCAATGATTGACTTGATGCCAATCGTTGACTTCATGCCAATCCTGTCAATCATTTGGGTCCATCAAGCTGTGACCCGGAGAATGAGGTCCGAGGACTTGGAGAAGCTGATCAAGAATGCCTTCCGACAGGCACAACTGGAACCATGTCCACTTATCAGAGTTTCCTATCAAAATGATGGATTTTTCCAGACTAGTTCACAGGAGTGTATGTCAAAATGTTGATATGACAAGACCGACCTGTGTTTTCCGTTCTGTTGGCCTGCTCAACTAGTAATCAAGAGACGCCCAGCCTACTTAGGGGGATCAGCCACCAAGACCGCCAATCATGCTTCAGTGATCTGCATTTCGGCCTGGTCAGCGGCAGGTGTCTCGTGGGGGGAGGTTGAACCAGGAGGATTTGCCAAAAGCCTTGCGACATTGCCATTTCAAGGACCATCGAGCTGAAAGTTTGGCTTCAAGAGTGATTGGTTGATGATAGCTCATGATGGTTTATGATGGATTGATGGTTTATTGTGGTTTGAAAGGGTTACTTGATGGTTCATGATGGTTACAGTAGTTGATGCTGAATGCTGGTTAGTTGATGGTTAAAGATTGTTAATGATGGGTGATCAACAGTCGATTGATGATTGATGATTGATAAAATGATGGCAAGGTGGCAGTTCATGGCGAATGATGGTTAATCATCGTCAATGTCTCTTAAGAACTAGCAGCAATCATCAATGAGAGTAGCGGGTTCACAACCATCAGTCACGACTATTAAATATTTGGATTTCTACTGCTCGGAATTGATGGTTTTTTGGTGGTTGAAGAGTGGTTATTGACAATGGAGTACTGTAATGGCTAATAGATGATCGGTTGATGTTTATTTCGTTGGAGTGGGTCGTAGATGATTATTTGATGGTTGATGACCCCATGGATGTTTAGTTGATCGTTGAATGCCATGGCTAGGAATGGATGGTTTATGGATGGTTGATGATTGATCATGCACGATTACTATACCATCAATTGAGTATTAGCCGACTACTAATAGTTACCATCAATAAACTATCATCAATGAATGGTTCATGGTCCAATTCTATTTGACAGATTGCTACAAAAACTAGGTAATCATCAATTACTAACCATGGTAACTAATGGTCATCATCATGTAGTGGTTCAGTTGATTGTTACTTTATGCTTCATGCTTGCGTCATTGATGACTAATACTCAGCCGTGCAACCGTTGCCCATGCCCCAGTTTTGTTGCCACGGAGTTGCCTCGGGGGCCGGAAGGACGTGAGGGACCAATGGGTGGAAGAGATCTACGAGGCAGTGCTGGGCCGAAGCAGAGCTCGGGGTGTGGTGGTTTGCTCGGCGAAGTTCAGTGTCATCATAGCCAGCATCAACCATCATTAAAGCCATCATCAAACAAGTTGATTGGAGGTTTGATTGACATGTTTTATTTTCCCAAATGTAACTATGAACAAGTGGTTGGTTGACAATTGTTTTTGAAAGGGGTGGTTCAACCACCAACCAGACAAGATCATAGCCATAACACAACCACCATTGAAGCCATCATAGCCATGATAAATTGGTATCAACCATCATCAACCATCATCAAGCATCATGAAACAGCATCAACCATCATCGACTAAATTGTAGCCAGCATCATTAATGTTACTATCATTGATGAATTAAACCACCATTAGTGAGGATTGGCAGTCATTTACAAACAACCATTGGTTGTTGATCAATTAAACCACCATTAGATGACTGCCAATCCTCACTAGATTAATTAAACCACCCTTTTGTTGAGTAATTGAAACCATCACCTGAATTCACATCTACTGGCCTGCAATCTTGTCGCGGATGAGCTGCAGCGTGGATGGTCCGCAGCAAGGGAGGAACCACCATCAACCTTCATTAACCATTGCAAACCGTCATGACCCACTAGTGACTATATTGCTAGCATGAACGACCTTTAACC
The DNA here is from genome assembly GCA_009767595.1 of Symbiodinium kawagutii. Lineage (NCBI taxonomy): Eukaryota > Dinophyceae > Suessiales > Symbiodiniaceae > Symbiodinium > Symbiodinium kawagutii. The sequence continues at coordinate 91,671 of VSDK01017967.1, read as the reverse complement.
AACATCAACTGTCATTTCATTGACAACCGCAAAGCACCATGAACCACCATTAATAACCATCAACCACCATGGTCAACCACCATTAATCATCATAAACCATCATCCAACCCTCATAAACCGCGAAGTACTCAGATTTCCTGTCGATCAATCCTGTGCCGCAGGGCATCACTATGGTCCCTTTCGTTGGACCAGAGGATTTCGAACGATTTGTGAACGAATACGCTGAGAAGCAACAGGAGGCTGCTAGGGCTGGGCAACGACTGGCGCAGTCCTTGTGTCTAGTTGCTGACTGGGGTGCTGTTGCACTACAAGGTAGACCCCGTTTCACCAGCGGCCCTGGTCCTTATGTGAGTTCATGTTTGGGGAAATACAAGGCGAATGGTAGATATAGCTAGCTGGTTCAACTGCCCTAGATGGGGAAGCCCACCGTGTCCCTGGTGGCAACTGGGACAATCCATCTATGCCGCGCGAGTTGTGAGCGACTCTGAGAGATGGACCTCATATCCCCCGCCACGACTTCAGGGCAGCGGCTGGTTGTAACGGGGGGCGATGAAGGGCCGGAAATGATCTTCGCGACCAGCACATTGGGCCAGTTGAAACATGGTGGTTTCTCAAGTCATAGGGGTACCCCCAGTTATCATCCTTGATATTGATCATTTTATATATAGTTAACAAAAACATCCATAACTTTGGGGTTCCCTATTTTGCGAAGCACCCACATGTTGAAACCATGAAGGCTTTGTGGTGCTGAGCCAGGCATATGCTGAAGCTTTCAGAAAGTTCGATGTGGACGAAAGCCTCCTCCTCAGAGAACTTTTCGGAAGAAATGCGTGACTCACCTGAGTGTATTGACCACCAAAAGATGGTTGGATGGGTCGCAACTAACCATCCAATTCACAGCGGAAAACAAGCATCCCAACAGCTAAGTGGTGGTTTCTCGAGTCATAGGGGTACCCCCAAATCATCCCAAACCGTTTCTAGTAATAAAAAGTCCGTAACTTTGGGGTCCCTCATGGCCTGAGAAACCACCAAGTTGATCCTTTCCAGGACGACTCGTTCAGATACACTTTGTGCGTCGCAGTGGACGGCTGGGTCTGAAGCCAATGAGCGTACCCTATGACCACCCAGATGCTCCATGTATGGTACATTTAGCTACATCTACCTAGAAAATAACCCAGTCATGTAGGCATATTTACTATACATGGGTGTTTCTCAAGTCATAGGGGTACTTATCATCATTAACCATGGCTATAGTACCCCCAGTTATCATCTAGTTATTAACCATCTATAATAGTAAACCAACCATAGCTTTGGGGCTCCCCTATGGCTTGAGAAACCACCAGCTCCATGGAGCGGTACCAGCACCGGCTCTGCGGTATGGATCGTTGGCCGTGCCCGGCCGTGCCCGGCCGTGCCCAGGTGATCAGATCAGCACCCAGGAGCTCCAAGAGGCGGATCTGCTTTGAGCAGCGATGATGGTCGAGCGTTCGCCAGATTGTTGATAGGTTAGACCTGCCAGGTAGCTCAATCATAACTATTATTTTAATGTATTAGATATCTATTAAATATCTGTTAAATATCAAATATCTATTGAATATCGATTATTTAACAATTATTATCAAATATCTATTAAATAACGATTGTTATCATCTATTGGCAGGTATTTGATAATCTTAATTGTTGAACAGGTGTCCATTGAATAGCGATTATTATCATCTATTAATTGACACTTTTCCATTGATAGGTTACACCTGCCGCCTGGAAATTTGTGTCAGAATTGTGAGCTCCAGGCCCCAATTCCTTGGAAATTACATCCGGAAATTCCTAGAATTTTTCCAGGGCACCATTCATTACGCCTGCTTCAAGAAAAATAACCAAGGAAAGTCAAACTTCTTAAAATGAATGGTCGTTGAATATGGGTGAAGAAACAAACTGCTACTAATCAATTAAGCATCATGAATCATGAACCAACTGCTAACCAGCTTTTCACCAGCTGCAAGGCATCATCAACCAAGTATGAAGCTTTTCTGACCGCCTATTGACCAAGTATCAGCCATAACTTAACCATCAACTAATCATCCATTCACCAATCCATTATTGAGTCTAAATCATATCAACTAGTGCTGAAATTCCACTTCTCCACTTCTCCATTCAACTATTAATCAGCCCATAAATCACCTATAAACCAATTATCAACCATACAAACGACCTATCAATCACCTCTTCACCAGCTATCAACCATAGTTATAGTAGATCCAACCCACCTTAACCACCTATCAACCCCCATTAACCAACCACTCCTCCCCCCATGAACCAACCCCACCCCTCAGCGTCGAGCCAGGTCCTGCGAAGCCTGGGCCTCGTGGTGCAGCCCAGCTTGGTCTCCGAGATCATGGAGAAGGCTGGGGATTGGACCAATCGACTCAGAAAATCGATTGAAATCTGCTTGAGATCATAGATCATGGATTCCATGTCATGGATCATGGAAAATGGGTTGAACCAATCGATTTTTGTTGAAAGGTCTCAACAAAAATCTCTCTGAGATCATGGATCGATCTCAGAAATTTGGTTCCAGGGGCAGGTCTCATGCGCTGGTTGAGGTCGACTACGATGGGTCTGGAGAGTTGTCGTTCGACGAGTTTGAGACGTGCCTCGTCGGAGATGGGGGCCATCATCGTTCACGGATCCATGTTGGCCATGTGTCCTCCACATGCTTTGGACAGCACATCATGCTGATCAACTCACAGTTTTGCGGCAACATTTTAGAGGAACAGCGAGGCTTTCACGTGTCTGGTTGGTGGTTTCAAACATTTTTTATTTTCACTATAGTAATCATTAACAACTGGTTGGTAGACAAGCATCTTTTTCGTGACGGGATGGTGAAGCACCCACCAACCAGGTGTGTGTTTTTGGAGTATGGCCATTGATTCCCTCAGCACTTCTCGGCAAGTCATGAGTCGGAACTGAGGCTGATGAAGCTACTGGAGGATTCAGATGGCTTCCCACAAGCTGAACAGGATGAGCTAGGGCCCTGGAGCAACATTGGTTCAGCTGCTATGGCTACCCCCTAAGCAGTACCACTGAAATGATGGATTTGAGTGAGCAAACCAACCCGTTAAGGAAAAGTGGAAGTCATGGACTGCCAACGTGCACTCTGATGCTCCAGTCGGAACGTGCTTCTACTGTAGAGAGACGAGCAGTCGATGGGTTTTCTGCTTCGATCTTTGATTTTATCTCAAGGTGCCATTCAACTTGTACTTCGAGTCTTCACTACATGGGCGTTTCTCGAAATTGGGAACCCCTCAAATGGTGGGTTTATTTCTATAAATGAATAATATTGGAGGATTTAGGGGTACCCCTATTTTAAGGAAGCACCACATTCACTCTGAATATCCGTGAGTGCCAAGATCTCCCATATTTTGCGAGGGACCACCGCTATTACAATGAAATTGTCGGTGCTTTGCTGCTGGATATGGATCAATCTTTGACCAGCATGAACCATTTTGGATCTTGGTTATTGTTGAACATGTGGGTCTATGTGTCTTAAGCAACCAACAATAACGACCAACTTGGAAAATTTAGTTATGGTTGAAATGACCAATAACCCAGTATCCAGTTTGCCAACAGTTCATTTCAACCCACCAATTGATTGGTCTAAACTATTTCTAATCCAAAATCTGAATAACCAACAATAACAACCAACCAACTTAACAATTAGCTATTCTTGTTGAATTGTTAAACAAGTACCAACAACAACCAAACAATTGTTAGTTTTTAGTCTTAGAACTTTTGCTCCGCCATTCTTCCCTGAAAATCCAGCGCTTAGGCTCAACACGGTCTTCAAGCGTTTCAGCAGTGCCTGTTCTGGGCAGCTGGATGTTCAGGTGCCAGCGCCAAGCTGGTGGTGGGATGATCCGTCGCCATGGTCGGTGTAATCTCCTCAAGCCATGTGGAACCCCCATTTAATTTTGATTTATTAGTACAAATGATGAATCTGGGATGATTTGGGGTCCCTCTATTTTGAGAAACCACCAGCCATGAGGGGTGCCCCCAGTTCTCATTGAGTTTATTGACCGTTATACTAGAAAACTCCAGACATTTTTAGGGCCCCCTATGGCTTGAGAAACCACGATGTTGATTAGTAATGATTAATGATTATTTGTTAGCCAATGATGGTTTCTCTCCGGTAGTCCCTAATCTCACTGCCTGGGAAAGCCACCAGTTATAGCTGGTTCAGCAACATCAAAAGCGGCAGATTTTTTGCCTTTAGGGGATTCCCAGAATTTGTCCCTACAGTTAGGTCGATCCTGGGAAGCAAAGCAGCGGCCGTAGGAGCTCCAAAATGGGAGCCTACGACTTGGTGTTATCAAGTGACTTGCTTCCTTGAGCTTTGGTACCTATTGATTTCCGGTGTCAAGCTACGCGAATTGTTGAGCATCATGATCGATAATGGCTATACGGCTATACGATACAATAACGGCCAAATGTTCAACTAATGAACATCGATGATGGTTTACGACCAACCACGAATGGTGCAAAACCAACAACTAACAATGATTCATAGTCTGAACCTGTTGCTAATCATGTTTGTGCTGCCACCTTCAGAACTGCAGTTGCACCTTGTCATCGCCGCAGGGCTTTGCGAATGTTCTGAATTGGCTTGGACATTCCGTCGACTTCCAGGACTGATCGGGCGAATGGAGTCAAATCGGTACCCTGGCCATCCGCTATGACCAGCTGTTGAATTCTCAAGTGATAGTGATAGGGGTACCCCCAGGTATCATCTAGTTGTCAAGCATTTATAGTAATAAACTAACCATAGCTTGGGGGCAACCAGGGAGGTCACTGCGTGAGGACGTCCACGAGATCTTCGAACGGATCGTGGTCAACAGCCATGGTGCGCAGGGGGGAACTGAGGTGGTGGATGGTGGTGGATGGTGGATACATGGTATAAATTTGTTGGTGTTTCTCAAGTATTTGAATAAGGGATGATTTCATGATTTATGGGGGAAAATACGATTTATACCAACTATATGGTATGGATTTGCTGGTGTCTCAAGTGTTTTGTGGGGAATTATTCATGATTTAGAGGGGAAAATAAGCAACAATTTTAGGGGACATACCAACTATATGCAGGTGTTTCTAAAGTCATAGGCAACCTGACAGTTCCGGTTTATTTATTACTATATAAATGTTCGAATAAAAAAAGATGATAACCTGGGGGTACCTCCAGCTATTGAAAAAACACCAAATGTGTGGTGAAAATCTTGGTTGATCACGGTTCCTTTTGGTGAATAAACATGGCTGAAAAAGTGAAAACATTAAGAATCATTAATCATGGCCAATAGAATGTTAATTGAGTGTGGGTTGATGGTTAGTTGATGGTTGCCAGTGGTAAACAATGGTTCGTGACGGTTTGTGATGGTGTTGTTGACTGTGTTAACGTTGTTGATAAAGGCTGGTGATGGACTTGTTTGATGTGTAGAAATGGATTGTCATGGGGTATGGTGACCAACAGCAATGGGTATGGACAACGGTTGGTAACCGTCAAAGATCGTTGATCATGCTTGAGAATGGTCGAAAATCATTGATAGCGGTTTAAGATGGTGGATGACGGTTACCCCATGGAGATTCTAGCCGCACTGAGGGGTGGATTGAAGTTCTGCATGGTCAGTGACAAGGGTTCACTATGGGGGATTGACCCGCTCCTAGGTCCCAAGCCTATCATACTAGTGTCCAAGTACACCCCACAAAGTCCGGAAACCCTAGCTGCACATGCTCATAGCTAAGCATCAAAGACCCTGGCTGATGATTTTTCGCCACAACTGTTGATGATCAGATTCCTAGCGGTGCTGGGTAAACATACCAATCAAAGGGATCAATCAATGTTGTAAGTTATAACTTATAACCTAGGAAGATGATCATCAATTAGGGACAATTCCTATTGGTTGACTGTTGAATTGACCAATGGGATTATGACTGGTAGCCAAATGAGTAGCTAATCATCGACCACACTTAATATTACAGTTGTCATCACCAGTGGGTAAGTACTCATCAACTATACCAATCAACAATAGTCAACAGTGATGACTAGATCACGTGTAATCACCAATTTACGTTGCTAATGATCACCAATCAACAGTCAATGTTGATGATTACAGGGGAACCCTGACACCTTTTGTTGGGGTGGGGCTTATGATGAGCAGCACCTGTCGGGTTCACCTCTCCTCAGCTGCCAGGAAAGGACCACATGGACTTCAGTGAGCTTGTCCTCAGCATGAAAGCCGTGACGCTCTCAGCGATGTCAAGGGGCCAGCATCTGGGGCTAGGATGAACCACCCTGTTGAGCATAGCTAGCATAGGACCAGCTAGTTGGATAGATAGCCATAGTGGATGAGTTAGATGGCCATGGATCCAACTCAAGTTGGATAGCCATGAAGCCACCTCGTTTTGGTGTTAAGAGTTGGTCCTTGTGGCATAGCTTGATCAGAAATGGATCATTTGTTTAAGTGGTGAATCTCTAGTGGTGATGTTGATGGTTGATAAGGTTGGTAACTGACAATCCTTTGCGATGATCAACCATATTCAACCGTCATTATTAAACCATAATTCACCATCATTACCCACCACTACCCATGAATAAACCACTATATCATATACCATTATCCAACCATGATCCAGCACCACTGACCACCGTAAACCAAGACTAAACCAGGATGAAACCATCATTGAAGCATGCTTTACCATCATTGATTACCATTGAGCATGATTGAACCCTGATTAAATCATCATCAACCATCATTTAATCATCATCAACCGCCATTACTCTCATTTTCAATGGTCATTAACCCATCATTAAACCATCATGAAACCCATGATCAAACCATCATTGCAGCCGTGATTAAGACCCAAATCGGGATCAAACCACCATTGATCATCATTGACCACCAGTACCCATGATTAAACCAACCTTCAACCATTGTTTCAACCACGATATTAACCATCATTGACCCCCTGCACTTGAATTACACCCTCACAAAACCACCATGACACCCTGTTAGCAAGCAAATCCGCCATTAAATCCACCACTAAATCCACATTAAACCCTGGATGACCACCATGATTGACTAACTGGTTGGTGGTTTCATTCACACTTTGCTGATTTTCCCAAATTTAATTGTGAACACATAGTTGGTTGACTTGCGCATGTCTTTCATGACGGGGTGGCTCTTCGCACCACCAACCAGTTGGTGTTTCAGAGCCTGGATGACCACCATGACCACCATGACCACCATGACCACCAGAAATCACTAGCCTCGGAGCCGCCGATGAGACGACGACCAGGTACGGGAGCTTCAAATGAAGCACTTGGGCGAAGTCTTTGAGGCACCTGCAATTGGGGGTCAGCACGGTGAAGAGATGGTGAAATGATGGTTCATTGACGGTTGATTTATGGTTAGTGGACTAGTTAATTGACTAGTCACTGGTTCGATATTGGTTGATTTATGGTTGATTTGTGGTGAATAGATGGTGAAATGATGGTTGATTGACGCACATGAACAGCTTTGATGAAGGTGACTCTCCTTGTGGTTTCAGCTTTTGTTTTGCCGTTTTTGCCAATATCACATGGCCCGAAGGCGGTTTGCGGAGAGACATAAGTTGAAGTCTAAGAGGTCAAGACTGAGGGGCGCCACGAGTTTGCATCTCATCAGTACGTGCCAGTCACAAAGAGCGCATGCTAGAACACGCAAAGATATTTTTGCCTTTGCCGAGAATCCTAGGGCCTTTCTCAAGCACCATGGCGTTGACGTGGCTGTTGGTGGTGCTGATGGCAAGTAGCTCCCAAGGCGAGCAGTGCTGCCGGGCTTTTCAAAATGGGACTGAGCTACGCGAAGCTGTTCTCGCCTGGGAGGCAGGAGCATCTGACACTTGGCAGGTTCGGTTGTGAATTGGGCAAGTTGGAACTGGTTTGTGGTTTGATTATATAGCATGAACACTTATAGCCATTAGTAGTGGTTAATAATAGGGGATAATCACCAACAACAACGGTCAAACAACTACTGGTTGGTGGTTTGATTGACTTTTTGATTTTTTTCCCACATATAATTATTTACAAATGGTTGGTTGACGAGCATATTTTTGATAGGGATTGAAACCACCAACCAGGAAAGATCACTTGGGATTTGGGATGTTGGAGTGAGTCGGAATGTTTGAAATTGGTTTCTTGACTAAACCATTAGATATTGTAGTATCGCCGTCCCTAAACCCTGCACTTTTTATTCCTATACCGTATATCTTCTAAACATTTGTAGACAAGAACACTTGGCTTAAACTCGTTGTGTATGGGTTAATTACAGTGACTACATCACCCCTCCGCAATTAAGATTATTTGCGGGGTGGTGTGTTACCATTTTTGTCAGAATAATTTCCAAAAATAGCCTTGGCAGGCCCCTTTTTTCATGTTGATTTGAAACGATCTCGAGGGGGTAGAGAAGGGTATCCCCCATTCTCAAGGATAACACAATTATTTTGGATTTGTGTGAGTACTTTCGAAGAATCAATCGACTTAGTCAACCCCCCCTTGGCAATAATGTTGATAACTATACAGCTGGAATGAATCAGAATCAAATACAATGATAGTGCGCAGTGCTGCCACAATTATTTCTAGGGGGTTCAATACGGAATAGACATTGAAAATTGAAAATACATATCGACATATATCAACATTCAATTTCATGGGCCCTATTTTCAGAAACTATTTGACGGTGACTAGCTGGTTCCAAAATAGAATTTATTCCAAGATGACATTTTTTGTTTGATGAAGTAACAATATTGAATCCCTGAATGCAATTTCAAGCATGAAACCCTGAAATTCCAAAACTTTTGTTATTGTGTTCTAGCCTGTATCTGTCAGCCCAAACCAGCAGGCACTTCCATATTTGCCTCAAATCATCAAATTGTTCCTGTTTTTTTGTGTTTGGGGGACGGCCATCGAGCAAACACATTGAAAGTATTTTGGAGGTGTGCTAGATGTCTAGAACCCCAAAAATATGACAAGCAGTAGGACCCCCTATGAAAACCCAGCAGAACCTGCAACAGCACCACCAACAAAACCCAATAATTGCCATCAAAAGCATTCAAAAGCTCACTAATGCGCTAGTTCAAGCATGAAATCCTAAGAAAACGATTGGGGACCGATTGACCTCTTTGATCCACAGCTTGCATTCCAACTTGATCCAAATTGAAGATAGGATTGACCGGACTTAGATATGTAGAATGGCCTAAAGGACCTAGGTGCGAGATGAAGAGAGATCCACAGAGCGAATGAAGCAACACAAATTCTTGGCCCTACTGGATGTCGAGAGGGCTAGAATTCATTTAAGCAGTTGAAGTGGCAGACCTTCAATGGGGCCATGGTTGAGCGAGATGTTGTGCACATATTTGGGGGGTGGGGAGTGAGGTGAGCCCACAGACCCCGCAATAGAGTCAAAGCCATTGAAATGATAATCTAGCTTTATCCTGCAAGTCCTATATGGGATTTATTTTCCATGTTTGAGACCTTCCGAGATAACTATTCGAAATAAGGTCCATCTTTTGACTATTTTGCGTGAGGGGACCTCCCCCGAAGGGAGGACGGACCTGACTATTGTATGCATGTGTGTCTTTGTCAAGCGTCCGTCAGACCGAAACAATTCAGAATTCCCAGTTTCAATCCCGTTGGTCCTTGTTGGCCCTTTCAAGCCAACACAGCGCAAATTAAGGACAAGTTGCAGGTGATCTCAACCTATGGAGACATCGCAGATTGGAATGTCTCAATGGTGACCAACATGTCGAGATTGTTTTCCGGTCTGACGGCCTTCGACGAGGCTATCGGCTCCTGGGACACGTCTGCAGTCACAGACATGCAGTGGATGTTCTACGAGGCATGGGAGTTCAATCAGCCTATTGGCTCCTGGAACACGTCTGCAGTCACAGACATGCAGTACATGTTCTACAGGGCCTACAAGTTCAATCAGCCCATTGGCTCCTGGGACACTTCCGCGGTAACAGACATGCAGTACATGTTCTACAAGGCCTTCAAGTTCAATCAACCCATTGGCTCCTGGGACACTTCCGTGGTCACAGACATGAGCTACATGTTCCGCAAGGCCTTCGAGTTCAATCAGCCCATTGGCTCCTGGGACACTTCAGCGGTAACAGACATGAAGTACATGTTCAACAGGGCCTTCGAGTTCAATCAGCCCATTGGCTCCTGGGACACTTCCGCGGTAACAGACATGCAGTCCATGTTCTACGCCTCGAAATTCAATCAGCCCATTGGCTCCTGGGACACTTCGGCGGTAACAGACATGCAGTACATGTTCTACGACGCTTCGGGGTTCAATCAGCCCATTGGCTCCTGGGACACTTCCGCGGTCACAGACATGCATTCCATGTTCTACTACGCCTCGAAGTTCAATCAGCCCATTGGCTCCTGGGACACGTCTGCGGTGACAGACATGCAGTCCATGTTCAACAGGGCCTATGAGTTCAATCAGCCCATTGGCTCCTGGGACACTTCCGCGGTAACAGACATGCACTACATGTTCCTTGAGAACTCCGCGTTCAATCAGCCCATTGGCTCCTGGGACACGTCTGCGGTGACAGACATGGAGTCCATGTTCAAGGGGGCCTACAAGTTCAATCAGCCCATTGGCTCCTGGGTCACTTCAGCGGTAACAGACATGAAGTACATGTTCAACAGGGCCTCCGCGTTCAATCAGCCCATTGGCTCCTGGGACACTTCCGCGGTCACAGACATGAAGTACATGTTCTACAGGGCCTCCGAGTTCAATCAGCCCATTGGCTCCTGGGACACGTCTGCCGTCACAGACATGCAGTACATGTTCAGCGGAGCTGATTCCTTTTACACTTCGATTGGCTTTTGGGGCATTTCTTCCCTGACAAGTTTCTTAGCCAAGTGGGTGAAGTGGGCGGAGACTATTTTTTTTGAACTTTGCTTGGTGTCTCATTTTCACCACCTTATGCTGCGCATGTTCCCCATGTTTTTCCGCATCATAGATGCGCTTGACTCCGGCAGCCTGAGGCGATTATCAAATGTTCGACACGTTGAAGCCTCCATGCGAACCTGGGAGAGGTCCTATAGCCAGAACAATCTCATGTGCGAGCGTTGCGACCTCGGAAAATTCGCACCAGCCCGAAGCTTCTGTCAAGAGTGCCCCGAAGGTTGGGATGACAGTCGGTTGTAGCAAGTCTTGTGGCTGAAATGTTTAGGCGATGTGACTGAAATGCCCAAAGCTTGTAACCGGTTGGAATTTTAGACTGGAAGACCATGAATTTCACAATTTTAGCATGGTGCCTTTTGTCAGCTTTCTTCTGTCATGTTTCCCTCAGGTTCAACACCTTCCCAGGAGCGGGGCACGTGTGAAGAGTGTTTGGGCTCGCACTACTCTGTGAGTGGCGTCGATGGCTGCTTCCCCTGCAACTTGCCGTTGCTTTTGGTGGACAACAAGTGCGTTTCTGGGCTGAAAATGAGACCAAGCAATCATATTGGGACAACAAGTTTTTCAACGCCCCGCGAAAAAGGACAAACGGACAAAAGCACGGAAATTCAGCACGTCATGGTTTCTCGTTCCCAAGCTGGAAGTGGATGTTGTTTTCCACTTTCCTTTCCTGGTTGTTGATTTGTTTCGCGTGGAACAGTGACTTAATTTAACGTGCGCATCCGACAGTACGTACACTGACGGCTTCCGCATTGTGAAAGGAAACCCGTTGTGTCTGAAATTGTTTCAATCTCAGTGCTTCAAGTATCAGTTTTCGCGGCCACAACTGAACCAGTTCGTATCATATTTCTGCATGTCCCCTGTTCTTTGTTTTGAGGCGAGGGTGGTGGGAAGCTTATGAAGTCAGATGTATGAGCTCGTGAATCAGACATGTCTGGTTCAGAGGCTTGGGGTTGACCTAACACAACCTTCATACGGATAGTGAGCTCTATCTTTGCATCGTACGTTGGATATTTTTGGATCCCTTCTTTACTTTGGAAATTTTAGACGCAAGAAGCTATTGTCAGAAACAGCCAAAGGGCTCAACCGCAACCACAATCACTAAGCTAGGAACAGGGTCCAAACAGTCAGGGTTAAGATAGTAGAGGTCAGCCGTTCAAAGCTTTCAGAATCGATAACCGTTTCTTTGGAAGCGCCAAGCAAATTTTTGTCATAGCATGTAGTAGCTAGGCAAACTTCAAAATTAGGTAGGCAAATCTTGCTATGACTTTGCTGTTTGGACATTTTTCAAAGAGCACACCATGGTGCTACATAAAAGATAATCCAACCTGGTTTATGTTTGACTGTTCAACCTTTTGGGCAGCGCATCAGAATGCACGCGATGGATGTGGCATCTCTGCTGTGATGTCCATTTGTTTTGAGCATCTTGATCCCTGCTGTCAAACTGTTCAACCTTTTGAGCAGCGCATGCAAATCTGCTCTTTCCATCTCCCAATTCAGCGTTACATTTACCTTTACACGCCAGCTTCGTTTTCTGATTGCCAAATATTTTTTTCACCGGATATCATGCGGTCTGAAGCGTGTCTACATGTGGTGAAGAGGTTTGTTCATCAGTTTTTTCAAGTACACAATGTAGGTTAGCCAAAAATATTCTGTCATAAGTGCTGGCGCAGGCACAAATGCAAATCGAAACAAAAGTTGCTACACAAAAAGGCATTATCAGAAAACCATGGCTATCGGAACATGTATTATTTCATCCCCCTTCGATCTGGAGCCTGTTTAAAAGGTGGTGACTCAAGAATTGAGCGACTGGAAAATTGCGCGGTCCCGCTGGATGATTTGCACTGCCAAAGGGAATGGGACAAAAACACGGATTTTCAAATGCGCAAGACCACGCGTGCTGCTTTCAAGTTTTCCAGCTCGCATGTTTCAAGACACCCCCTGCTTTTCTTCTTCGCATCCAAAAGGTTGCAGTCCTGGATCCATTTCATGATGTTCATGAGGTCTGGTGGCGCCTGCCACTTCTGGCGCTTGGTTTGGTTGCAGTGGGAGTCGGTTGTTGCTTTGCCTTTTCTTGGCACGGCTCACGCCAAGCGCAAAAAATCGAAAGCGCCCTGGAGGAAGTCTATGCCCAACTTTGGGATGCTTGGTCCCGATTTGAAGCGTATCGATTTGTGTGACCCGCTTGGCCAAGCAAAAACCTCCAATATCCGCCAACATGTCTTACTCAGCCATACACAGTTTTGATACTTGACCAGGCATGAATTTAAAGTGTTCATACAGGCAAAGTCTTTTTGACAGATACAATGATTGAAGAAACGCCAACATGGTCAACAATACATCATGATTATGATTTCATTTACAGGGTATTCGAGCATGTGGTGCGTTGCTTCTCCGAGGATGAGCAGCCAGATACGCTGACGGCATACTCGAAGAAATTATGTCGTCTTGGGCTTCCAGAAGCCAAGTTCGAGGAAAACGTGTCTGCCATGCGAGCCCTGCAGAGTCAAAGAGCCGGGGTTTCTGGATAGCATATTATCATCCATTGATTACTTTGATTTTAGCAGCCGCTCTTTCTTTCATTAAAAGAAAAATGTGCTTTCCTGCCTACGTGCCTATGTTTTGTCTTGCAGAATGATCTTGGGCCAAGGTCAGCATACAATATTTGCTATCTGCTGACTTCGCTCAACTGGCAACACAGCGCACTGGCAAGACCGATCCGACCTTCATCGATCCGTGTTTAAATCTAATGCTGACCTTGTCCGGCCATACAGGGTCAGAAACCTTGTTTATGACGCCCTCAAACATGCGGAATTCTTCAACATGTCAAGCAATTTTGAATCGTATGATTGGACTTGCCATGTTTTGACAGGCCTCGCTTAGATTGCCCCTGGGCAAATGTCAAGTCGCATCCCACAGCCCATTCGCATCCACTTTCGACGATGCTCAGGACATGAAAACCGCCTTTTGGCTTGCAGCGGATCCCATCGGTCGAGACATCATGTGCCCACGTGATGGTAGGCCCGGGTGTGCATTAGTCGATTGGATACCACACTGTGAACGCCGAGAACAGACGCATTTCCTGAGCTGGACATGGCAATACCATCTGCGCGAGGCGAACATGGGCAAATCGGGCGAACAGTTTTCATTGCGTTTTGGTCAAGCAATTTGAGAACCGGTTGTTTCATTTAGTATCATGTTGTGCGCTTTCCTCCAAGCTGGTGACCAGAATAGTTTCAATTTGGACACATTGCTTCTGATGTCCCAAAGCTGGAAGAGGTTTGTCATGGGAACCACACATTTGGTAGGTGCCTGGGGCATCCTTTTTTGCGCAATCAAATGATATGAGTAACTTCCAAACCCGGCCCAAGGAAAATGTTGAGGTTTCCAAGTCCAAAAAGACGACATTGAAGTAGTAGCTGCGAAAGAGTACATATTGACCGCAGGTGCAGAGTGCTTTGGACATGTTTCGGCGAAAGCTGGTTGGTTCGTGCTACTTCTTCATGTGTTTTTTCGCGAACAACCAGTACCGCATCATAGTAGAACAGAGTAGCAGTGGAAGTGACAAGCTGGAAGAGGTGTTTGAGACCAATCTGAAGCGAATTGGGAGAATGGTTGCCCTTTTGGATACGTGGCAGCAACCCACGTATCTGACGCGGATTTGGACCGTCTACGAGCAATTTGTGGCGTCCACACTTGAGATCGAGGCCCCTGCTTCAGCCCAGTGTGTTTGCAATCCAAAATCAAAGACATACCGGAATATAGGAACACATTCATGATATTCATGATATTCATGATATTCATGATATTCATATCATGAAATTATTAATTATATTGTTGTAGGTAGTCATAATATTCATGATTTCACTTTGTCATGTTGATTAATTTCATGTTGTGAAATTTGACTTATCAGATCCTCAGAGGCAAAGCCTGACACATCTCAGGTGCAATTCATCATGCCACGTGCCGCTGCGGACCATCTCCAGAATCAGATTGAGCAGGGCCGTCAGGGCATTGATGCCGTGGTCGAATCCCTCACTCAAGTGGATTCTGGAGAAGCGAAAGCGTGGAAGATGGAAGATGAGGTCAAAGTGAAACTCATCAGCCAAGGGATACACGCGAAAGATTTCACGAGATCATGAACGTATAGTTATTTGATTTTCTCAAGTTTTTTCAAGGATTTTCTTGTTTCCCTG
This sequence comes from Symbiodinium kawagutii, assembly GCA_009767595.1. NCBI lineage: Eukaryota > Dinophyceae > Suessiales > Symbiodiniaceae > Symbiodinium > Symbiodinium kawagutii. The sequence continues at coordinate 76,472 of VSDK01017967.1, read as the reverse complement.
AAGACTTGTGGCGATTGTTTGAGTTTGATGTGCTCAGCGATGTGATTTGCCACGCCTAAGGAAATCTTTGATCCAGGTTCTCAACCGGGGGCGGGAGTTGGACACCTTAGATATTTTCACCCAACATTCAGAGATAGATTCAAAATACAAACAACCATGCACGCATACGTTGAGCCTCTCAATTGTTTGACTTTTCAGCTGTGCAGAGTTGTGTTGTGCTTTGCAAGATCAATAATTTTGTCGCATTTTGGATTGGGAGATCCAGAATTTGCCGTGCACTTTAGGGACTTAACATTTTCACGGCATGGAGACCGCAGCGCATGTTTCAGATTCCAATTCACGTCGACCACACGGTGAAGTCGACCCCTTGTGCGACCTTTCCGGGAAGAGATATTGCACATTGGTCAATGCCATGTAGGTCCTTTGTTGTTGTGGTAGGCGTGCTTCTAGAAACTTTAGCAGGTATTCAGGTACACAGTACACACGAACTAGTCCTCGCAGGTGCGTTGGTGTAGTCTCAATCTTTAGCGCTTCATGCACCCACCTGGACAGGATACTGTTGGCTTCGATCACGTCAATATTCACGTGACGGATGTCATGACCGCATGGATAGGCTCAGTCGTGGAACAGACATGTCGGGAGTTGCTTGCCTCGCAAAGGGTCAGAGTTGTGGAAGATGCAATATTGAAACTCACCTTTCAAACATGCTACAGGGGACACTTCGTATCGCACGGATACAAGCGCAATGATTCTGATGTTGTTGGACAAGTTTTTTCTCGTCATTCTAATTAACCTTACAACCACTGAAAAATGTAAGATCATGTTTAAGAATGAGGGACAAAATGCGGGAACAGTGTCAGAGGTTGGCCAATCGATATTTGACCCCATGACTCATGATGCATGATGCTGGTGGCCAGACAGACATCTGGTCATCGACCGCTCGGCACCATGGGTTGCAGCGTGTTGATGACTACTTTGAATTTGCTGTCAAATCATTGCACCACACACAGTTCATCACAGTTTGAATGGACAAGCTGCCTTCCATTTTTTATTTGCGTGTCTGTCCTTCAGTGGACTGATGAAGGCTCGACATGCTAAGGTTGCTGGTTGCAGCACGGAGCAATGCCGAACTTGTTTTTTCCGTATGAAGATTTGCCAGGCTTTGAACAGAAACGCCTTCCATGTGTGAAATCTGCCGGGTTGATGGTGTTCTTCATTCAGTGCATGTGTTGTTGCGATCCTAAAGAGAAGATCAGGCAAGCAAGTTCAGAGCCAATTTATCACCGCACTGTATCAATGGTCATTCATGTCACCAGTTGATGAATTCAATGACCACCCCACCTGAGTCACTATCACTTGAACTTGATGGCACTCACCCTCGCAGCAGGTATTTGCCTCAAGAGTTTCTTCAGCCACAAGCTATGCCAGAAGTGGTTGCTGTGAAGTATCAAGACCGCCAATTTTTGAACGCTGCCTGAAGTGCAGTGGAAGTTTCTGCATGGAAATAAGATGCGCATGTGGGCGCCGACATCAGTGATCACCATGAAGTTGGTGTTTTGCTGTGGTGCTTCCGAAATTAGCCAAGAGGCTGTTGTTTTCCTATTTTTGTTGCTAGACTGAAGAGCGACATCTGCAGAGATTTGTGGTTCTGCAAAGACTTGCCGCTTCAGCGAAAGATTTCAAACATTGTTTTAGGATCATAGACTTTGTGTTTGCAGAAAATCTGATCAAACCCAAACCTGAAGTTTTCCATGATTCTTTTGCTGGAAGGCAAAGTCGGTGTTTTGGAGTTTGTTGGGTCCTTCGGGATCAGAGCGCGCCATACTGTGAGCGGTGCATTTTTTTGCAACAGATGCAGGAATGTTCATTCTACCTGCCATCGACCATTTGCTCAGCTTATACCTATCAAAGTGTCCGGTATTGGGTTGCTTTGGTAAGGGGAAAGGGGTCAGACGCAAGGGTTCGAACACTGTATCTATGCATCATAATGGATATTTCCATTCACGAACCAGTATAACAGGCGCTGAAATGGCCATAAGAGATCCTGCAAATTATTGGTTCTGAGTGCTGGTGCTTTGCGGCCAGGGCTATCCGACCATTGCCATACTGGAATATACCAAGTACCAAGCGACAGAATGAATCTCAACCACTGCCCAATCCGATGGCCACCAGCGCTCCCTCAGATCTGTGACAAAGATGGCAACGGAACTCTGAATGTCTACGAGTTGGAAAGTGCTTTGAAGGCCCACTGGTGCTGCTTGGGACTTGGCTGGGCTCACTGGGCTATTGCCAATGAGCTGGTCCATTTGGGATCAACATGGATCAACCAATTGCGCTTTAGCAAATGGGTTGTAGCGCCAACCAGCATTGCTGGTTCTCAATCACATCATCTATTTTTGCTATTCCTGGATATCAACAAGTCTTAGAGTATTTGTTGATCATCATCAATCATCTTCAAACATCTTCGATCAAAAACATTGTCATCAACCATCCTCAACCATCATCATCCCCTCATCATCCAGTATCAACTCCCCAGCCTTCCACCGTGGATGTCCACCCTGGCCAGGCGCTGAAGTTCGAGTCGGATCAGCAAGTGATTTTGGAGGCGTGATGCGCAAATGTTGTTTCCCCACTGGTACGGGGAATGATGGGTGGTTGATTTGAACAATAATGATGGGTGTATTGATGATTGACCATATGGTGATTCAAATCATGATTTCATTTTAACAAGAATGATTGGTGGTTAACTTTATGATTGGTGATTAACTTTAACAGTATTGATGATTGACCATATGGTGGTTCGTATTGAGCACCAATGATGCTGATCACAATGATCATGATGGTGGTTGATATGCGTTAATTAATTCTGGTTCAGTTCATGGTTCTATTGATGTTTCGATTGATGCTGAAGGATAACTTACTCATGATTGAGGTATAATACAGGAACTCAACATGATGATCAATCATCAGTACATTATCCTTAATCATAATATTCAGTCAATGGTTCTATAATCCTTACTCAGGATGCTCATTTCATGGTGATTTGATGCTTAATGATGATGCATCCTTGACATGCATGGGCCGTGGCAAAGTCCCGAAAGCCCTGGCCGTCAAGATGAGTAGCTTGGGCGATCCACGAGTGGGATCAAACTTGATCAATCACTCGGTATAGGGCGCCATGATTTAGCTTGATTATTGGTGATGATGAACCGCTATTATGATCATTATGGGTGCTTATAAGGATTATAAGGCACCATGATTGATTACAATGATTACTGGTTTGATGATTAAACACTATGATCAGTCATTAGGCGCCATGATCAATCAGTCACTATTCACCGTGACTATGATCAGTCATTAGGCGCCATGATCAATCAGTCACTAGGCACCACGATCATCCCATCTACAATGATTCTGGACCACATTGATAAATTTCATGATTGATTGATTAATGGTTTGATTCTTTATGATTGACCACCATTTAAGGTTAACTAGCCACCATGAGTGACCAAAGTTATACATCTTGTTTGAGATGTTAGTGAGTACTATTGGCCACCACTATTAGGTGCATTGAGCATTACAAACCTTTTGTTGATGATTATTAGTTATCATTTTTAAAGCCATTATGAACAAAACCGTATCATTATGAGTAATTTTTATCAATTGACCACAAACTGGAATTGAACATCATAAATGAAACATTACAAACCATTTCATCACCAACCTATCCTCAAGATCTCTCCTGAGGAAGGCTATCCGTTTTTGGGGGGAGACCTAACCATGCGTGAACGATTCGACTCCCATGGACGTCATGTCCTTGCTGAATTCAGGTCGTCGCCGAAGTGCAGGAAGTGAGGCATGGTGACTGAACGCTGCGGTCAAGCTGAAGGCGATTCTTAGTGGTCAAAGATTGAGAGAAGATCATTGAGAAGGCGTAAGGTGATCATAAGTGATCAAGATTGTTGATAAGGCGTAGATATAAGGCTGAGGTAGAGATGAAATTGTTGATAAGGTGTAGATATAAGGTGATCATAGGTGATAATAGGTGATAACCTTATGATTACTCACATGAAATGATTGTGACTTGATGACACGATCGATGACTTGATTCAGACTATCATTCGCACACTCCAGCCATCACTAAGCATTCTTGAGCAAGTATGAGCAATCTTTGGACATCATGGACCAGACATACCAAATCATCATGGTTTCCAAAAACACAGAGAGGTCGAACGAATCTGCTTTTCTCGGCGAGGCTTTGTCCAGAAATGGTTGTGATTTAAAACCCATAGTCCCCCTGGTTCCCCCATCATTAACCATTATTTTCTCACTAGTATTGTTGGTTATTATTATGTCGCATTATTGTCGGTTAATATTTACCCATAGCCAAATGATTTACCCTCATAGCTGATGAATGATTTTCAGCTGGAAAGTGGAGCCTCGGAGATCCTGCCATGAATTATTCCTACCCCGAGTTGACCCAACTATTCCATAGCTGCCAGTCGCTGTCCATTAATGATCATAATTTCAAGGTGGGCCTCCCCAACGTTACAACATGGTTTATAGATGTTGATAGTTGATAGGACTATTATATCTAGCATCTGCCCTGTAGTTACCCTAGTCATAACCATAACTGCCTGGTAACCCAAGTTCGTGAACTCACCCAACGACGAATCGGGCCGCTGGTGAAAGGGCGGGACCCAGCTTCTTGGGATCGTTGGGGCCCACAGCGGTTCACGTCGCAATGCGAAGCGCTGCAGGTCGCAATTGCGCTCCACTCGCGTCATCGTTGATTTGACCTTGGAAGACGTAGTGGACTTCGTGCAGAGGTGCCAAACTGGCCATGATCAACGTATGGGCGCCGCTGGGGCTCGGGCCCTAACGTAGCCCTGGCTGGTGCTTGTCGCCATGATGGTGCCTACGAACCATCCGGATCCATCCGGCTGTTGACAGCCATTATGATAATAGGGAAACTACTGTTGTGACTCGGGGGTACACCATGGCGAGCTAGACAAGCCCATGATGTGGGTGTTTCTCAAAGTAAAGAACCCCCAAATCATCCACTATTGATCTATAGTACAAAAACTAATCATAACCATTTTTGACGGTCCCCAAACTGGCTTGAGAAACCACCATGTGTTGATCCTATCATTCATTGATCCCACGCTACATGAAATGATTTGCATCACCACAGATGTCTCACCATCAAGTGGCTGCCAGCAATTATTGACAGTATGTGATTAACAACCACTAAGCGTGGCGAACCATTACTAAGCATCCATTGACCAGTATTAAGCGTTGTGAGTCATATGAACCGACTGTAGTAAACAAGCCATTAGTTGACCATATAAAGTTTTAGAAAAAATCATAAATACACAATCAATTTACTATTAAGTAACCATAGATTAGCCACTAATCAACCACAGGTTAACCATTATGAACTACCCAACTATTGACCGGCTATTCACCAGCTCTGAGTCAAAAGATTAAGCAAATATCCGGCTTTCCTAACCACCCACTGACCAAATATCATGACTTAAGCATCAATGAATCATGAATTCACCAACCATCGGCAGCCATTGCATATGAACTAGTGCTGACATTCCACTTCTCCACTTTGAACCAGCCTATGAACCAGCTACTCTCCAAGGATTAACCACACTAAGCATCTATCAACCACCATCAACCCACCACTTCCCCATGTTGACAATGCCAACGTTGAATGATGGTGCATGCCAGCAGGGTGACCCCCATCTGAACTGGTCATCTTGTGCCAGGTATCGAACGCGTGAAGGTTTGTCCCAGAGCGAACTCGATGAGTTAACTGCTGCCTTCAGGTGCTGCGTTCAACCTATGGCACCATGGGGAAACACCGTGTGGGAAGCTGCACCCAGGGTGGGAAGTACTGTGGTTTTGAAGTCTTGGAAGATGTGATTCGAAATGGTTTAGCATGGTTCAACATAATTACCCATGATTAGCCACCAAGCAGTATGTTTGCAAGTGCTTAAACAGCAAGTTACCATAAATGATACACTGATTTGCAAGTGCAAGCATTACTATGCTAGCCCCAAGAAGCTCAATGATTCCGCTGGACATGGCAACCCTCTCCAGTGGTGGAGGTTTCCACCATGCTGCCGTGCTTGGTGCTCCTTCTGAGGCGCTATGAATATGAAAACAGCCACTGCGTCCGATGTCGCGACGCGCATAGAGCCCGGAAAGCCCAGCATGGCGCAGATGATCGGCAAATTTCCATGGGAAAAATGGCATTAACATGGATTGGTCATGGATTTGTTGTGGATCAGTCATGGATCAATCAGTTATGGATCAGTTATGGATCAGTCATGGATCAGTTGTGGATCAGTTCTGGATCAGTGATGAGTTCTGGATCAGTCAGGTTGGGATATATCAGTCTAACAATATAATAGAGAGACAGTCGTGCACATCTTTATGCATGTCTAATGCATGTCTCTGAAGTGACAGTTCTTTTTTGGTGATGGTGGACTTTCCACCCAATCCGGGAATCCCTTGCCAGAAACATCAGCAATTGACCATGATGAATCATGATCCATCATCAACTGCCATCAACCATGTAGATTCTCCATTTCTGATACATTTACCTACCTTTGGGTTGTGCTCCATGTATTGACCTACATTTTAGTTATAGGTACATGTTGCCAAATATAACATTGAGCATTTGGCCCAGTTAATCATCATTCCTTCCATTGGTGTCATTGCGGCATCCATGCAACTGTGTCGGTTCCCTCAGGTTCTGAACTGGTTTGGCCTCGAAGTGGAACCTGAGGCGTCTGGGAGTGACGACTTGGATGTGCGTTTTTTGGACTTCCCTGGGCTTACCATGGTTTCGTTTTTGGGTGGGTGTTTATCCATGGTGAGCCCACCTATAGGAACCATCCTAAAATGGTACGAAAGATGGTTATATTCATCCACATCATGTCATATGAAACATCTATAGTAATACTAACCATCTATAGTAATAACTCAGCCATTTTTGGGGGTGCCCCTATTGTGAGAAACCTCAAAGTGGGTGAACCAGCCCCAAGATTTCGCCTACAACCATTGCTTCACCAGTCACCAGTCCAGCGATGTGTGGATGCGTTCACCTCCAGGTGTGATGGTCATCGACTTCAATTGAACATTGTTGGCGCCATCATCACTGCTGGATAGCCATATCAAAGATGGACCAATGGTCACAAATCATGGACTGTCACCATCCTTAAACTTGATTAGGATGATCAGACTTAGTTGCAGCGATCACAAGAACTTCAGAAAAAAAAACATATTTTTGATCCATGTTTCCGTGATTTTTCTACGCAGGAAGCAGAGAAATATGCTGCAAAAGTTGATGTGGACTCTTCGGGTCGTCTCCTCAAACAGTCTGGAGAAGCTGGCGTGATGTTTGAGTCAAAGTCAGCAGAAGCTGAAATGGAGATGGGTCATGTTGGGGTAGTCGTAGTCCCCCAAATTCCATCCCAAGTTGATGCTCATCTGAATGTTGATGGCATCGCTTGACCGGAAACTCTTTGTGCACATGATTGATGAACCAACCCAACTGGAGCCTCAAGCATTTGTCAAGCAGAAAGCACTTTGCTTCTTTCAAGGTGTGCCACACCGGCGTATAGACACTATGGCATCTTGAAGGATTCATGGTCCCTGCCTCCCACTGTAAGTATGATGATGGTGTCGTCGCTGAATCTTACTGATGGATCATGATGGCATCAGATATGGGTGTTTCTCAAACCGGGCGTACCCCCAAGTCATCCTGTGAATCATCTAGAGTGATAAAACATCCGTAAGTTTGGGGCTCCAAATTCTCAGAAAGCACCAGATGCAGCACTGGAAAGACTTCGTCAGACCAGGTCAGTTGAGCCTGCAAGACATGAAAAAGGTCCTACGGATGGAGCACGAGGAGAGCACAGGGGTGGATGAGCTATCATGAACTCAGGGTAGCCACTGCAAGATGATGCGAGATGACAGCCAATGTCATTCTTTGTGTAGCTATTGAAACAGATTTTAAACACAATCCAAAGTTGAGCAAAGATGATCAAAGATGATCAATTTAGAAAGTGGTGATGGGCATCGTCATTTGTGGATAGTGCCATAAATTTGCACATCGTGACGGGTAAAGTGATTACAGTAGTAGGGTGATTCAAACCCATCTGAAACGTTCCAAGCCTAATAGTTCGAGGCTACCACCGTTGTAGGAATCGATCCCCATGTCATCAATTCGTGAGAAGTTATTTCTGTTTCTAAATCGATTATATATATGTGTGAGCAAAACAAAAACACATTTTCACAACGCATTTTTTTGCAATTCATGATCATGAACCAATATCAACCATTATTAATTAGCCACTATGAACCTTCGTTCAGCATGATCATTCATTTTTCACCGTGATTATCCATTATCCATCATCATCCATGAATAAATCCTCATTTTCCATTATTAACCACCATTAACACCATAGTTGATTAAATTGCCTCACGGGAACGCCCTGGGCAGAACTGGGTCAGTTCTACCCCACCGCGGTCAGGCTTCGATGCAAAGATATAGCGAGGCCTTTGCCAAGGAGGAGACTCAGCCAGATGTCACCAGCTTGGAGCCGGCTGTCAGTGTACACCATGTGGAATGCAGTTGCCATGGCCGCTCTCACGCACAGGTGCCTTGAAAAAGTGAGAGTTGTTTCAGATTATGTGGAACAAATCATGTTGAAACAAAATCATTTTGAAAAAAAAACAGTTTTTCAGGTTTGTTTGACATAATATATGCTTCGCGGTAGTGAATGGATTTTGCCTGAGAGTGACAAGTCTTGACCGAGCGAGTGTGCTTTCGTCATGTTGACACATGGCCACCGCTTTGGGTACCCTGTTCAGCGGGCCCTAGAGTTTTGTTGAGAATCTACTTGCCCCTCTCAATGATGTAGTACTGCCCTTGTGGGTTTGCATTGCAAACCCTTTTACCTGACAGTGTTTAGGAATACCCAAATTTGTTACCCATCAAGCATTATCCTTATCTCTATTGGACGTTGCGAGGCGCCATAGGGGTACCCCCAAATCAATGATTCTTGATTGTTTATAGTAATATAACCTTGGTGGATCAACCATGGTTCTACAAGGGACCGGGCCCCCCAAAACGTTGTAACATTTTACTATTGTAAGCAATGGCTAGTAGTGGTGTAGTGGTTAATAATGATCATAAGTTGGTTTTGATTAGCAATTTAACTATCGGGCCATTTAACGTGCTAATTACATATATCTACCATAATTATTTAGGAAACCTCTACAAGAAATGGCATAATCATGGCCCCCGAGCCCATACCACGGCGTTAAGTGCCGCACGTCTACACCAGTCTTGGACGCAGGATGGTGGCTCGGGAGAGATCACGAACCAAGAGGCTGGCAGATGGCAGATGTTGGAAAGGACCCGGGGTTGGTTGGTTAGTCATGAATGGTTAGTCATGAATGGTTAATTAGTCATGTGGTTAGTCATGAATGGTTAGTCATGAATGGTTAGTCATGAAAGGTTAGTCATGAAAGGTTAGTCAGGGTAGTTTCCAACCAACTAGTTGGTTAGTCATGAATTTGTTGGTACATTGGTTGGTTAGAATGACTACCATGAATAGTTGGAAGCATGGTCAAGAATGGCTGAGGCTTAGTCATGGTAGTACTATCTAGCACTGATGATTAGTCATGTTTGTAAATGGTTGGTCAAGAATGGCCAATGATGCTTAGTCACGCTAGTACTGATGATCAGTCATGCTAGTCGGTTAGGAACGGCTAATAGTCAAGAGATGCTTGTTGAGAGTTGGTGAACAAATGGGTGAAGAATGGTTAATGATTAGTTCAGAATGGTTAATGATTAGCTAAGAATGGTTACTGGTTAGTTAATAATGCTTAATGATTAGTTAGTTAAGTGATAGTGAATGATTGTTAATATTTTTTGGGATTATTCTTGAGAGACTAGCAGCTCGACAAGTTCGGTCATTGATTGGATGTGAATAGCCAAGGGTACAAGGGAAGCACTGCATACTCTAACGTCATTTTTGGCTTTAGCTACAGGCATAGATTGGTGCTAGTGAGGCTTTCACTTGTCTAGTCTCATCTCTGCGTATACAAGGTTCACCTTTCATCATCAGTGTTAAGTCGAACGTCGTCGGAGTGCGTCATCAGATTGTGTAAGTAGAAAAGCAAACTGAAACTGGTTGTACCTTCTTGACATGGGCATATTCCTTCATGCGTAGGAACCCCTACCACTGAGAACCAGCAATTTAGAGGTACCCAAACATCGAGCCCCACATGCACCTCGAGCTGAGTTTGGTGCTTCAAACTAGCCTTCTGACCAGCGGCTTGGGTCCACAGTTCATTTAGCAACCTTCAAACCTCTTGATTTTGGAATGCAAAGCTTGGACAATCGGTGGATTTGTGGGTCAGCCAGCCCAGTGGATGGGTCACCGCTGCGAGTCATGACTTGCTGCGCTGAAGCAACTGCCAGGCGTCAAGGCTCTTCATTGAACTTGGCCTTGAGACCAGAGGACGCAACGGGGGATAACGGGGGCCATGCGGCTTGGTTGGCCGCGGTTGGTCACCGGAGCTTACCATGTCCGGACCCTGGGAGACCCCATTTTGTTGTGCTGGCTGGTGGTTTTAAACATTTGCTATTTTCCCTAGTACTGACAAATTGCAGGTTGGTTCACCAATAGACATAGGGGTTGAAACCACCAACCAATATAGATGGCAAATGTTTTAATACTTTGCCACGAGTTGTAGTGATGGCCATCGCGCGGAAGCTTGGCCTGCCTTCAGGACTCTTAGAACATTTGCACTACACGTTAGATACTCTGCAACGAAGGTTTGTCATCAATGGTTCATGCAGCCCGCCTCTCCACAGCAAGACGGGTTACCCCGAAGGTGACCCTTTATCGGCTGCATCGATGCTGATGATCAACATCTTGGTACACAACATTCTGCACCAAGAGGGACTTGGAACCATGACCTCCTATGTTGATAATTGGGAGCTCAAACCCCACTCTCCGGAACATGTTCTCTCTTCCTACCACGTGATGCAGAAGGTGTGCAAAGTGCTAGATCTCACCATTGACCAGGCCAAGACCTTTTGTTGGGCCATCACTCCCGAACACCGCAAATAGTTCCGCCAACAGGGCATGGTCGTCAAGCTCGACACCAACGAACTTGGTGGACACCTGGTCTTTTGCAAAAGGCACACCATTGCAACCGTCAAGGCACGTATGCAGGGTGTTCACCAGCTGTGGGGTCTTCTTGCCCGCAGCCCAGCACCGAGTTTGTTGAAACTGAGAGCTCTGTTTACAGGAGCGTGGCCCCGAAGTTTACACGGCATTGAGACCTTTGTAGTAGCTTCAGATCACTTCCAGAGGTTACGGTCTTCGGCAATGCAATCCATGTGGCTGAACAAGAAAGGAGCCTCATCCATGGCTCAAATAGGACTCCATCCGCAACCAAGAGTTGACCCAGAGTTTTTTGACGTGTGCAAAACAATTTTTTCGTTTCGCCGACAATGTGTATACCGGATGTGGCATTCCCGGTACTTGATCACCTTTCCGAACGACCTGGGGTCAGAACTGTTTCTGGCCCGTGTGGCGCACTTTTGAGCCGTCTTCAGATGCTGGGTTGGAGGTGGGGTCAGCAGGGCATCTTACTTGACCATGAGAACCTCCCACTTCATGTTTTGTATTCCCCGATCCAGTGGCTACACCAAAGGTTGGTACATGCATGGCATCGGTATGTTGGTTCCCAACTTCACCATCGCCAGGATTTTGCGGGCATGACGTGGGTGGAACCGATCGCCAGTGTTGAGGACCAAGGCTTGTTGCGAGTTGTACTCAATGGCACCTTCTTCACCCGGGATAAACAATATCACAGTGGACACTTTGCTGCCAAAACCTGCCCTTGGTGCCCCAGTGAGGATTCCATTTGGCATAGGCATTGGGAATGTCCTCACTTCAAGCATGAGATTGCCCAGGTACCTCCAAACATACGTGAACAGGTACAGGCACTCCCCGAATGCACCAAGCTTCATGGGTGGATGACCGCCTCACCTCTCCAGCATGCCTTCCAACACTCGTTGCAGACTATTCCCGACATGACCAAGCACATTGAACCGCTGCATTGTGTCCCTTCACACCTACACCTTTTCGTGGATGGCGCCTGCAAGGAACCTCGACACCCTTTGTTGCGACTAGCTGCATGGGCGGTCTGCGTTTCTGATGCAGACTACGATAAGTTCTGGCCGATCGCTGGGGGAGGACTCTCAGGAACTTTGCAGACAATCCTTCGTGCAGAAATCACAGCGGCGATTGTTGCTGTGAGGGTTTGTGTGATCCATCGACGCAATGGCACGATTTGGACGGACAGTGACATCGTCTACAAGCGCATGTGTAAGCTGCTACGAGGCGACTCTCCGCCTCTCCACTCGCTCCAAGCCAATCATGACCTGTGGTGGCAGCTGCAGGACATGGTGGACACAGCTGCTCGTCGAAGACTTCAGATCGATGTTGCCAAAGTGGTGTCTTATCTTGATGAGATTCATTATGGCAAAGAAGTTGATAAATGGGTAATTCGAGGGACATCAGACGAGCGCTCCATGATCATTTCGTTGCTGTGGGATCTAAAGCAGTGCTTCACAAGAAAGCGCAGCTAGCTGCGGATGATGAGTGGGATGACTTTCAACCGCCTGCTGATGAGGAATCCATGCCGAGTACTTTCGCTCCTTTACCAAGTGCGCTGCCCAATGAAATTGCAGATGTGCTGGGGCAACGTGGGCAACTGCTCCTGACGTGGCTTCAGAGTCTCACTTCGGGAACGCAGACGCAACCAATCTGGCTGAGTGGCTATCAGCTGTATGCTGACTTTCAGGGACGAATGAAACACTTGGGCTTCAGGTATTTACCGAAAGTCAAGCAATGGACGGACATGAGTGCATATGTGTTGGAAGCGGACACAATTTCCTCAAGGGAGTCACGTGGTTCATGGCATTTATGAAACAATGGGCGAGCCTTGGGGGGCTCACCTATGCTGCCATCAAACGGGTGCCCGAGGGACAGAGTTTTCGCTGCTGGACATGTTGCCTACAGGGAGGAATGTGGTAGATGACATTGACCGAGCACTCCGCCAATACGGTGTGACCGCGATCAAATCCGTTCACCAGAGTTTTGATCAGATAGGGCATTTCATGGGGTATGATTTCTGAACACTCGGATTTGATCGTGGGCTGCTCAGTCTCATCAGCTCATGACTGACTCAAATGGAGTGAAGGGGTTGAAACCACCAACCAATATAGATGGGTTTCACATGGTTTCACTATAGTAAGCTATCCAAGAAGCCACGGTAGATGGTAGATATGCGGATTGATATGGGTAATGATGTTCTAGATCCCAGGATTTTAGTTTATTGTACATCATTTTGTTCATCAGTCCACAATGATTTGTACAATGAGCAATAATCTTCTTGCACATGATTACTGATTCTGGCGGGACCTCATTGACTTGAGCATCAACAGTTCTAGTTTGATGGTTCTTGTTTTAGTTAGGCTACTACTACTGTTCCCCCTGGGTTAAACTAACAGTTTGGGTTGAACTACCATGATCAATAGGAGACCATTGGAAGATGGTTGGTCCAACCCACGCCAAACTTTAAGCCAGGGTAACTAGTAGTGGTTAACGGTTAACCATGAACAACCAAGGGCAAATACAGTGGTTTCTCAAATCGGGCGTACCTCCAAATCATGCCATAGTAACCATTTGTAGCCTATGGCAATAAACCAAGCATTTGTGGATCCCTTTTGACTTGAGAAATCACCATGTTGGTCAGTAATCAGTAATGATCATTGTAATTGCTAACAATGATAGGTACTCTTTGGTAGCCCGTCACTTTAAGCCAGAGTAACTAATCGCGCTTAGTTAACCATGATTAATCTAAGGCAAATATAGATCCATGAATTATCATTTACCATTGATTAGCTACAGGCAATCAACCATGATTAACCAGAGGCAATCAACCATGTATAAGTGATTAAGATCATGCATTATCAATGGCCAACTGGCTCGGTCCATGATTCGTTTTCTCTGCTCCTTGCGCCATGTCGTCCATCGAAATGAAACGTCTCGTGTCTCTCTTGGCACAGGAGCAGCAAATAGCTTTGAGCTGGGCCTGCTTTCAGCCTTTCGTCAAGGTGAGCGTCGCGGCTTTCGCCGCTGTAGAAGCGGTAGAAGTATCCGTAGTGATAGGTACAAGGGACCGGGCCCCCCAAAGGTTATAACATGGTTTGACTCGGACCATTTAACAAGCTAGTTATGAATAATTATCTAACATTTGCCTGGTAGCTACCCAAAGGTGAACTAACCCAACGACTAGATGAAACAGGGACCACTGGACCACCTTGTAAACCATCTTTTGGGGGTAAACCAGGCGTAGGGAAGGGATTCTGGCTATTGCCATCATTAAGTAGTCACAGGTGAACATGGGTTGACCAACATTATTTTGCGGGCACAACCATTCGAAAATGGCAATTTGTGATTGGTAAACCAACCATTTTTTTGAGCACATCAATTATGGACAAACCCACCTTGGTTTGCTTTCGCCAGCACCGGTGAAACTAGTTGAGTTGTTGCTTTTCTTCGAGTAAAAGGTGCTTGGCAGCTGCTGTTGATGATCAAGATCATTCAACATCAGATCAAGAACCATATGATTCACCATCGTTAACTCCGGCTTCAAGTTTGGTGCGGGTTGAACCACCCAAGTTCTAATGGTCTCCTGTTCATCATGATCAACGGAATTACTCAGCGATTCAAGCATCATCATTATTCCGGTATCTTCAACCCTTTCAACTCGTCAAGCAAACCTCTTTTGAGGTAACAACTCTTTTGCAAAACTGTGTTAAGTGCGTTCGACCGTTGGTGCTACCGTTGCTGCTGTTGGGTGATTGTTTGATGTATTTTTTTTCGTTGGTTCCGCAGGGTGTATTGTTTGGACTTTCCTGGGGTACTGGTTGATATGATGGCTATGTTGTCATATTGGGGTACACGTTGGTTGATGTCATAAATCTGGTGAACCATCATCATCATCATCATCATCATCATCATCATCACCATCATCATCCTCATCATCATCATCATCATCACCATCATCATCATCATCATTGTCTAGCCTATTGTTGCTTATCATGCCCTCAAGTTAACCATTACTCAACCATTGGCTGATCATCCTCATCTCATGCTGGGCATGTCCAGACCTGACGAATCTCTGCCGGTGCCAGGTGGTGCCGGCCACACCTTAGAAGCCTTCTGTCGCAACTGCGTGAAGCGGAAGAAGACGCGGATCCAAGAGATCAGGCGCGCCGACGACGCCAGGGCTGAACGGCCCGATATGACTTACAAGGGACCGGGGAGCAACGATTTGTTGGTGATAACTGGGGTAAGTACTAGGCAAATGGCAGATATAACTAGAGTTAAAGACCTAAAGAATCGAATTAACCAAATTATTCCTAGGGGGTCCAGCTGGTCAATTCCTTTGTGATCCAGCAGCCACCACCGGATGTCGAGACACCCCTTGGACATCCTTGGACATAGTGACATAAAGGGAGGTTCTTAAGCCATGAAAGACACCCAAAATTGGTGCTTTATTTATCATAAACAGTAAAAAGTGGATGATTTTGGGAGTACTCTTGTTTTGAGAGACACCCATATCGACATAGTGAGATGGAAATCAACCGATTGTTGCGAGCGAGTCGAGTCAAGTATAGGTGGATGGCCAACGGCCCCAAAGTAACGAATTCGGTCCGCTTTCACTTGGGTGGCTCTCAAGTCATAGGGGTACCCCAAAATGATCCTTTGTATTGATCATTTGTACTTTCAAATCAACCAATTTAGGGTTCCTTATTTTGAGAAATCCCTATGTGGGTACCCTAATGTTCGGGTTCACTTGCTCACTAATGACCAGCTTGCATTTGACCGTCATGAAGCATGGTTGACCATGGCACATGTTTTTAGCAGTACTGCCAATGGTGTTGGGAGTGCCAGTGAAAATCCTAAATTGGCAAACGTCACGAGACATCACTACAAACCATCACGGTTTGTGACCAAACGTCATTCATCATCACTAGCCTCCGACTGACGCCATTCATCAATCAGTTGACTAATGTCATTCGTGCATCAACTATTCAGTCATCAACCATCAGTTAGCCTGACACCATTCATCAATCAGCTAACTATTCATGAGCCCATTCATCAGATATTCATCATGACCCATTACCATAAAAGCAATCAGTTCACCATTCATGAACCCTAGGGATCCATACGGCCCCCTTCAGAAACGCCATCCAGGCAAACTGGAAGCTTCACAGACAACAAATTTGCCAAGCTTCGCGAACTCTTCAATTCGTGCGGAGATCCAGCGCTGGCACAAATGCTGAAGTTATATGCAGGCGTTGGTTCAGAGCTGATTATTCCTTGCACCATGACATGGGAGCCAAAGGCGGTAATTGCTAGCCAGCATGATGCCAACATGTATGATCAATTTATGTTTGATGATTGTCATCAACCGTGTTGATCATTGACAATTTGATATTGCCTGTTTAACTCAGACTTTGCTATTTGTTCCTGTCAGTAAACATCAGCATCATTGACCCATCATTAAACGTCACTAAGTACGCATTGTCACTGCAGTATGGATTGCTATTGGTAGTCAACTATATAGTGATATATGATGACTATATAATCAGCAGTGATAATGGTAACGAAATTAAGCAGAATTATTGGCAGTTGTCGACTATGTGGTCATCATGCAGAAACATCAGATTGTTATCCACCGGTCATGTATTGAGAACACCATTAGCTAAAACACCTGCTATTGTCAACTAAAATTGAACATAAATGATTTCCATCATTGACAATTTACTCTTTGTCAAATTAACCTGGAAGTGGAACATCCACCATTTGTAGCTGGTTTATCTATCAAATCGGGCGATTTTCAGCTTCCAGCTTAGTTTGCCAGAGACCAACCAAGTCAGCCAGTGAAAGGACCCCTTGGGCAGCCAGTCAGAAGATTCACTTCAGAAAGCCTGTTGCGGGAACTCAACCAATAACAGGATCAAACATGAATGAAGGATCACGAACAGTTTGCCATGCACACCCAACTAAAACCCTTGCTAACTATGAATAGTAGCCTTTGATAACGCGTTGTGATTCATGACCGTTGTCACAAGCTGATCAACATCAACAAGTCATTTGGTTGTGGGTCAAAACCCTCAGTCCCCCTGGTTCCCCTATCATCAACCAGGCCGTTTTCTCATTATTGTTGGTGATTGTCCCCCCTGAAATTGGTTGGTTAACTGCTTGACCCATAGCCATTTAAGTATGACCATGATCATCATAGTTGACCAGGAGATACAGGGTCATCCCAACCCAGCTGGTGGCCGGGTGCCTCCAAGCCATCATCCCCAGCACCGAGGTGTGCTACCAAGCAAGGGCAGGATCTGGTGATCTCACCTGCAGAGGCAGGGCCCCTCCGAGAATATCCAGGGCTGCCGTGGGGAGCCAGCTGTTTGTTGGGAGCCGAGGTCGGGGATAAAGCTTTAGCTGTTGTGGGTGCTTAGTGAGTCGTGGGTGGTGATGTTTGATGTTTCTCGCAGCTACTGGCGTTGCTCGATTCTGCCAAGGAATTGCAACCATGAAATTTTTCCATAATCATATTAATTGAGCATCGTTCATATCAACCATGAGTTCTATATCTTTTCAATATCAACCATTCGAAATTAATCCATCATTGTTTTTTACAAGCTAACCATTAAGTAACCATTAAGTAATCATAAACCATAGAATATCAACCAAGTAGCCATTAAGTAACCATTGAGTCACCATGAATATCAACCATGAGTTTACATATGATTAGATATTATTCATATCAACCATTAGAATATCACCCATCATTCATATCAACCATTAGAAAACCATCATTGTCATTAATATCAACATATCTAGTTAACCATTAAGAAATTAAGAAACCATTCAGTAACCACTATTAACATTAGTTAACCATAGTTGATCATATCATGGTCCAATCATCCATCAAGTTAACCATTTAGTAACCATTAAGTGATCATAAACCATGGAAAATCAGCCATGTAGCCATGAAGCAACCATTAAGTAATCATCAAGCAACCATTAAGCAATCAACCATGAGTTTACATATCATTAAACCTTATTAATATCAACTATCAACCATCAGAATATCATCCATCATTCATATCAACTCCACGCGTTGTAACCCCCCATGAGTTCCGAATGATTTTCTCGTCTCGCTCCAGTGAGGCGATCAGCATCAGCCGCGAAATGTTCGCGTTGGGCGTCGTCGAGCCGCCGCTGGGCCCAGCTACACCGGTGACCACATGCGCCGCCACCGTTGTGCTTCGATGGATGGAAGTTCCCCCGGTTCCGGTGGAACGTCATGGTGAACCATGGATGGTGAACCATGGATGGTGAACCATGGGTCACTAATCATCAACTATTCATGGATGACTATATTGTTGATGAACTGATTCAAATCGATGAATTGATCATCTAACGATCATCCTATCAAAAGCCGCGATGGTGATGATGAGTCCACGATTGACGGCTTCGCTCAACGTGATCATCAATTGATTTTTGACCATGATAGTAGATGGACCTATGTCAGTACAGGTGGACCGAGCCGACGGATGACGTGGGTATGTGTGACATTGGACAACATGGCTATTGCTTTTCAGCATATGATATCAGTAACCATATCACCAGCCGTTCACGAACCAAGAACCAGTTATTATTTGCCTGTGCTGGAGGTAAATCTTTTTTCACCCATATCGCTTCTGACAGATTGCGATTCATAAAATGAATCGTCAAAATGATGAGGCGAAGACTCCCTGGTGTCCTGCTAGTCCCATAGAATCTTGGATACGCCATAGTAATCCAAGATGGTCATATTTTATATGAATGTGTCTCAAAATAGGGGACCCCTCAAATCATACAGTTCCCCCCCATTCCCTTCACCAGCTGGTTAACCTTTTGCTGGTTAATATTACTTTTAATGATTGTGGGAGTTATTAACCAGTACTAGCCAGCATCCACTAACAACAGTGGATTAAGAACTATCACTAATCACAACCATCATTATCCAGAAACCATTGACAAACCACTGCCAACCATCATTGATAACTAATCACTACTAACCATTATTCACAAGTACTACGGAACATACCATTTACCAACCATGAACCAACCATGAACCAACCATTGACTAACCATTCTTGACCATTACTGTTGTTGGTGATTCACCCTTTCTAACCATCACTTGATGCCTACTAACCATTGTCCCGTCGCTGAGGTTACGCGCCAACTTCACCGAGCTGCTGCGGGATTTCGAGCGGAGACCGCCACCCATCACCTTCCCGGTGCGGCGGCAGGGCGAACCATCCAGCGGGCAGCGGGGCTGCTGGCGTTGGGATGGGTTGGTACCTGGCAATGGTTACAGGTGGGTAGTGGTTGATAATGCCAGGTGATATACGGTGGTTTAGGTGATGATGGTGGTTTGTTAATGATAATGATCAGGATGGTTTATTGATGAACATGATGGTATGTCAATGAAAATGACGGTTTTTTAAGGATAATGATAACGGGTTTCAAGAATGCCAGGTGTATGATAGTGATGGTTTATCAAGGATAAGTGCTTGCAGGATGGTTGAATAAGGGAATTGATAATGCTTGAGCATGGTCAGTGATGGTTGTTGCAATAGCGGGTGAAGAAACTGTGCTCATTTGTTGTTGTTGGGAATGCTTCATCAATTAGGCATAGCAAAAGACAGTAACTGAAAATTGTCAAACATTAGGAACTACAGGAAACCTTTGTTTCAACCATAAGTTGCAGGGGTTCCTATAGGTTTTCGCAGGAAAAAACAAAGCATTTGTGGGACCATAGCTACAACAAGCTATTGAGATTGGTTCATTGCCAATGATTGGCCGTGGTGACACTAGTTGATTACCACCGTGGCAGGATGAAGGTATCTGGGGGTTCTTAAGATTGGAAACCATTGTTGGTTTATTTGCACAAATTAATGATTAAGCTCTTGGATGATTTAGTGGTACCCCTATGACTTGAGAAACACATGTTTCGTGTTTTTCTTGTTCAGTTCGAAGTTGGCTGGTGGTGTCAGGAGACTCCCTCCCGACTTCGTTGAACAGTTGCAGGATCTTCAAGCTTGAGACATCCAGATGTTTGCATTTGAACCACATATTGAAAGTATGTCGAGCATCTTCCAGGATTCACCATCAAACTAACTAGTGGTAGAGCATCTCCAGGATTCACTTTATCGAACTAGTCGTAGGTCCATGTTAATAATCCCCAGTTTGCCTTTTCACCTTGCACGTTGACGGGTCCACAACTTGCAACCCAGCGGGTGACCTATCTCGCCTCCGTCACCGCCCACGATTTCCGCTCTGCGCAGATCTTCGTTCGACACATGCGGAACTTGATGAACCTTTGCGTCCCGAGCTCAGCATGCGACACTGGTGACTGATCCATGGTAGCGACTCATGCAACGCCTGGTGATTGATCCATTGAGTGAAGAATGATTGATTGGTGGTTGATGATTATTTGTGATGAATGATAATGGTTAATGGCTAATGAGGGTTGATGATTGTCGATGATGCTTCACAATGCTTAAGAATGTTTCGTACCAGACATTACTCACTAATGAAGGTTGATATTGGTCACCCAGAATGGTCAATGATTGGGATTATTCGAGGATAACCATCCCAAGCGTACGCTCGAGATGTTTGTGACTAGCACTGTCACTAACTAAGGCTCTTGAAGGCTTGAGCATCGCCAGCATAGATAGCACCACATTAGAATGGTGATACATCCAGGGTTATGATGCTGATGTGAATCATCGTTTCTGATCAGTATGATCTATTATTATAGTATTCGAATCATGATCCATAGTAAAGATCCTCATGAGCCTTTGAATCATCACCATCATAATAACCAGTATTTCTACAGTCTTTGGATTGTGGTGATCACATTTGCGACTTCAAGCGCTTCAGAACAAGCACATATCTCCACAGGGCTGGTGTTTGCTGAATCATGGGAGTGTGTCTACGCATCGGTTTTCTCTACTTTTCATTTGGGGTTTGTCTAAAATGGTATAGCCCCAAAACTGGTATAGCCCCAAAACTGGTGGCTTCCCTATTAGTTAATCGAATGGTTCTTGGATGAGATTGGATGAGTTAATAGGCACTACCATGGCTCTGGACAAACCCATCGTTGCCACAGAAACTGGTGCCTAAGTGTCCCAGCTTCCACACTGAGGCAAAGGACTTAGACTTCCGAGAAAAGTGGGCCATCAGGGACACCAGCTTCAAGAGCAAGGAGGCCAGAGCCACCCCAGCTTCATGTCTTCATGAGACTGGAGGTTTCCCCTGGAAGCAGGGGCCCCCCAAACGTTAGAATATGGCTGATTAAGGGCCCTTCGCACGGGTCCGCGAAAATGTTGCTTCATGTCTCTGTGACCAGGGGGAGACTGGTGAATGTCCCTGGAAGTCATCAGTTCGACGGAGTAACCCTTGTTGACCCAGGTGATGTGAAAATTTCGATGCTTCCCCTGCGCTCAGGTGGAGGAGTATCGGCAACTCTACTTGGCCAATGTGGGTGAAGAGAAGGCGAGCCCAGCTGGTGATGTGAACAGCGTCACATGAGGGATAGTCAGGGATCATGTATACTGGGTAATCATTCATTGTCAATAATGGTTGTAAGAATGAATTCTGGTTATTCAGGGTTCATTATAGTGAACTTTGATTGATAGTCTTTAAAAATTGCTCGCTAACAGTGGCTAAACTTGGCTACATCGTAGTAGGAGATCATTAGCAACAATGGGGAATTTCATTGGAAAGATGGACAGTTGACAGTCACAAACTGCAACTGTTGTGTGGCTTGGGGGTATTGTTTGTCGCTGATGAGTAATGACATTGCTTTTGACTCCAACTTTCCTTGCAGAATCTTCATTGATTTGATGGATCATCCTTTGGGAAAAGCTCATTGAAATATGAGACCTCAGCATTTTTCAACAGGAACTTATCAAATACAACGCCCTGTGGTTTGTCTCAGGCTGTGTCAGAGAGCGTTGGAACAGAATTGCATCATCCAAAAGCGCCAGGAAGAATGGTGGATTGTCCCCAAAATGCTGGGAAGATGTGCAGGAACTCAACAGACTATGTGGTAAAATGCGCTAATTCAGAAAGGAATATCTATCCATTTCCAAGTCGTAGATGTTCAAAGCTGATCATGTGTTAACCATGAAACCATTCGTAAACATGAGGTTTTTGCAATGACAAGAAATTGTTCCACCATGATTAGTCGGGTCAATCAACTGTGCTTGTTTTAGTGGTTCTTGGTTCTTCAGTGACTTTGGTTGTTCTACACTTGCGAATTGTTTTCCCTGACCAACTGATAGATAGACCAACCTTGTTTTGCTGTTTGTTGGTTGATGACACCGACTAAGTAACTGTTGAACATAACCATGGTCAGCAATCATATACCATAAGTCATTTGCAAACACATGGTTACTAACCATGGTCACTAACCACTTAGGTATCACTTTCAACTGCGATATACCCTTGGTTAGTTGCACCCTGCTGAAGTAACCCAGCTGGTTACATGACTTCCCAGCCGTGGGATGTCCAGCCATGGATGGCACAGGGGCACCGTGTTCGCTGCCTTCTGCCGGTGCCGCTCATGACTCTGCCGGAGTTACGACGAGCTTTGGGCAGCGATAAGCAACTTGGATGCGGTTGGGAGAGGTCGGATGGTGGGTGGGTGGGTGGTTGGTTGGGTTGCTTGGTTGGTTGGGTAGTTGGTTGGTTAGGTGGTTAGTTGGTTAGTTGGTTGATTAGTAAAATTGGGGGTTGGTCAGTTGGGTAGTTCATGTGAATGTTGTTGTTGCAGTATTGCATTGTTGATTTCACTCTGATCCCAAATCACCCATTCGACCTTGCACGTTGGAAAAGTGGAAAGACCAGTTTCTTCAGATTGGAAGACTTGCTCGCAGAACGTGTCAGCCAATGCGAGTTGGTACTTGCATATTGTGCTGAGTTTTGTCGCAGCATCGAGGACGGCAGCAGCCCTAAATGCAGCATTGCAAGCAGTCCGGTTGCCCAAATCCGACATTTGCAGTCGGGTCTTTGCTGTAATTGGAGTCCGAAGATTTCATTCCAAATTCCTTTCTACCCATGTCCTTGCCCAAGGTCAAAATTCAGGTTGCCAGCTTTGCTGGAAAGGCAGCTTGGCTTAAACAGGTTGATTCTCTGGGTTGCGTCAAGCTAGGGCAACTTGGGATTGGTTGCGCACTGGCCATGTGGAGAGAGTCCTTTCCGTGACCAAGTGGATGTGGGTCAGCATACTACGTTACAAACAAACTTTGTTTGAGGTGACAAATCACCAGAAATGAACTCAGAACATGTCCCCAAAGAGGTGATATGATAAATATCCCCACAGTTGTATTATGTAACTTTGGAGATATGTCCGCCCACGTCAATCCAGTCCACTGGTTCCTACTTCCAAGGACAATGCGGAGAAGCCGAACATGATTGTGGTCGCCTCAAGCTGCATCAGGGCGTTGGTTAGGCTACTGTTTTTGTTGTTGTTGTTGTTGTTGTTGTTGTTGTTGTTGTTGTCGTTGGCCTGTGGAGATCATAAATTTGCTGGCTACATACTACTTCCGTTTGGCTGCATCTGGCTACATCTTACTGAGTGGTTACATTCACCCAAGTCACAGGGAGTGGTTACGTTCACCAAAAAGTTCCAGGACTTCGTTCACCTTGGGCAAAGCTTCCCATGGCAACAGGCCATGACCATCCATGGCTTCGAGGTGAACTTCCCTCAGTTCCTTCGCATCGCTCATAAGATGGTCATCACCAGCGCGCTGCTGATGTGAGACGTCGCGAGGAGTTTTTTTGCCTCGAAAAAGTTGCACGCACTTCGCTGGGCTGTTTGGGAGATGACATCAGTTTGCGTAGGAGAAATGTTTGGCAATGAAGTGGGCAGTGGTCGGTGGTGCTTCTGTGTGCTTTTCAAATCAGCGAGATAGCAAGAATCAATGATTCCAATAGATTCAAGTGCCGCCAAACTTGGAAACCTTGAGTATGTCAGGTATGTCCAAACGCAACATCCCATGGCACTGCATGCCCCACCATTTGCAACACTGGCCCGGTGGCAGCACCACAAGGGAGCGGGTCATGGCCGGGACGTGGGTACCTATGGAGTTCACCGGTTGACCATGAGGCCACCAGGTCGACGTTTATCCTTTCAGCTTTGACCCTAGAGGACGGCGATGACGTGGATGGGCTAATTCTTGTCACTAGCCTCATGTGTTGATAGCGGCTTGTTGTAAGAAGCAGCTGTGTTTCTTGACAGCACACTAATAACATCTAATAACCAGCAATTGCCGTGTAAAGTGTCATAATAATCTTGAGTTGTCTATAGTTCTATTTTTGTGTAATGTCTTTCATTTCGGATGGTTAGGTGAGACTTTCCCTGCGTTCATAGCTCAAGTCGTGATATGTGAGACCCGACCTTCGGGAGCTTCAAAACCAGCTTGCCATGCTGCCTATTTGGGCTCAGAATTCAAGTTCACATGAGAACAGCAAGATCAGGGGCAAGGATTTGTCACGACATTTATCTCATCCATGCTTTGGAACAGTTTTTGCTAATCTTGATCACACCGAAATCTTGAAACCGACATCTTTCAACACAAAACAGCCCTATTTGAGTTCATGAAACTTCACGTCTCTTCTACCCTTCCAGCACAGTCACAAGAAAATCCTTAGCCAATGCAGCAGGGGATTCGGCTGAAAATCAACCATGAGCCACGAGGCCACTACTGGGGGTGGCTGCACCATCCATGGTGAAGGATCCCTGCTACCAAGCTACTGATGCTTTCCACATGGATCAGTGGGAGTTGGCCAGCTCTGATGGGAAACCATGGTGCTTATAGCCCAATAGCCATTGATTTCTTCTCACTGAGGCTGATTTCTCCCACTGATTGTTGGCTATGGGTCTACATTTGCCACTAAAAGATGGGGAGTAGCAACAGCTGGAGGCGGCCAGGGTGGGCCCCCATGGGCTGTGACCCACACCCGTGCCCTGGGGGGAGCGCAGCGACCAGGATGAAGAAGTGAAGCCGGGCGACTCCGCGTCGGCGACGGGAGATGTAGCTGGCAGCTCAGGTGGATGTAACAGTGCTGTAAAGCCTGGTGGGTTGGTTGCTTGGTTGGTTGGCTACTCGGTTGGTGACTAATTTGCTTGCTTGGAGTCTCTCAATTGTTGGGAAAGCCAACCAAAAATCAGAGGATTGCTATAAATTCACTGCTGGTTGGTATCACAAAAAAAGCTCGACTATAGGTGGGTTACAGCATAAACTTAGGTTTTGAGTGCTTTCGTGATCTACAAGCCGCCAAGTAAACCAGTGGAGGAATGGCAACCATTGTGGTGGGAATGCCAGCTGCGAGCAGTGATGGAAAAGCGGTTCCGCTCGACCCCAACAGCACAACTGCATAAATGCAAGTGGGGTAGCACCAGTTCCCCCAGAAGCCACATACTGATGGCAGATTCATGAAGCCACAATCCAACAGTTGATTGAGCATAGTTGGTGATTTCGCATCACTTGAGGGGTAACTCCCTTCACAGCTAGATCTCCCACTGGCCACTGAGGACGAAAAGGACGAGCGAATCGGTTCAAGACCGGAGACGGTGGAAACTCAGAAGGAAGATGGTGGATCCAGCGCCACCGGTAGCGTGGTGTGGGCCTGAGATGGGACATCCAAGCCGTGATGGGCGGGTGAACCACCCAGCGCTCTGCTGCTGAATCACCACCTCACCGTGGTGTTTTGCTGGTGAAGCCGGTGGTGGCATGACATGATGGGTTTAGCATCTACCCCAGGAGTGGATGGTTTCCACCCTTGGGATGGTTGATGTTGCCAGCTATCAACTTGTGCCATAGCTCAATAGGTTTCTGGCCTTGGCCAGAAATGGGTCGCTGCCCAAGGGCGACGTTCATCTTTAAGTCAATTTGCAGAGGTATGTGGATGGAATGGAATCAAACAACCCTTAACCTGGAATGTCTGCGGAGAAGTTCATAGTCTCAACCCGAACTTTGGGGGTGATTCCTTTTTTTTTCCCCCAAACCACCGTCAAATCATCGTTTTATCTCGTAGTTTTCAGAATTTGTTTGAAGCATGACTACGATAATCGGATAATCCTTTGCATCTTAAAGTCATCTCACAAGGCAGGTTGGCTGCATCAATCATCATTTCTGCAAGGTGGGCTCCGTTCACCAGCTGTAAGTTGGGTTGTAAGTAGTGTAAGTACCAGCTGTGGTAGAAATGACTATCAGTTCAATGGCCTTATAAACCATGTTATGACAAGGGTTGCATCGTTTCTTGTACTGAAACAGCCGGGTGACCATCTTGAAATCATCTGTTCTAAGGAAAAAAACATCGCATCTGCCACCTGAGGTTCACAAGCCTCGGCGCAGGGAGGCATGGACTGGTGAGGCAGGGAAGATGCTGAGCCATGTGACAACTGTGGTGGGGGAATCCCAGTGGCACTGGCCCTGCCTTAGAATTCTGGTAGTTGGCACTGCTTATTGGCGCCAAGTTGATGGTTACTTGATGGTTAACAGTGGTGAACAATTGTTAGTGATGGTTCAGATGGTGTTGTTGACAGTGTTAACGTTGTCGATCATGGCTGCTGATGGACTGGTTTGATGGCTTAGACATTCATTATCATGGGATATGGTGACCAACCGCAATGGGTAAGGACAACGGTTGATAACGGGCAAGGATTGTTGATCATGCTTGATAATGGTCAAAAATCAGTGATATCGGTTGAAGATGGTGGATGACGGTTACCCCATGGAGATTCTAGCCGCACTGAGGGGTGGATTGAAGTTCTGGATGGTCAGTGACAAGGGTTCACTGTGGGGGATGGCCCCGCTCCTAGGTCCCAAGCCTATCATACTGGTGTCCAAGTACACCCCACAAAGGTGGGAAACCCTAGCTGCACATGCTCATAGCTAAGCATCAAAGACCCTGGCTGATGATTTTTCGCCACAACTGTTGATGATCAGATTCCTAGGGGTGCTGGGTAAACATACCAATCACAGGCATCAATCAATGTTATAAGTTAAAACCTAGGAATATGATCATCAACTAGGGACAATTCCTGCTTGAGTGTTGAATTGACCAATGGGATTGTGATTGGTAGCCTAGTGAGTAGCTAACCATCGACAAAAGTTGATATTACAGTTGTCATCACCAATGGGTAGCTAATCATCAACCGCACCAATCAACAATAATTAGTCAACAGTGATGACTAGATCACGTGTAATCACCAATTTACGTTGCTAATGATCACCAATCAACAGTCAATGTTGATGATTACAAGGGAACCCTGACACCTTCTCCCGGGGTGGGGCTTAGCAGCACCTGTCGGGTTCACCTCTCCGAGCAGCTGCCAGGAAAGGACCACATGGACTTCTCTGAGCTGGTCCTCAGCATGAAAGTGGTGACGCTCTCAGCGATGTCAAGGGGCCAGCACCTGGGGCTAGGATGGTGGCACCTTGTTGAGCATAGCTAGCATAGGACCAGCTAGTTGGATAGATAGCCATAGTGGTTGAGTTAGATAGCAATGGATCCAACTCAAGTTGGATGAATAAATGAAGCCAACTCATTTTGGTGTTAAGAGTTGGGCGTTGTTGCATATAACTTGATCAGAAATTGGATGATTTGTTTATATAGTGAATCTCTAGTGGTGATGTTGATGGTTGAGAAGGTTGGTAACTGACAATCCTTTGCGATTATCAACCATATTCAACCGTCATTATTAAACCATAATTCACCATCATTACCCACCACTACCCATGAATAAACCACTATATCATATACCATTATCCAACCATGATCAAGCACCACTGACCACCGTAAACCAAGACTAAACCAGGATGAAACCATCATTGAAGCATGCTTTACCATCATTGATTACCATTAAGCATGATTGAACCCTGATCAAATCATCATCAACCATCATTTAATCATCATCAACCGCCATTACTCTCATTTTCAATGGTCATTAACCCATCATTGAACCATCATGAAACCATTACTACCCAAGATTAAACCATCATTACAGCCGTGATTAAGACCCAAACCGGATCAAACCATCATTGATCATCATTGACCACCAGTACCCATGATCAAACCATCCTTCAACCATTGTTTCAACCGCGATATTAACCATCATTGACCCCCTGCACTTGAATTACACCCTCACAAAACCACCATTACACCCTGACTAGCAAGCAAATCCACCATTAAATCCACAATAAACCCTGGATGACCACAATGATCGCCTAACTGGTTGGTGGTTTCATTCACATTTTGCTAATTGTTCCAAATTTATTATGAACACATAGTTGGTTGGCTTGCGCATGTTTTTCATGACGGGGTGGCGGTTGGGATTACCAAGCAGTTGGTGTTTCAGAGCCTGGATGACCACCATGACCACCAGAGATCACTAGCCTCGGAGCCGCCGGTGAGACGACGACCAGGTTCGAGAGCTTCAAATGAAGCACTTGGGCGAAGTTTTTGAGGCACCCGCATTTGGGGGTCGTCAGCACGGTGAGAAGATGGTGAAATGATGGTTCATTGACGGTTGATTTGTGGTTAGTGGACTGGTTAAGTGACTAGTCACTGGTTAGATATTGGTTGATTTATGGTTGATTTGTGGTGAATAGATGGTGAAATGATGGTTGATTGGCGCACATGAACAGCTTTGATGAAGGTGACTCTCCTTGTGGTTTCAAACATTTTTATTTTCCCTAGTATTAAAAAATAGATGGTTGGTTGGTTGACATATTTTTCACAGGGGTTGAAACCACCAACCAGTGACTCTCCTTGTGGTTTCAGCTTTTGTTTTGCCATTTTTGCCGACATGGCCCGAAGGCGGTTTGCGGAGAGACATAAGTTGAAGTCTAAGAGGTCAAGACTGAGCGGCGCCACGAGTTTGCATCTCATCAGTACGTGCCAGTCACAAAGAGCGCATGTTAGAACACGCAAAGATATTTTTGCCTTTGCTGAGAATCCTAGGGCCTTTCGCAAGCACCATGGCGTTGACGTGGCTGTTGGTGGTGCTGATGGCAAGTAGCTCCCAAGGCGAGCAGTGCTGCCGGGCCTTTCAAAATGGGACTGAGCTACGCGAAGCTGTTCTCGCCTGGGAGGCAGGAGCATCTGACACTTGGCAGGTTCGGTTGTGAATTGGGCAAGTTGGAACTGGTTTGTGGTTTGATTATATAACATGAACACTTATATCCATTAGTAGTGGTTAATAATAGGGGATAATCACCAACAACAACGGTCAAACAACTACTGGTTGGTGGTTTGATTGACTTTTTGATTATTTTCACACATATAATTATTTACAAATGGTTGGTTGACGAGCATATTTTTGATAGGGATTGAAACCACCAACCAGGAAAGATCACTTGGGATTTGGGATGTTGGAGTGAGTCGGAATGTTTGAAATTGGTTTCTTGACTAAACCATTAGATATTGTAGTATCGCCGTCCCTAAACCCTGCACTTTTTTTATTCCTATACCGTATACCTTCTAAACATTTGTAGACAAGAACACTTGGCTTAAACTCGTTGTGTATGGGTTAATTACAGTGACTACATCACCCCTCCGCAATTAAGATTATTTGCGGGGTGGTGTGTTACCATTTTTGTCAGAATAATTTCCAAAAATAGCCTTGGCAGGCCCCTTTTTTCATGTTGATTTGAAACGATCTCGAGGGGGTAGAGAAGGGTATCCCCCATTCTCAAGGATAACACAATTATTTTGGATTTGTGTGAGTACTTTCGAAGAATCAATCGACTTAGTCAACCCCCCCTTGGCAATAATGTTGATAACTATACAGCTGGAATGAATCAGAATCAAATACAATGATAGTGCGCAGTGCTGCCACAATTATTTCTAGGGGGTTCAATACGGAATAGAGATTGAAAATTGAAAATACATATCGACATATATCAACATTCAATTTCATGGACCCTATTTTCAGAAACTATTTGACGGTGACTAGCTGGTTCCAAAATAGAGTTTATTCCAAGATGACATTTTTTGTTTGATGAAGTAACAATATTGAATCCCTGAATGCAATTTCAAGCATGAAACCCTGAAATTCCAAAACTTTTGTTATTGTGTTCTAGCCTGTATCTGTCAGCCCAAACCAGCAGGCACTTCCATATTTGCCTCAAATCATCAAATTGTTCCTGTTTTTTTGTGTTTGGGGGACGGCCATCGAGCAAACACATTGAAAATATTTTGGGGGTGTGCTAGATGTCTAGAACCCCAAAAATATGACAAGCAGTAGGACCCCCTATGAAAACCCAGCAGAACCTGCAACAGCACCACCGACAAAACCCAATAATTAAAAGCCATCAAAAGCATTCAAAAGCTCACTAATGCGCTAGTTCAAGCATGAAATCCTAAGAAAACGATTGGAGACAGATTGACCTGTTTGATCCACAGCTTGCGTTCCAACTTGATCCAAATTGAAGATAAGATTGACCGGACTTATATAGATATGCAAAATGTCCTAGAAAGACCTAGGTGCGAGATGATGAGAGATCCGTGGAGCGAATGAAACAAAACACATTCTTAGGCCTACTGGATGTCGATAGGGCTAGAATTAATTTTAGCAGTTGAAGTGGCAGACCTTCAATGGCGCCATGGTTGAGCGAGATGTTGTGCACATATTTGGGGGTGGGGAGTGAGGTGAGCCCACAGACCCCGCAATAGAGTCAAAGCCATTGAAAACGTAATCTAGCTTTTTCCTGCAAGTCCTATATGGGATTTATTTTCCATGTTTGAGACCTTCCGAGATGAGCTGAAAAAAAAAGGGGGGTAATAAGAGAGTAGTATTGCAGGATCCCTGGTTCAGAATTCGCTGCACCGCCGCAGCTATATCACACATTCATGGTGTTTTCGGACTGCTTGATTTAGTTGGGGAACGACATCCTGAACGACATCCGAAACGACATCTGAACGAGATCGAGACATATACGTATAAGTTTATGTATTGTATTTAAACTAGATATCCATACAGACATATTTATATTTTGTCCATCCTGATAATTGGCAAACTTTATTTCAATTCCCTTACTTGTCTAGTTTGGCCAGCTGACTCGGGGCCGAAACGACATCTGAAACGACATCTGAACGACATCTGAACGACATCAGAACCTGTGCCAGGATGCCCCAGCTGACCTATTGCTACGAGAAGGTATTGTAGAACGTACTACAAAGTATTACAACCTTTGCAAAAGTACTACAACGTACGACAAAGTATTGCAAAGTATTGCAACGAACTACAAAGAAGAATCTAGTTCAACCAGTTCAGATTCCAGCGCGGAGACATAAATATGAAGACCGCCGCTTGGAATTCCACTGATTTCATGTTGGGATCAAGATTTTCAAACAGGTTTTTTTTTCCGCCTCAGATGACTATTCGAAATAAGGTCCACCTTTTGACTATTTTGCGTGAGGGGACCTCCCCCGAAGGGAGGACGGACCTGACTATTGTATGCACATGTGTTTTTGTCAAGCGTTCGTCAGACCGAAACAATTCAGAATTCCCAGTTTCAATCCCGTTGGTCCTTGTTGGCCCTTTCAAGCCAACACAGCTAAATTAAGGACAAGTTGCAGGTGATCTCAACCTATGGAAAAATCGCAAATTGGAATGTCTCAATGGTGACGAACATGTCGAGATTGTTTTCAGGACTGACGGCCTTTAACGAGGCTATAGGATCCTGGAACACTTCCGCGGTCACAGACATGCAGTCCATGTTCTACGACGCCTGGAAGTTCAATCAGCCCATTGGCTCCTGGGACACGTCTTCGGTGACAGACATGCAGCAAATGTTCTTGGATGCCTCCGAGTTCAATCAGCCCATTGGTTCCTGGGACACGTCTTCGGTGACAGATATGCAGTCCATGTTCTACGAGGCCTCCGAGTTCAATCAGCCCATTGGTTCCTGGGACACGTCTGCGGTGACAGACATGCACTACATGTTTTGCTACGCCTTGAAGTTCAATCAGCCCATTGGCTCCTGGAACACTTCTGCGGTCACAGACATGCAGTCCATGTTCTACGAGGTCTCCGAGTTTAATCAGCCCATTGGCTCCTGGGACACGTCTTCGGTGACAGACATGAAGTACATGTTCTACTACGCCTCCGAGTTCAATCAGCCCATTGGCTCCTGGAAGACGTCTGCGGTGACAGACATGAAGTACATGTTCTACAGGGTCTACAAGTTCAATCAGCCCATTGGCTCCTGGAACACTTCTGCGGTCACAGACATGCAAAAGATGTTCTGGGGGGCCTCCGAGTTCAATCAGCCCGTTGGTTCCTGGGACACGTCTTCGGTGACAGACATGCAGTTCATGTTCCGGGAGGCCGACAAGTTCAATCAACCCATTGGCTCCTGGAACACTTCTGCGGTCACAGACATGCAGTCCATGTTCTACGAGGCCTCCGAGTTCAATCAGCCCGTTGGTTCCTGGGACACGTCTTCGGTGACAGACATGCAGTCCATGTTCTACTGGGCCTTGAAGTTCAATCAGCCCATTGGCTCCTGGAACACGTCTGCGGTGACAGACATGCAGTCCATGTTCTACGAGGCCTCCAAGTTCAATCAGCCCATTGGCTCCTGGGACACATCTTCGGTGACAGACATGAAGTACATGTTCTACTACGCCTCCGAGTTCAATCAGCCCATTGGCTCCTGGGACACTTCTGCGGTGACAGACATGCAGTCCATGTTCTACGAGGCCTCCAAGTTCAATCAGCCCATTGGCTCCTGGGACACGTCTGCGGTGACAGACATGCAGTATATGTTCTACTACGCCTCCGAGTTCAATCAGCCCATTGGCTCCTGGGACACGTCTGCGGTGACAGACATGCACTCCATGTTCTTCGACGCCTCCAAGTTCAATCAGCCCATTGGCTCCTGGAAGACGTCTGCGGTGACAGACATGAAGTACATGTTTTGCAAGGCCTCCGAGTTCAATCAGCCCATTGGCTCCTGGAACACTTCTGCGGTCACAGACATGCAAAAGATGTTCTGGGGGGCCTCCGAGTTCAATCAGCCCGTTGGTTCCTGGGACACGTCTTCGGTGACAGACATGCAGTTCATGTTCCGGGAGGCCGACAAGTTCAATCAACCCATTGGCTCCTGGAACACTTCTGCGGTCACAGACATGCAGTCCATGTTCTCCGAGGCCTCCGAGTTCAATCAGCCCGTTGGTTCCTGGGACACGTCTTCGGTGACAGACATGCAGTACATGTTCTACGAGGCCTCCGAGTTCAATCAGCCCATTGGCTCCTGGGACACTTCTGCGGTGACAGACATGCAGTCCATGTTCTACGAGGCCTCCGAGTTCAATCAGCCCATTGGCTCTTGGGATACGTCTGCGGTAAGACACATGCAGTACATGTTCAGCGGAGCTAATTCCTTTGACGCTTCGATTGGCTTTTGGGACGTTTCTTCCTTGGAAAGTTTCTTAGCCAAGTGGGTGAAGTCGGAGAAGACTCATTTTCTTAATCATGTTTTTGAACTTTGCTTGGTGCTTCTTTTTCACCACCTTATGCTGCACATGTTTTCCTTTTTTTGCCGTGTTTTAGATGCCCTTGTCTCTGGCAGCCTGAGGCCATGATGGAATGTTCGACACGTTGCAGCCTCCATGCGAACCCGGGAGAGGTCTTAGCCACAACAATCTCGTTTGTGAACGGTGCGACCTCGGAAAATTCGCACCAGCTCGAAGCTTCTGTCAAGAGTGCCCCGAAGGTTGGGATGACAGTCGGTTGTAGCATGTCTTGTGGCTGAAATGTTTAGGCGATGTGACTGAAATGCTCAAAGCTTGAAACCTGTTGGAATTTTAGACAGGAAGACCATGAAATGATGGTGTTGGCGTTTCACAATTTTAGCATGGTACCTTTTGCCAGCTTTCGTCTGTCATGTTTCCCCCAGGTTCAACACCTTCCCAGGAGCGGAGCATGTGTGAAGAGTGTTTGGGGTCGCACTACTCTGTGAGTGGCGTCGATGGCTGCTTCCCCTGCAACTTGCCGTTGGTTTTGGTGGACAACAAGTGCGTTTCTGGGCTGAAAATGAGACCAAGCAATCATATTTTAAAACAACAAGTTTTTCAACGCCCCGGTTTAAAGACCTTTTTGAAGCACGGAAATTTAGCACGTCGTGATTTCTCGTTGTTTTCCGGCTCCCAAGCTGGAAGTGGATGTTGTTTTCCACTTTCCTTTGCTGGTTGTTGATTTGTTTCGGTGTGGAACAGTGTAATTTAACGTGCGCATCCGACACTACACTGACGGCTTCCGGATTGTGAAAGGAAACCTTTTGTGTGTGCGAAATTGCTTTAATCTCAGTGCTTCAAGTATCAGTTTTCGCGGCCACAACTGAACCAGTTTTCTAATCATATTTGTTTCGAGGCTAGGGTGGGAAAGTTAGATTATGAAGTGAGATGTATAAGCTCGTGAATCAGACATGTCTTGTTCAGAGGCTTGGGGTTGATGTAACACAACCCTCACACGGATAGTGAGCTCCATCTTTGCATCGTACGTTGGATATCTTTGGATCCCTTCTTTACTTTGGATATTTTAGAGGCAAGAATCGATTGTCAGAAACAGCCAAAGGGCTCAACCGCAACCACAATCACTCAGCTAGGAACAGGGTCCAAACAGTAAGGGTCAGGGTAGTGGAGGTCTGCGGTTCAAAGTTTTCAGAATTGATAACTGTTTCTTTGGAGGTTCCAAGCAAATCTTCCTAATAGCATGTCATAGCTAGGCAAACTTGAAACTTAGATAGCCAAATCTTACTATGACTTTGCTTTTTGGACATTTTTCAAAGAGCTCGCCATGGTGCTACACAAGAAATCATCTTATTTGGTTTATGTCTGACTGTTCAACCTTTTGGGCAGCGCATCAGAATGCACGCGATGGATTTGGCATTTCTGCTGTGATGTCCATTTGAATGTTTTGAGCATTTTGATCCCTGCTGTCAGACTGTTCAACCTTTTGAGCAGCGCATGCAAATCCGCTCTTTCGATCTCCCAATTCAGCGTTATATTTACTTCTGATCGGCGAGTACTTTTTCACTGGATATCATGCGGTCTTAAGCGTGTCCACATGTGGTGAAGATGTTTTTTCATCAGCTTTTTCCAGTACATAACGTAGGTTTACCAAAAATGTTGCATCATAAGTGGTTGCGCAGGCACAAATGCAAATCGAAACAAAAGTTGCTCAAAAAAGGCATTTTCTGAAAACCAGGGCTATCTAGAAACATCTATACTATCTAATCCCTCTTCGATCCTGTTCGAAAGTTAGTGACTCAAGAATTGAGCGACCAGAAAACTGACCGGTCCCGCTGGATAATTTGCACTGCCAAGGGGAACGCGACATGAACATGGACTTTCAAATGCGCAAGACCACGCGTGCTGCTTTCAAGTTGTCTACCTCGGATGTTTCAAGACACCCCCTGCTTTTTTTACATCCAAAAGGTCGCAGTGCTGGATCCATTTCATGATGTTCATGAGGTCTGGTGGCACCTGCCACTTCTGGCGCTTGGTTTGGCTGCCTTGGGAGTCGGTTGTTGCTTAGCCTTTTCTTGGCACGGCTCACGCCAAGCGCGAAAAATCGAAAGGGCCCTGGAGGAAGTCTATGCCGAACTTTGGGATACTTGGTCCCGGTTTGAAGCGTATCAATTTGTGTGAAGCCCGCTTGGCCAAACGCAAACCTCCAATATCTGCAAAGATGACTCACTCAGCCATACACAGCTTTGATACTTGACCAGGCATGAATTTAAAGTGTTCATACAGGCAAAGTCTTTTTGACAGATACAATGATTGAAGAAACGCCAACATGATCATGATTATGATCTCATTTACAGGGTATTCGAGCATGTGGTGCGTTGCTTCTCCGAGGATGAGCAGCCAGATACGCTGACGGCATACTCGAAGAAATTATGTCGTCTTGGGCTTCCAGAAGCCAAGTTCGAGGAAAACGTGTCTGCCATGCGAGCCCTGCAGAGTCAAAGAGCCGGGGTTTCTGGATAGCATATTATCATCCATTGATTACTTTGATTTTAGCAGCCGCTCTTTCTTTCATTAAAAGAAAAATGTGCTTTCCTGCCT
This sequence comes from Symbiodinium kawagutii, assembly GCA_009767595.1. Taxonomy (NCBI): domain Eukaryota; class Dinophyceae; order Suessiales; family Symbiodiniaceae; genus Symbiodinium; species Symbiodinium kawagutii. The sequence goes on along the minus strand of VSDK01017967.1, from coordinate 40,140 downwards.
ACGTGCCTATGTTTTGTCTTGCAGAATGATCTTGGGCCAAGGTCAGCATACAATATTTGCTATCTGCTGACTTCGCTCAACTGGCAACACAGCGCACTGGCAAGACCGATCCGACCTTCATCGATCCGTGTTTAAATCTAATGCTGACCTTGTCCGGCCATACAGGGTCAGAAACCTTGTTTATGACGCCCTCAAACATGCGGAATTCTTCAACATGTCAAGCAATTTTGAATCGTATGATTGGACTTGCCATGTTTTGACAGGCCTCGCTTAGATTGCCCCTGGGCAAATGTCAAGTCGCATCCCACAGCCCATTCGCATCCACTTTCGACGATGCTCAGGACATGAAAACCGCCTTTTGGCTTGCAGCGGATCCCATCGGTCGAGACATCATGTGTCCACGTGATGGTAGGCCCGGGTGTGCATTAGTCGACTGGATACCGCGCTGTGAACGCCGAGAACAGACGCATTTCCTGAGCTGGACATGGCAATACCATCTGCGCGAGGCGAACATGGGCACATCGGGCTTTCCAGTTTTCATTGCGTTTTTGTCAAGCAATTTGAGAACCGGTTGTTCCATTTAGTATCATGTTGTGCGCTTTCCTCCAAGCTGGTGACCAGAATAGTTTCAATTTGGACACATTGCTTCTGATGTCCCAAAGCTGGAAGAGGTTTGTCATGGGAACCACAAATCTGGTAGGTGCCCGGGGCATCCATTTTTGCACAATAAAATGATACGAGTAACTTCCAAAGCAGGCCCCGGGAAAATGTTGAGGTTTCCAAGTCGAAGAAGACATTGAAGTAGTAGCCGCGAAAGAGTACATATTGACCGCAGGTGCAGAGTGCTTTGGACATGTTTCGGCGAAAGCTGGTTGGTTCGTGCTACTTCTTCATGTGTTTTTTCGCGAACAACCAGTACCGCATCATAGTAGAACAGAGTAGCAGTGGAAGTGACAAGCTGGAAGAGGTGTTTGAGACCAATCTGAAGCGAATTGGGAGAATGGTTGCCCTTTTGGATACGTGGCAGCAACCCACGTATCTGACGCGGATTTGGACCGTCTACGAGCAATTTGTGGCGTCCACACTTGAGATCGAGGCCCCTGCTTCAGCCCAGTGTGTTTGCAGTCCAAAATCAAAGACATACCGGAATATAGAAACACATTCATGATATTCCAGTATGATATTCATGATATTCATGATATTCATGATATTCATGACATTCATATCATGAAATTAATAGATATATTGTTGTAGGTAGTCATGATATTCATGATTTCACTTCGTAATGTTGATTAATTTCATGTTGTGAAATTTGACTTATCAGATCCTCAGAGGCAAAGCCTGACACATCTCAGGTGCAATTCATCATGCCACGTGCCGCTGCGGACCATCTACAGAATCAGATTGAGCAGGGCCGTCAGGGCATTGATGTCGTGGTCGCATCCCTCACTCAAGTGGATTCTGAAGAAGCGAAAGCGTGGAAGATGGAAGATGAGGTCAAAGTGAAACTCATCAGCCAAGCGATACACGCGAAAGATTTCACGAGATCATGAACGTGTTATTTGATTTTCTCAAGTTCTTTCAAGGATTTTCTTGTTTCCCTGACGACTTGTGACGATTGTTTGAGTTTGATGTGCTCAGCAATGTCAATTTGCCACGCCTCAGGAAATCTTTGATCCAGGTTCCCAACCGGGGGCGGGAGTTGGACACCTTAGATATTTTGACCCAACATTGAGATATAGATTCAAAAGACAAACGACCATGCACGCATACGTTGAGCCTCTCAATTGTTGGACTTTTCAGCTGTGCAGAGTTGTGTTGTGCTTTGCAAGATCAAGAATTTGGTCGCATTCTGGATATTTTAACATTTTCACGGCATGGAGACCGCAGCGCATGTTTCAGATTCCAACTCACGTCGACCACACGGTGAAGTCGACCCCTTGTGCGACCCTTCCGGGAAGAGATATTGGACATTGGTCAATGCCATGTAGGTCCTTTGTTGTTGTGGTAGGCGTGCTTCTAGGAACCCTAGCAGCTATTCAGGCACACAGTACACATGAACTAGTCCTCGTAGGTGCATTGGTGCAGTCTCAATATTTAGCGCTTCACGCACCCACCTGGACAGGATACTGTTGGCTTCGATCACGTCAATATGCACGTGACGGATGTCATGACCACATGGATAGGCTCAGTCCTGGAACAGACATGTCGGGAGTTGCTTGCCTCGCAAAGGGTCCGAGTTGTGGAAGATTGAAACTCACTTTTCAAACATGCTACAGGGGAGACTTCGTATCGCACGGATACAAGCGCAATGATTCTGATGCTGTTGGACAAGTTTTTTCTAGTCATTCTAATTAACCTTACAACCACTGAAAAATGTAAGATAATGTTTAAGAATGAGGGACAAAATGCGGGAACAGTGTGAGAAGTTGGCCAATCGATATTTGACCCCATGACTCATGATGCATGATGCTGGTGGCCAGACAGACATCTGGTCATCGACCGCTCGGCACCATGGGTTGCAGCGTGTTGATGACTACTTTGAATTTGCTGTCAAATCATTGCACCACACACAGTTTATCACAGTTTGAATGGACAAACTGCCTTCCATTGTTTATTTGCGTTTCTGTCATTCAGTGGACTGATGAAGGCTCGACATGCTAAGGTTGCTGGTTGCAGCACGGAGCAATGCCGAACTTGTTTTTTCCGTATGAAGATTTGCCAGGCTTTGAACAGAAACGCGTTCCATGTGTGAAATCTGCCGGGTTGACGGTGTTCTTCATTCAGTGCATGTGTTGTTGCGATCCTAAAGAGAAGATCAGGCAAGTAAGTTCAGAGCCAATTTATGACCGCACTGTATCAATGGTCATTCATGTCACCAGTTGATGAATTCAATGACCACCCCACCTGAGTCACTATCACTTGAACTTGATGGCACTGACTTTTGCAACAGGCATTTGCCTCGAGAGTTTCTTCAGCCACAAGCTATGCCAGAAGTGCTTGCTGTGAAGTATCAAGACCGCCAATTTTTGAACGCTGCCTGAAGTGCAGTGGAAGTTTCTGCATGGAAATAAGATGCGCATGTGGGCGCCGACATCAGTGATCACCATGAAGTTGGTGTTTTGCTGTGGTGCTTCCGAAATTAGCCAAGAGGCTGTTGTTTTCCTATTTTTGTTGCTAGACCGAAGAGCGACATCTGCAGAGATTTGTGGTTCTGCAAAGACTTGCCACTTCAGCGAAAGATTTTTAAATATTGTTTATGATGATATATTTTGTGTTTCCAAAATCTGATCAACCCCAACCCCAGATCTAGTCATTCTAATTAACCTTACAACCACTGAAAAATGTAAGATCATGTTTAAGAATGAGGGACAAAATGCGGGAACAGTGTCAGAGGTTGGCCAATCGATATTTGACCCCATGACTCATGATGCATGATGCTGGTGGCCAGACAGACATCTGGTCATCGACCGCTCGGCACCATGGGTTGCAGCGTGTTGATGACTACTTTGAATTTGCTGTCAAATCATTGCACCACACACAGTTTATCACAGTTTGAATGGACAAACTGCCTTCCATTGTTTATTTGCGTTTCTGTCATTCAGTGGACTGATGAAGGCTCGACATGCTAAGGTTGCTGGTTGCAGCACGGAGCAATGCCGAACTTGTTTTTTCCGTATGAAGATTTGCCAGGCTTTGAACAGAAACGCGTTCCATGTGTGAAATCTGCCGGGTTGACGGTGTTCTTCATTCAGTGCATGTGTTGTTGCGATCCTAAAGAGAAGATCAGGCAAGTAAGTTCAGAGCCAATTTATGACCGCACTGTATCAATGGTCATTCATGTCACCAGTTGATGAATTCAATGACCACCCCACCTGAGTCACTATCACTTGAACTTGATGGCACTGACTTTTGCAACAGGCATTTGCCTCGAGAGTTTCTTCAGCCACAAGCTATGCCAGAAGTGCTTGCTGTGAAGTATCAAGACCGCCAATTTTTGAACGCTGCCTGAAGTGCAGTGGAAGTTTCTGCATGGAAATAAGATGCGCATGTGGGCGCCGACATCAGTGATCACCATGAAGTTGGTGTTTTGCTGTGGTGCTTCCGAAATTAGCCAAGAGGCTGTTGTTTTCCTATTTTTGTTGCTAGACCGAAGAGCGACATCTGCAGAGATTTGTGGTTCTGCAAAGACTTGCCACTTCAGCGAAAGATTTTTAAATATTGTTTATGATGATATATTTTGTGTTTCCAAAATCTGATCAAACCCAACCCCAGAGTTGTCCATGATTCTTTTGCTGAAAGGCAAAGTCGCCGTTTTGGAGACTTGTTGGGTCCTTCGGGATCAGAGCGCACCATACTGTGAGCGGTGCATTTTTTGCAACAGATGCAGGAGTTTCATTCTACCTGCCATCGACCATTTGCTCAGTTTTTATTTATCAAAGTGTGCGGTGTCGGGTTGCTTTGGTAAGGGGGAGGGGGTCAGACGCAACAGTTCAACCACTGTATCGATGCATCACAATGGAAATTGCCATTCACAAACCAGTGTAACAGGGGCTGAAATGACCATAAGGAACACTGCAAATCATTGGTGCTGAGTGCTGGTGCTTTGCCGCCATGGCTATCCGACCATTGCCATACTGGAAAACCAAGTACCAAGCGACAATCAAGAGGAACCACTGCCCAATCCAGTGGCATGGAGGTTTGTGACAAAGATGGCAACGGAACTCTGAACGTCTACGAGTTGGAGAGTGATTTGAAGGCCCACTGGTGCTGGGACTTGGCGCCCACTGGGCTACTGCCACTGGGCTGGACCAACTTCACTTTCGCAATGGGAAGTAGCGCCAACCAGCGTTGTTGGGTTTCAATCACTCTGCTATTCCTGGATATCAACAAGTCTTAGAGTATTTGTTGATCATCATCAACCATCATCAGCCATTGTCGATCAAAAAGCATTGTCATCAACTGTAAACATCATAATTTTGCAATCATCGGCCATTAGTGTCAACCATCATTCACCACGAATATCTTCTATCAAACATGATTAACTATTATTTACAAGAAACACTCATCATCAATCATCATAACTATCAACGAATCATCAAGTAACCAGTAGTAATATTGCTACTTAACCACTAGTTAACCATCAGTTCAGCATGATCAGCCACTTAGAAACCATTCATTCACCACTACCAATAAAATCAGTCATCAACCATCATCAACCATAATGAACAACCATCAATCATCATCATCATCATCATCATCATCATCATCATCACCATCATCATCATCACCATCACCATCATCATCATCATCATCATCATCACCATCATCATCATCATCATCATCATCACCATCATCATCTTCATCATCGAATCATCCTCATCACCACCACCACCACCACCACCACATCATCATCATCCCATCATCATCCCGTCATCAACATGATCATCCCGTCGTCAACCAGTATCAACCAGTATCGACATATATCAACATCATCACTAACCAGCTGCGTTTTCACCGTGGATGTCCACTGCCAGGCGCTGAAGTTCGAGTCGGATCAGCAAGTGATTTTGGAGGCGTGATGTGCAAATGTTGTTTCCCCACTGCTACGGGGATTGATGGGTGGTTGATTTGAAGAATAATGATGGGTGTATTGATGATTGACCACATGGTGATTCAAATCATGATTTCATTTTAACAAGAATGATTGGTGGTTAAGTTTAAGAGTATTGATGATTGACCATATGGTGGTTTGTATTGAGCACCAATGATGCTGATCATAATGATCATGATGGTGGTTGACATGCGTTAATTAATTCTGGTTCAGTTCATGGTTCTATTGATGGTTTGATTGATGCTGAAGGATAACTTACACATGATTGACGTATAATACAGTAATTCAACATGATGATCAATCATCAGTAAGTTATCCTTAATCATAAGATTCAGTCCATGGTTCTATAATCCTTTCCAAGGATGCTCAGTTCATGGTGATTTGATGCTAAATGATGGTGCATCGTTGACATGCACGGACCGTGGCAAAGTCCCGAAAGCCGTGGCCGTCAAGATGAGTAGTTTGGGCGATCCACGAGTGGGATCAAACTTGATCAATCAGTCGGTATAGGGCGCCATGATTTAGCTTGATTATTGGTGATGATGAACCACTATTATTATTATTATTGTTATTATTATTATTATGGATGATTATAAGGATTATAAGGCACCATGATTGATTACAATGATTACTGGTTTGATGATTAAACACTATGATCAGTCATTAGGCGCCATGATCAATCAGTCACTAGGCACCATGACTATGATCAGTCATTAGGCACCATGATCAATCAGTCACTAGGCACCACGATCATCCCATCTACAATGATTCTTGACCACATTGATAAATTTCATGATTGATTGATTAATGGTTTGATTCTTTATGATTGACCACCATTTAAGGTTAATTAGCCACCATAAGTGACCAAAGTTATACATCTTGTTTGAGATGTTAGTGAGTACTATTGGCCACCACTATTAGGTGCCTTGAGCATTACAAACCTTTTGTTGATGATTATTAGTTATCATATTATTAAAGCCATTATGAACAAAACCGTATCATTATAAGTCATTTTTATCAATTGACCACAAACTGGGATTGAACATCATTAATAAAACATTACAAACCATTTCATCACCAACCTATCCTCAAGATCTCTCCTGCGGAAGGCTCTCCGTTTTTGGGGGGAGACCTAAGCATGCGTGAACGATTCGACTCCCATGGACGTTATGTCCTTGCCGAATTCAGGTCGTCGCCGAAGTGCAGGAAGTCAGGCAGGGTGACTGGACGCTGCGGTCAAGGTGAAGGTGATTCTGAGTGGTCAAAGATTGAGAGAAGCTCATTGAGAAGGCGTAGACATACGGTGATCATAAGTGATCAAGATTGTTGATAAGGCGTAGATATAAGGCTGAGGTAGAGATAGAATTGTTGATAAGGCGTAGATATGAGGTGATCACAAGTGATCAAGATTGTTGATAAGGCGTAGATATAAGGCTGAGGTAGAGATAGAATTGTTGATAAGGCGTAGATATGAGGTGATCACAAGTGATCAAGATTGTTGATAAGGCGTAGATATAAGGCTGAGGTAGAGATAGAATTGTTGATAAGGCGTAGATATGAGGTGATCATAGGTGATATTAAGTGATAACCTTTTGACTACTCACATGAATTGATTGTGACTTGATGACACGATCGATGACTTGATTCAGAGTATCATTCGCACACTCCATCACTAAGCATTCTTGAGCAAGTATGAGCAATCTTTGGACATCATGGACCAGACATACCAAATCATCATGGTTTCCAAAAAACACAGAGAGGTCAAAAGAATCTGCTTTTCTTGGCGAGGCTTTGTCCATAAATGGTTGTGGTTCAAAACCCATAGTCCCCCTGGTTCCCCCATCATTACTATTTTCTCACTAGTATTGTTGGTTATTAGTCTGCCGCATTATTGTTGGTTAATATTTGCCCATAGCCAAATTATTTACCCCCATAGCTGATGAATGATTTTCAGGTGGAAAGTGGAGCCTCGGAGATCCTTCAATGAATGATTCCTGCCCCAAGTTGACCCAACTATTCCATAGCTGAAAATGGCTGTCCATCCATCAATGATTATAACTTCAAGGTGGGCCTCCCCAAACGTTACAACATGGTTTATAGATGTTGATAGTTCATAGGGCTATTATATCTACCATCTGCCCGGTAGTTACCCTAGTCATAACCATAACAGCCTGGTAACCCAAAGGTGAACTCACCCAACGACGCATCGGGCCGCTGGTGAAAGGGCGGGACCCAGTTTCTTGGGATCCTTGGGTCCCACAGCTGTTCACGCCACAAGCAGCGCGAAGCGCAGGTCGCAGCTGCGCTCCACTCGCGTCATCGTTGATTTGACCTTGGAAGACGTAGTGGACTTCGTGCAGAGGTGCCAAACTGGCCATGATCAACTCATGGGCGCGGCTGGGGCTCGGGCCCCAACGTAGCCCTGGCTGGTGCTTGTCGCCATGATGGTGCTTAGGAACCATCCAAGCTGTTGATTGCCATTATTCATAGGGAAGCTACTGTTGTGACTCGGGGGTGGCGTTGGAAAGATCCATGATCTGATTATTCATTGATCCCACGCTACATGATATCCATCACCAAAATTTGTCTCACCGTCAAATGGCTGCCAGCAACGATTGACAGCACGTGATTAACCACTAAGCGTGACGAACCCTTTCTAAACGTGAGTCATATGAACCACTTGTAGTAAATAAGCCATTAGTTGACCAGATTAACTAATAAACAACAATAAGCAAACAATCAATTTGCCATATGAAGTAACCATAGATTAGCCATTAATCAACCATAAGTTAACCATCATGAACTACCCAACTATTGACCGGCTATTCACCAGCTCTGAGTCAAAAGATTAAGCAAATATCCGGCTTTCCTAACCACCCACTGACCAAATATCATGACTTAAGCATCAACGAATCATGAATTCACCAACCATCGGCAGCCATTGCATATGAACTAGTGCTGACATTCCACTTCTCCACTTTGAACCAGCCTATGAACCAGCTACTATCCAAGGATTAACCACACTAAGCACCTATCAATTACCATCAACCTTCCACTTCAACATGTTGGCAATGCCAGAGGTGAATGATGGTGCACGCCACCCGGGAGACTCCCACCTGGTGATCTCGTGCCAGGTATCGAACGCGTGAAGGTTTGTCCCAAAGCGAACTCGATGAGTTAACTGCTGCCTTCAGGTGCTGCGTTCAACCCATCGCGCCATGGGAAACACCGGGTGGGAAGCTGCATCCAGGGTGGGAAGTACTGTGGTTTTGCAGTCATGGAAGATGTGATTCGAAATGGTTTACCATGGTTCAACATCGTTACCCATGATTAGCCACCAAGAAATATGTTTGCAAGTGCTTAAACAGCAAGTTACCATAAATGATACACTGATCTGCAAGTGCAAGCATTACTATGCTAGCCCCAAGAACGTCAATGATTCGGCTGCATTTTTGAGGGGCACAGCTACTGTGTTTGGTGGTGCAGGGACATGACAACCCTCTGCAGTGGTGGAGCTTTCCACCATGCTGCCGTGCTTGGTGCTCCTTCTGAGGCGCTATGAATATGAAAACAGCCACTGCGTCCGATGTCGCGACGCGCATAGAGCCCGGAAAGCCCAGCATGGCGCAGATGATCGGCAAATTTCCATGGGAAAAATGGCATTAACATGGATTGGTCATGGATTTGTTGTGGATCAGTCATGGATCTGTTATCGATCAGTCATGGATCAGTTATGGATCAGTTCTGGATCAGTCATAGATGAGTTCTGGATCAGTCAGGTTGGGATATGTCAGTCTAACAATGTAATAGAGAGACAGATGTGCACACCGCTATGCATGTCTAATGCATGTCTCTAAAGTACCAATTCTTTTTTGGTGATGGTGGAGTTTCCACCCAATCAGAGGATCGTTTGCCAGATACATCAGCAATTGACCATCTTTAACCATCATTATGCATCATCAACAGCCATCAACCATGTAGATTCTCCATTTATGATATATTTACATACCTTTTATTAAACTGGTAGCAGCTTTTCAAGCACAACGAGTTGGATCAACCAACCAAGCAACGCAAAGGGACCACCTGATCCTATGGCTCTCCCACCGGCGCCCCGGGCGCTCCGAAAGGTCCAGCTTTTGGACACCACCGCGTGACCCCCAGGTCACTAGTCCTGAGCCCTTTGTAGGCCAGCGAGCAGAGAGTCTGACATCTGTACCGGCTGGGTCGTGATGTGACGTGGAAAGACTGAAATCACACTCGTCAAAAATCAGTTGTCTTCTACAAAAGAAAAAGATGAATCGTTTCCAGTCGGAGCCTTCTGTGCAACGTGGTTCATCCAAGTTCGTTTGGACCTCTTGTCCGCACGGGCCCGAAGAACTTCCTCGATGTCATGTAAAATGCACCTCCCGTGCTGCAGGAAGAGTCGGAGCGATGACCCATCCATGGGTTTCGTTAGTGTATCCGCTAATTGGGCTGCTGACGGCACCCAACGCATCTCTACCCCTTCTTGTAGTCGGTGTTTGATTATGAGGGCCTCGATGGTCGTTCGGTATTCCTGACACTGGGGTATATTGGTCTTTTGGATTAAGTCATACAAGCTTTTGCAATCAACAACTGCGTAGGCCTTGGAGCTAGTTCGGAGGCATTGTTCCGGGTTCTTCCATGCATCACTGGGGTTACAGATCCATGCCCATTGCAGTCGCAACCAAGAAAGGAGATCGATTGATCCGCTCAGTGCGTAAGCCTCGGAGGCCAACGTACTAGCCACTACCCGGGATATCTTCCGTGAGTACCATACAAGTGGGCTAGCTTCGCTTGACTGTCGATCACCCATCTTCTTCGATGTTGCAAGCACTATGCATCCCTTTTGGGATTGGGAGTTATGACGTGTTGCGAACGAGGCATCTGAGAACGAGACGAAGCACAAATCATGAAGAGGGATACTCTTGATATGAATCTTGGTATCCTTGTGGGTCTTAGCTTCATGTAACAACCGGTTTCCCTCCAGCAGATCCCTTACAGTAGCTGATGTTATCTTAGACTGTAGTAGGCTCAGTTTTGCCGAAAGATCTGGACGGGTATTGGTGGCTGCATATTGGATGCTTCCTATCAACCCTCTCAAGGCTTGACGTCCTTGTTCTGTGACTTCCGCATTTTGTTCTGATTGTCGTCTCAGGCGATCTACTTGGATTGGTGGGATGTCTTCGATGTACTTGGTTTGGTCCAATTCGATTGATCCATCCCATTGCTGGTTCACTTGGATTCCAGTAAACACAAAGTTGGTTCTTTCACGGGAGCCAAAGGGAAATTTCTGTGATAGCTGGTTGAGTACCCCTTCAAACACTGAATCCCCAGCGGCCAAGCCGTCGTCTACGTGGATCCCTACCAGCCCGTGAATGCCAGACATGCCTGATTTGTCTCTCTTGGGCAGTACGAACAAGCATGGGTCCAGTGGACTCACCAACATGCCTAGCTGAACTAAAGTGGACCGCAATTCTTCATACCATAACAGCGGGGCATTAGCCAATCCGTATGCGGATTTTAGAAGCTCGCAACATTCATGTGGCTGAAGTCCTAGGGCTTCCCTAAGCTCAACTGGTGGCTCCATTCCCAATATCCTTCCATCCTTCCGGCTGCCGCGCAAAAACGCGGTTTGTATGTCAAAGGATTGGATCTGGTGCTTAGCCGATGCCGCATACTGAAAAATCAGAGATCTAGCGTCACGCCCCATGGTCGGGGAATCCCTAGCTAGTGATTCTATTTGCGGGTCTTCATAGCCTAAGATCACCAACCTGGCCTTTGGTTTACGATGGGGAAGGCTTGGATCAGTGGGAGGTGGTTCGATTGGCTTCCATGTTAGAACCCATCTGGATCTGAGAATGGATTCCTCTGGGATTTGATTCCTG
>VSDK01017967.1:9556-26062 GCA_009767595.1 Symbiodinium kawagutii | reverse complement strand
TCCTGCTGTTGATAAGCTGGCGGTGGAGGTTGTTTGAATCCAAGCTTTGACCTCTTGGCAGTTGGCTCATCCGGATGTGTTTCCTGAGACCGAACGGCAAGCACGGGCTGCTCTGCGGACACTTGTGTTTCCTGCACGTGGCTGATGCATCTCAGGCACCGTACAAGGTGCTTTGCAAAAGTCGGGGTGTATCTCTCCGTGAGCGAAGCAACACTGATGTGCCCATATGTGGGATGAAAACAACTTCCAGCTACCTGATCATGTTCATGTTGATGCGAACAAACTAATTTTGACAGGTATCTCTCCATGATTTGTGAGGTGGTCCTCACTTGTGTTCCCTTTTGGAGATGTTTCCCTGACGATGGATGCACCAAGTCACCGGCTGTACACTGGTCGCAGCGAGCCCTGCGGGTGTTCGCACAAAAGGCTTGAAGCTCTTCCTGATAGAGCATTTGAGAACCCAGTGGCTGTTCTAAGTGCGTATGACTGGTGGTGCTTCGTGTCTGCTGGAACTGAAGGATGGCATCACACAGCAACAGATGAACTAGATCCTGTTCTCTACTTGTCATGATCTGTTGGGCAAGTTCCGGCGATTTGGACATGTTAAACTCGTTCCACTTGCACCAGGCAGTGCACTTGGGAGCCAACCACACATGTTCGGGGCGACACTCGAGGAGAGTGTCGTACAGCCGCAACCTACCTTCCCGTGAGGCAAGGTCTCCGTCCGACATGCAGTGTCTCCGAGCTTTCAACCCTTGGCGTTGAGCCTGGAGTGTCAGTTGACTATCTTCATGGCAGTACACTTCGAGAAGGTGATAGTCGTGACGCTTCCATCGGTTTCCATGAATGATCACCCCCTTGGATTGGATATATTCCCACATCTCATCAGCTACCCAATTAGCTCTTAGAGATAACATGATGTTCTCCCCTACATCATATCCATGGTGTTCATTCCAACTATCACAAAGCTCGGCTATCTGCATGGGTTGGAGCCTCACTGGGGTGCATTCTGGCCTTGCGTCAGATGGTGTAGAACTTGCTGCATCACTGCCTCCATCTCGGCCATGCGGTTCTGCATCGACATCAGTTCCACTGGAGTGACTCCCACCGGTGATGGCACTGCCCACTCTTCCTCCGACTCCTCGATCTCCACATCGGTCGGGTCCACATGCTTGGGGGCAGCCTTGGCCTTGGGGGCTCTGGGATTGACCGGCAATTGAGTTGCCGACGTGGTCGCCTCCTTGTTCTCCATCTCCTCCACATGCAGTTGAATGAAGCGGAGGAACATCTGGTGCTCCGGTCGTTGGCTGTCCTGATATCGGCCGGCAAACCAGGACAGGTAGTCTGGCTGGTTCAGCATCTCTTGGTAGCTCTTGCCGACATAGGTGCGACCAAACGTCACGGTCTTCTTCTTGAGGTCGCTCATGGTCATGTTCATGATCTCCTGAGGGGAGATCTCGGACTCGTTCTTGGCCTGCTTGTTGACTGCCTTGAGTCGGTCGGCAAGCTTGCTGAAGTCCGGGGTCTTCGCCATGATCACTGAGTGGTTCGGTTGAACAGGTCGGTGCACTGGTCGCAGGATGAGCTGGTTTGAGCCCTGTGCTGGTGAGTTCATGACCTGTGACGGTGACTTCACTGTCGTCAGTCGATCGGGAGACTGACGTGGCATGACCCTGTGGCTTCCCAACGGTTCCTTCGAGTGAAGTGATTTCAGCTACGCAAATGTCTTCCTTTTGACTCGATGACTTGGAAGACGGGGTCAGGAGATCCAAAAGATCAATCTGGTACAGCTTCCGATCTGTCAGATGAATGGGAACTGTCTTACCTAGCGCCTGAAAATGTATCTGATTATGCGATGTGTCGATGACTGCATGTAGTGTGCGAAAGACACTGTTGGCAACCAGGAACGGAGTCTCAGAGGGAACTACGATGACCTTCATCCATCTTGATCCTATGGGAAAGTATACCGCCTGTTTACCTGTCACTGAGCTGCTGTTACCGAAACGGAAGCTGACATGGCATGGTGCTTGTTTCATGGAACGCTTGACCTCGATTGGAAGGGCTGTGCACAACTCCGTGAACTGACGTTGTCCTATGACTGACATGCTAGCTCCTAGGTCTACTATGCCATACGTTCCATGCGATACGAATTGCACTGTCTCTTCGGACGGTGGCAGCGAAGGCGTGCTCTCAGGACTTGGTTCCTGCTCAGCCGACTGTTGACTCTGGGGGTCACGGTGGCGTGTCGGCAAAAGTGCCGGCTGCTTCTCCGTCGATCTCCTGGCAACGGATGGCTGTGGCGGGACGGCTGAGGGCATGTTCATGTGGGTCCTAACGATTTGGTGATTATGGTTAACCGCCTTACCCCATCTAAGCCTAAGCTGGTATCTCCACGTGCACGTGCGAGATCTGGGAAATGCATGCGATGAGTGGGATGTTGTGTGATTCCTACTCTCCTCGGTGAAGAATGCACTAGCTTCTTCGGGTGGCTGATTGTCGTCGGATGCATGTTCCAGCTCTGGGACTTCATGGATGGCGACACCTGCAAAGGAGGCTGGATTCGGTGAACTCGCTGGGGCAGCATTCTTCAGTCGATGTGGACACTCGGCTTTCCAGTGTCCTGGCTGTTTGCAAATCCTGCAGGTGCTTTCGAGGATCCTCTGGGCTAATGGCTTCCTGAATCTGTTCTGGAAACCGCCTTTGTGTTTGCCACGGCCCTTTCCCTTCTGACTAGGAAAGACACCCTTGGAGGAGCCCCAGAATCCACGGCTCTTTGTCTTCTCCGTGACTCGCTTGCGAGCCTCGAGGTAGCTGTTGTAACAAGTAGCTAGCTCAGGATCGCTCTGCAAGCTGTCCACCAGGGACTCTTCGAAGCTTTGCATGAGCTGAGCATCACTGTCACCTTCGGCCAATAGTGCTTCGAAGCCTTCATCTGCTGCTGCTTCTTGCGAGAAGAAGGCTCCCTCATCAAAGCTATCACCGTCGTCGTCCTCCTCTTCTGCCAGGTGCACGTCGTAAGTTTTCAACTTGGCTCCTGTCCGGGATCCGGACTGCAGTTCCCCGAAGAAACGGGAACCAAGCAACTGCAACGACGTAGTCACACGGTCATAGTCCAACTGTCCATTGGCATCCACGATGATTTTCTTCTTGTCATCAGCGGCCAGATTGGAGTTTCTGATGAGAATGTAGGCTCTCATCTCCTCCAACGTGGCTCCCATGTTGACCATCTCTTCGAATTGGACCTCGTGGCGAGCGAGGTAGCTCGCGTTGGCCTCGTCGCTCTTCTGAATGGTTCCAAAGATGGCCTTTTCGAATCTTTCATATTTCTGTTCGATCTTCGACTGGCCCCATACCCCACCAAGGGTTTGGACCAACAACTTCACCCCTTCGTCCGAGGAGACCTTCAGCTTCTCCGCATTGAGTCTGACCACCTTGGCAAAAGCGGTCCCCTCACATAGCAAGCAGGCACGGGGAGCTAGCTGTGAGAGGTGTTCTTTCGGCCAGATCCCTGCTAAGAACTGGAGTCGTCTGGAGTATTCATTCACATCTGTTTCCCCCGGCTTGAAGGAAGGAATCAGGTGCCATGGCACTCCACTGTTCCCACTCGAACTGGATTGGGCTGTCGATGGCGTTTCCGGCATCTGGATCACTCACTTACACTGCACAGAGATTCGTGGACACTTGTCTGCAGCGAGGTTGTCGTCACCCTGAACGCTAGTCCTCGTCGACGTGGAACCCCAAATGCCCTGATCTCTTTCTGGCAGCGGTGAGCACGTAGCTCCGCTACCAGTATTAAACTGGTAGCAGCTTTTCAAGCACAACGAGTTGGATCAACCAACCAAGCAACGCAAAGGGACCACCTGATCCTATGGCTCTCCCACCGGCGCCCCGGGCGCTCCGAAAGGTCCAGCTTTTGGACACCACCGCGTGACCCCCAGGTCACTAGTCCTGAGCCCTTTGTAGGCCAGCGAGCAGAGAGTCTGACATCTGTACCGGCTGGGTCGTGATGTGACGTGGAAAGACTGAAATCACAACCTTTGGGTGGTGATTATTGACCTACAATTCAGTTCTAGGTACATGTTGCCGAATATAGAGCATCAGCCCAGTTAACCATCCTTGCTTCCTTTGGTGTCGCTACGGCATCCATGCAGCTTGGTCACCTTCCCTCAGGTTCTCAACTGGTTTGGCCTCGAAGTGGAACCTGAGGCGTCTGGGAGTGACGACTTGGATGTGCGGTTTTGGGACTTCGCTGGGCTCACCATGGTCCCTTTCTTAGGTGGATGTTTATCCACATCATCTCATATTCACCATCTATAGTAATATTAGCCATCTATAGTAACAATTCAGCTATTTTTGGAGTCCCCCTATTTTGAGAAACCTCCAAGTGGGTGAACCAGCCCGGAGATTTTGCCTAAAACCATTGCTTCATGTCACCAGACCGGCGACGTATAGATGCGTTCACGTCCAAGTGTGATGGTCATCGACTTCAATTGGATGTTGTTGGTGCCATCATCACAGCTGGATGACCAAATCAAACGTGGACCAATAGTCATAAATCATGGACTGTCACCATCG
The DNA here is from genome assembly GCA_009767595.1 of Symbiodinium kawagutii. Classification (NCBI taxonomy): domain Eukaryota; class Dinophyceae; order Suessiales; family Symbiodiniaceae; genus Symbiodinium; species Symbiodinium kawagutii. The sequence goes on along the minus strand of VSDK01017967.1, from coordinate 21,487 downwards.
TTAACTTTCTTAAGATGATCAGACCTAGTTGCAGCGATCACTCGAAATTCAGAAGAAAAATATGTTTGATCCATGTTTTCCGTGATTCGTCTTCGCAGGAAGCAGAGAAGTATGCTGCAAAAGTCGATGTGGACTCTTCGGGTCGTCTCCTCAAACAGTCTGGAGAAGCTGGCGTGATGTTTGAGTCAAAGTCAGCAGAAGCTGAAATGGAGATGGGTCATGTTAGGGTCGTCGTGGTTCTCCAAATTCCATCCCAAGTTGATGCTCATCTGAATCTTCAGGGCATTGCTTGACCGGAAATTATTTGTGCACGTCGTGGATGGACAAGCCCAAATGGAGCGCCAAGCATTGGTCAAGCAGAGAGCACTTTGCTTTTTTCAAAGTGTGCCGCACAGGTGTTTAGACACTATGGCATCTTGAAGGATTCATGGTCCGTTCCTACCACTATAGATATGATGATAGTATCGCCGCTGAATCTTAATGATGGCATCATGATGGCATCAGATATGGGGGTTTCTCAAACCACGGGTACCCCCAAAGTCATCCAATATGAATCATCTAGAGTAATAAAGCATCTGTAAGTTTGGGGCGCCAAATTCTAAGAAACCACCAGATGCAGCACTGGAAACACTTCAAGACCAGGTCAGTTGAGCCTGCAAGACATGAAAAAGGTCCTACGGATGGAGCACGAGGAGAGCACAGGGGTGGATGGATGGGCTATGATGAACTCAGGGCCATTGTCAGATGATGCGAGATGACAGCCAATGTCATTGTTTCTGTAGCTACTCAAACAGATTTTAAACACAATCCAAAGATGATCCAAATTGATCAAAGATGCTCAAAGATGATACCAGATAATCAATTGAGAAAGTGGTGACTTCATCGTCATTTGTGGATAGTGGGCATAGATCAGCACTGAGTGATGGGTAAAGTGATTAGTAGGGTGATTCAAACCCGTCTGAAACATCCAAAACCAAGAGTTCGAGGCTACCACCATTGCAGGAATCGATCCCCATGTCATCAATTCGTGAGAAGTTACTTCTGTTTCTGAATAGATTATATATGTGTGATCAAAACAAAAACACATTTTCACAACGCGAAACTTTGCAATTTATGTATGATCATTTTCAACAACCACTATCAACCACAAATAGCCACTATTAACCACTATGCACCGTGATCATCCATTATGAATCATCATCATTCATGAATAAATCGTGATTGTCTTTTACTTACCACTGTTAACACCATAGTTGGTTAAATCACTTCACTGGGTCAGTTGTACTTCCAGAACTGTCAGGCTTCGATGCAAAGATATAGCGAGGCCTTTGCCAAGGAGGAGACTCGTCACCAGTGGGGGCCCGGCTGTCAGGGTACACCGAGGGGAATGGCAGTCGCCATGGCCGCTCTCATGCACAGGTGCCTTGGAAAAGTGAGAGCTGTTCAAATCATGTTGAGCAAAAATCATTTTGATTTTCAGATTTGTTTGACATAATCCATGCTTTGCGGTAGTGAATGGATTTTCCCTGAGAGTGACAAGTCTTGACCGAGCGAATGTGTTTTCGCGATGTTGACACATGGCCACCGCTTTGGTTATCCTGTTCAGCGGTCCCTAGAGTTTTGTTGAGAATCTACCTGCCCTTCTCAATGATATAATACTCCCCTTGTAGGTTTGCATTGCAAACCCTTTTACCTGACAGTGTTTAGGAATACCCGAATTTGTTACCCATCAAGCATTATCCTTATCGCTATTGGTCGTTGCAAGACGTCTTAGATATATGGTGGGTTATCAAAATAGGGGTACCCCCAAATCAATGATTCTTGATTATTTATGGTAATGCAACATTGGTGGATCAACTATGGTTCTAGAAGGGACCGGGCCCCCCAAATGTTATAACATTTTACAATGGTTAGTAATGGCTATATAGCAGTGGTGAACAATGATTATAAGTTAGTTAGTTATAATGAGCCGTTTAATTACAGGGCCATTTGCTAAGCTAGTTATATCTACCGCAACTGCCTGGCAGTTATCCAAGTCCGTGAGCCTGAGCCCAACGAATCGGGCAGTGAAGAGACCGGGCCGGTCTGACATCCGCACGTTTCATGCTATGGAATGGTTGCACCTGGTAACGTAGTGGCGCTCTAGGACTCGGAAGTGACTGTGGCACTTGGCTATGGGATATAGATGGATATAGTTTTTCCCGGTTATGGCCAGCAATTTGTGGTGGTAGAGTTATGGTCATGTCATGATGCTATATGATTTTCTGGTTGTGGTTCATCTTTGACCAGGTTGAACATGTTACGTCTGGGTTTGTCCGAAAATGGTATATCCTACTATAATTGGTGGGTGTCCCTAGAGAAATGGTTGTGAACTTGGATGATTCGTAAGTGCCGCAATTCGCCGATGGATACACCCAACTGTTGCGACCAATCTAGTCGAATTGTTGGGATGTTCTCCTAAGAAATATATTTGATATTGTTTATTTCCAAATCGTTCTCTAGAGAAATATAATAGATATCCTATTTGGACATGTTCTCCTAAAAATATAAATCACCATATTAAGGAAACCGCTACAAGAAATCGCATAGTCATGTCCCCAAGGCCCCAGGGCATCATGGCGCTAAGTGCCAACACCAGTGCCGCAGGACGGAGGCTCGGGAGAGATCACGAACCAAGAGGCTGGCAGAGATGTTGGAAAGGACCCGGGGTTGGTTGGTTGGTCATGAAGGGTAAAGAAGGGCTAATGATGCTTAGACCCGTGGTAAGTAATAGTAAATAGTTGGTGAATCATGATGGTTAATCATGAAAGCTTAGTCATGAATGGTTCGTCATGAATGGTTAGTCATGGTAGTTTTCGACCAACTAGTTGGTTAGTCATGAATTTGTTGGTACATTGGTTGGTTGGAATGACTACCATGGCTAGTTGGAAGGGATGGTCAAGAATGGCTGAGGGTTAGTCATGGTAGTACTATCTAGTACTGATGATTAGTCATGCTAGTAAATGGTTGGTCAAGAATGGCCAATGATGCTTAGTCACGCTAGTACTGATGATCAGTTTTGCTAGTCGGTTAGGAATGGCTAATAGTCAAGAGATGCTTTTTGGGAGTTGGTGAACAGATGGGTTAAGAATGGTTAATGATTAGTTAATGGAGTAAGAATGGTTAATGACTAGTTAAGAATGATTAATGATTAGTTAATGGGTTAAGAATGGTTAATGGGTAGTTAAAAATGGTTGATGATTAGCTAAGAATGGTTACTGGCTAGTTAAGAATGGTTACTGATTAGTTACTAATGCTTAATGATTAGTTAGTTAAGTGATAGTCAATGATTGTCAATTATTTTTTGCTTATTATTGAGAGACTAGCAGCTCGACAAGTTTTGGTCATTTATTGGACGTGAATAGCCAAGGGCCCAAGGGAAGCACTGCATACTCTAACGTCATTTTTGGCTTTGGCTACAGGCATAGGTTGGTGATGATGAGGTTTTCACTTGTCTAGTCTCATCTCTATATGTATACGTTTTTCACCTTTCATCATCAGTGTTAAGTCGAACGTAGGTGGAGTGCGTCATCAGATGTGTAGGTAGAAAAGCAAACTGAAACTGGTTCTACCTTCGTGACATGTGCATATTCCTTCATGCGTGGGAACCTTTACAAAGGAGAACCCGCAAGTTAGAGGTACCCAAACATCGAGCGCAACATGCACCTCGAGCTGAGTTTGGGGCTTCAAACTACCCTTCTGACCAGCGGCTTGGGTCCACAGTCCCTTTCGCAACCTTCAAATCTCTGGATCTCTGGATTTTGGAAATCCAAAGCTTGGAAAATCGGTGGATTTGTTGGGTCAGCCCAGTGGATGGGTCACCGCTCCGAGTCATGACTTGCTGCGCTGACGCAAGTGTCAGGCTTCAAGGCTCTTCATCGAACTTGGCCTTGAGACCAGAGGATGCATCGGGGCGGGGCTTGGCCGGCCATGGTCGCCGGAGTTACCATGGCTGGACCCTGAAAGACCCCGTTTTGGGCAGATTGAAGTGTAGATATGATAGATGTATAATGTATAGATTGAAGTGGTTTAGTAAGCTACCCAGAATCTTGTAGATTCTTGTACATTATTTTGTGTATCATTCTAATGATCAATAGTTTTCAGTTTTCTTGCACATGATTGCTGATTTTCGTGCTAAATCATTGACTTGAGCATCAACAGTTCTAGTTTGGTGGTTCTTTGTTTTCGTTAGGCTACTACTATTTGCCCTGGGTTAAACCAACCGTTTGATATGGGTTGAACTACCATGATTAATAGGGGACCATTGGAACATGGCTGGTTCAACCCACGCCAAACTTTAAACCAGGGTAACTAATAGTGGTTAACCATGATTAGCCAAGGGCAAACATCGTGGTGTCTCAAAATAGGCGTACCTCCAAGCCTCCAAATCATATTTTATGATAAACATTTGTAGCAATAAACCATCGAATTGGGGATGCCCAATGACTGGAGAACCCAGCATATAAAACCATTCACAATGTTCATCGAGATGCCGTGAAGCGTCTCGTGGCTCTCGTGCCTCAGGAGCAGCAAACAGCTTTGAGCTGGGCCTGCTTTCAGCCTTTCGTCAAGGTGAGCATCGCGGCTTTCGGCGGTGTAGAAGTATCCTTAGTGATAGGTTTAAGGGACCGGGCCCCCCAAAGGTTATAACATGGTTTGACTCGGACCATTTAACAAGCTAGTTAGAAATATATATATATATATATATATACACCATTTGCCTGGTAGTTACACAAACGTGAACTACCCAACAACTATAGATGGTGGTTGATGATGGTTGATGATGGTTGATGATGGTTGATGATGGTTGATGATGGTTGAGACGGGGCCCACCATGTAAACCATTTTTTGGGGTAAACCAGGCGTAGGGAAGGGATTCTGGCTATTGCCATCATTCATTGGTCACGGGCAACCATGGGTTGACCAACATTATTTTGAGGGCACAACCATTCGAACAAGACAATTTGTGATTGGTAAACCAACCATGTGCTTTGAGCACATCAACTATGGACAAACCCACCTTGGTTTGCTTTCACCAGCACCGGTGAAACTAGTTGTTGTTGCTTTTCTTGGAGTAAAAGCTGCTTGGCAGCTGCTGTTGATGATCAACATCATTCAACATCAGATCGTGAACCATATGATCTACCATTGTCAACTCCGGCTTAAAGTTTGGTGTGGGCTGAACCACCCACGTTCTAATGGTCTCCTGTTCATCATGATCAACGCAATTACTCAGCGAATCAAGCATCAGCATTATTCCGGTATCTCCAACCCTTTGAACTAGTCAAGCAAACCTCTTTTGTGGTAACAACTCTTTTGCAAAACAGCGTTCACTTCATTCGACCGTTTCTGGGCGCTACCGTTGCTGCTGTTGGATGATTGTTTGATGTATTTTTTGTGGGGTCCGCAGGGTGTATTGTTTGGACTTTCTGGGGTACTGGTTGATATGATGGCTATGTTGTCACATTGGGGTACACGCTGGTTGATGTCATAAATCTGGTGAACCATAATCCTCATCACTCGTCCTCATCACTCATCACCATCATCATCATCATCATCATCATCTCATGCTGGGCATGTCCAGACCTGACGAATCTCTGCCGGTGCCAGGTGGTGCCGGTCACACCTTAGAGGCCTTCTGTCGCAACTGCGTGAAGCGGAAGAAGACCCGCATCCAGGAGATCAGGCGCGCCGACGACGCCAGGGCTGAACGGCCCGATATGACTTACAAGGGACCCTGGAGCAGCGATTTGTTGGTGAAGAGAACTATGGTAAGTACTAGGCAAATGGCAGATATAACTAGAGTTAAAGACCTAAAGAATCGAATTAACCAAATTATTCCTAGGGGGTCCAGCTGGTCAATTCCTTTGTGATCCAGCAGCCACCACCGGATGTTGAGACACCCCTTGGACATAGTGGCATAAAGGGAGGTTCTTAAGCCATGGAAGACATCCAAAATGGGTGCTTTATTTATCATAAACAGTAAAAAGTGGATGATTTGGGAGTACCCTTGTTTTGAGAAACACCCATATCAACATAGTGAGATGGAAATCAAACGATTGTTGCGAGCGAGTCGAGTCAAGTATAGGTGGATGGCCAACGGCCCCGCTTTCATTTGGTTGTTTCTCAAGTCATAGGGGTACCCCAAAATGATCCTATTTGTATTGATCATTTATAGTACAGAAAGTATTAAGCCAACCAATTTGGGGTTCCTTATTTTGAGAAATCTCCATGTGGGTACCCTAGTGTTCGGGTTCACTTGCTCACTAATGACTAGCTTGCATTGGACCGTCATGAAGCATGGTTGACCATGGCACATGTTTTTAGCAGTACTGCCCATGGTGTTGGGAGTGCCGGTGAAAATCCTAAATTGGCAAACGTCACGAGACATCACTACAAACCATCACGGTTTGTGACCAAACGTCATTCATCATCACTAGCCACCGACCGACGCCATTCATCAATCAGTTCACTAATATACTGATGTCATTCGTTCATCAACTATTCAGTCATCAACCATCAGTTAACCTGACACCATTCATCAATCAGTTACTGTAATTGTTCATGAACTCATTCATCAGCTAGTCATCATCAACCATAACCATTGATCAAGCAGTTAACCATTCATGAACCCTAGGGATCCAAAGGACCCTCTTCAGGAACGCCATCCAGGCAAACTGGAAGCTTCACAGACAACAAATTTGCCAAGCTTCGCGAACTCTTCAATTCGTGCGGAGACTGAGACCAAATTCTCGCTGGCACGAGAGGGCTGAAGTGATTTGCAGGCATCGCTTCAGAGCTGATCTGCTTATTTCTTGCGCCATAACATGGCAGCCAAAGGTGGTAATTGCTAGCCAACATGATGCCAACATGTATGATCAATTTATGTTTGATATTGGTTTCAACCGTGTTGATCATTGACAACTTGATAGTGCCTTGTTAACTCAGACTTTATTATTGTTGGTGTTTCACCTCGCCTGGCTGGTCCCGTCAGTAAACATCAGCATCATTGACCCATCATTAAACGTCACTGAGTACGCGTTGTCACTGCAGGGTGAATTGCTCCTAGTCAAGTCAACTAGTGATTTGTGGCGACTATATTCGAGAAGCAGTGATAGTGGTGACTAAATTAAGCATCATTATTGGTGGTTGTCAACTACATGGTCATCATGAAACATCACGCATAAACATGAAATCGTTATTCACCGGTCATGTATTGAGAACAGCATTAGCTAAAACACCTGCTATTGTCAACTAAGGTTGAACATCAATAATTTCCATCATTGACGATTTACTCTTTGGCAACCTGGAAGTGGAACATCCACCATTTGTAGCTAGTTTATCTATTAAAGCGGGCGATTTTCAGCTTCCAGCTTAGTTTGCCAGAGACCAACCAAGTCAGCCAGTGAAAGGCCCCCTTGGGCAGCCAGTCAGAAGCTTCACTTCAGAAAGCCTGTTGTGGGAACTCAACCAATAACTCCATCAACCATGAATGAAGGATCACGAACAGTTTGCCATGCACACCCAACGAAAGCCCTTGCCAACTATGAATAGTAGCCTTTGATAACGCGTTGTGATTCATGACAGTTGTCACAAGCTGATCAACATCAACAAGTCATTTGGCTGCGGGTCAAAACCCGTAGTCCCCTGGTTCCCCTATCATCAATCAGGCTGCTTTCCCCATTATTTTTGGTGACTATCCCCGTGAAATTGGTTGGTTGACTGCTTGACCCATAGCCATTTATGTATGACCATGATCATCATCGTTGACCAGGAGATACAGGGTCATCCCAACCCAGCTGGTGGCCGGGTGCCCCCAAGCCATCATCCATTCGTAGCCCATAGCCAGCACTGAGGTGTGCTACCAAGCAAGGACAGGATCTGGTGATTTCACCTGCCGAGGCTACCAGGGCCCCTCCCAGTGGGGAGCCAGCTGTTTGTTGGGAGCCGAGGTCGGGGATAAGGCTTCAGGTCTTGCGGGTGCTTAGCGAGTCGTGGCTGGTGATGTTTGTTGTTTCTCGCAGCTACTGGCATTGCTCGATTCTGCCAAGGAATACAAGTTAATTTTAAGCATGAATTGTGACCATGAGTTGTGACCATGTGTTGTAATCATGAAGTAACTCCATACTCACATTAAGCATCATTCATATCACCCATGAGTTCTATATATTATATCTTATTAGTATCCACCATTCGAAAATATGTTTGTTTAACAAATTGACCATATTAAGTAACCATTAAGTAATCATAAACCATGGAATATCAACCATGTAGCCATTAAGTAACCATGAAGTCACCATCAATATAAACCATGAGTTTACATATTATTAAATGTTGTTAATATCAACCATTCGTATTAAATCACCATTCATATCAACTCCACGAGTTGTACCCCCCATGAGTTCCGAATGATTTTCTCGTTTCGCTACGAGGCGATCAGCATCAGCCGCGAAATGTTCGCGTTGGGCGTCGTCGAGCCGCCGCTGGGCCCAGCTACACCGGTGGCCGCACCGCATCCATGTGCATGCGCCGCCACCGTTGTGGTTCGATGGATGGAAGTTCCCCCGGTTCCGGTGGAACGTCGTGGTGAACCATGGCTGGTGAACCATGGATGGTGAACCATGGATCACGAAATATCAACTATTCATGGATGACTATATTGTTGATGGACTGATCCAAATCAATGAATTGGTCATCTAACGATCATCCTATCAATAGCCGTGATGGTGATGATAAGTCGACGATTCCAGGCTTCGCTCAACGTAATCATTAATTGATGTGAACCATGGTAGTAGATGGACCTATGTCAGCACAGGTGGACTGAGCTGACGGCTGACGTGGGTATGTGTGTGACATGGACACCATTGCTATTGTTTTTCAGCATATGATATCAGTAACCATATCACCAACCGTTCACGAACCAAGAACCAGTTAATATTTGCCTGTGCTGGAGGTAAACCTTTTTTGACCCGTATCGATTCTGACAGATCGTGATTCATGAAATGAATCGTCGAAATGATGCAGCCAAGACTCCCTGGTGTCCTGCTAATCCCATAGAATCATGGGTACGCCATAGTAATCCAAGATGGTTATGAGTGTTTCTCAAAATAGGGGGCCCCCTCCAACCTTCCAGTTTATTAACCAGTTATAGTAATTAATAAACTCAATAAACCACTCAAAGCCTTGGGGGATCCCCATGGCCTGAGAAACCCCTACATGAGTTCCTTAGATGTTTGTACAAATCCCAGTAAACCAGCTGCTTGTTGTCCAAAGTTATCACTGAAAATGGTTGGTTTCCCACGATCAGCAAGCGAGTCCTTGCGGTTTGGACGAAGTTCGCAGAGCGGAGCCCGGCTTCGCTGATGCTTTTCTGTTATATGAGCTCTCTGGTAAACACAGCTGGAAGTTCGAAAACACCATAGGGAAACCAGCTATTTCTATGATGGATTTTCCACGCAACCAGGTTTGGGACTACCGGAGTGTATTCTTTCCCATGATCATAGATCGATCCGAATGATAATCCCGATGTTGAATGATCATGGGGATGGATCATAGATCATAGATCCCGGCTGTTGATTGCTGGCCATCCTGGTCTATCATCATTAATTAACCATGTGTTTTCCCCAGTATTGTTTGTAATTATTCCCCATAAGATTGATGGTTGGTTGGTATATCTCCGATTGATTAATCTCCCCCATTCCCTTCACCAGCTGGTTAACCATTAGCTGGCAAATATTACTATCCATTATTGTGGGAGTTATTAACCAGTACTAACCATGATCCCCACCAACAACAGTGGATTAACAACTATCACTAACCATAACCATTATTATCCACTAACCATTGACAAACCACTACCAACCATTATTGACATCTAATCACTACTAACCATTATTCACAAGTACTAGGGAACATGTATTGACCATTTACCAACCATGAACCAACCATGAACCAACCATTGACTAACCATGAAGCAACCATTAAGTAACCACTAACAAACCATTCTTGACCATTACTGTTGTGGGTGATTCACCCTTTCTAACCATCACTTGATGCCTACTAACCATTGTCCCGTCGCTGAGGTTACGCGCCAACTTCACCGAGCTGCTGCGGGATTTCGAGCGGCGACCGCCACCCATCACCTTCCCGGTGCGGCAGCAGGGCGAACCATCCAGCGGTTGGGATGGGTTGGTACGTGACAATGGTTGCAGGTGGATAGTGGATGATAATGGCAGGTGATACATGGTTTAGGTGATGATGATGGTTTATTCATGATAATGATCGTTTATTATGATAATGATCATGATGGTGCATTGATGAACATGATGGTGTATTAATGAAAAGCTGGTTTATTAAGAATAATGACAATGATAATGGGTTTCAAGAATGCCAGGTAAATGACAATGATGCTGTTTTATTGAGGATAAGTTGTTACAGGATGGTTGAATAGGGGTATTGATAATGCTTGAGTTTGGTCAGTGATGGTTGTAGTAATAGCGGGTGAAGAAAGTATGATCAATTGTGATTTGGGGATGGTTTCCTAAATTAGGGACAGGCACGGACAGGCACTGAACCTTGTCAAAAATTACGATCTACAGGAAACTCATGTTCTAACAATAAATTACCGGGTTCACCATGGGTTTCCCAGAAAAGAAAAGCATTTCTGGGACCATAGCTACTACAAGCTATTTGGAAGGGTTTATGTCTCATTGTTGACCGCGGTGACGCTGGCTGATTACCACGTGCACTGTGGGATTTGACGATCTGGTACTGTGCAGGGTTCATTGTAGCACATGAACTGGAAACCATACAGAACCATTCTCGGGGGATAAACGTTTTTTGGGGGTTCTTAAAATTGGGAACAACGGTTGATGAAAAATTATTGATATTCGGTGATTCAAGGATACCCCTATTAAAAGCCCATGTGTAGAAAGCTATGTTTTAGGGTTACCCCTATGACTTGAGAAACACATGTTTCGTGTTTTTCTTGTTCAGTTCGAAGTTGGCTGGTGGTGTCAGGAGACTCCCTCCCGACTTCGTTGAACAGTTGCAGGATCTTCAAGCTTGAGACATCCAGATTTTTGCATTTGAACCACTTATAAGCCATGGTCATTGCATTTGGGGTTTTCAAATGCATTTGGGGTTTTCACTCTTTGTCCTTGAAGGAGAATCCAAACTGATTTCATTTATGGTAAGGTTTGATAATGATAGATAAGAATGATAGATGATAATGATAGATGATAATGATAGATGAAGTTAATTAAACTCAATTAATAACGGTTCAATATCTATGGTAAGGGATGATAATGATAGATGAATATGATAGATGATAATGATAGATGACAATGAGAGATGATAATGATAGATGATCATAATTAATCCCTGCTGGAATTCAATGATGAAAAGAAATGGTTGAGTAGTAAGAGTGGATAATTGTTAGTAATAATGATAGTGATGGATTAATAATGGTTAACAAGGCTTGCTAATGGTACATGATCTGGTCATCAAATGGTAGATGATGTGGTTAATCCCTAATAGCCAACAAGGCTAACAAGTTGATTGACAGGGATGGTATTGGTTGACACTGGTAGAGGTAGACGATGTGGGTACTAATAGTAGTAAGGGTTGATGATATGGTTAATTGATGGTTAATGGTGGTATAGATAATTTAAGGGACAATACTTGACAACACTGGTGCTTACTGATAGTCGACCATGGTTGATCGCATCTAAGGGGTAAGGATGTCCTGTGAACACATCCCTTACAGGCTGCGCTCACAGTGAAACCTTCAAAGGGAAAAAAAAACCTTCTGGGGTAAGGAGTTCATCCCACAAACACCAAAGAAAACACTCAGAACGTCCATGTACATAAACCTTAAACATTCAAATCGCC
>VSDK01017957.1:46059-65858 GCA_009767595.1 Symbiodinium kawagutii | reverse complement strand
TCCTAGCTTTCCTGTCGATCATCCCATCTATCCTTTCTATCCCTATTCATCCACATCTATCCCTATCTACTCCTATCTATCTTTTTCTATCCTTGTTTATCTTTTCTTTCCTTACCTAGCCTATCTATCCCTGTCTTTCCCATCTATCCTATCTATCCCTTTCTATCCATGTCTATCCCTATCTATCCCATCTTTCCTATCAATTCTAATTTCCCTGTTTTTCCTACCCATTCTAACCTATCTAGCCTATCTTTCCTATCTAACCTATCTAGCCTATCTATCCATGTCTATCCTTTTCTTTCCGTATCTATCCTGTCGTATCCCTATCTATCATTATCTATCCTATCCATCCCTATCTATCCCTATCTATCCTTTCTATCCTATCTATCCTGTCTATCCCATTGAGTCTCTCTAGCCCTATCTATCCCTGTCTATCCTTATCTATCTTTATCTATCCTTATCTTTCCTATCTACCCTGTCTAGCCTATCTATCCCTATCCATCCTTATCTATCCTATCTTTCTTTTCTTTTCTATCCATCTGACCTATCTGTCCTATCTATCCTATCTTTCCTATCTATCCTATCTTTTCATGTCTATCCTTATCTTTCCTTATCTAGTGATGATTGACTGCTTGTTGGTTGAACCACTCCAATGAACTTACCACCATCTGCATGTTAACCACCCCAATGAAGTTACCACATGGCCTGTTTAATCATTTGGTCAATTCTGGTTGACACATATTTGTTGACCAACCGTTTGTCGATGGTTTTTAGGGGTGATCAATGAGCCGAAAAGTCCCATTTGCTCACAAATTGGGATGTGCCAAAATAGTGGTACCCCCAAATTTTTGCTTTCCTAATACAATGAACATTTTTTGATGGGTTATTGGTAACCCTATTTTGGCACATACCCAAATGCTGATAAATGCTATCAGCCGGTGAACAGGTTGTTTATCAGCTGGTGATCGATGGTTAATTAAGGGAAAATAATTGTTGATGATCGTAAATGACAGTGGTTAATGATGGTTAATGAACGGAAAGTATTTGCCAACAAATGCTTATTACTGAGTAGCCAATGGTTAATGGTGGTCAAGAAGCTGGTAAGCAAACAATGACCACCAAGACGTTAATGGATTACAGCGAATGTACTGCATAAGAATCTCTTGTATAAGAATCTCTTATCCAGGAGTTCCACTGTATAGCATCTGGATGATTAATGGATGATATTGACATAGCCATATTGAGCCACAAGCCCTGAAGAAATGGATATGCACCCCATCATCAAGCAAACCAAATGCTGGGATACAGCCAACCACACCAGCTAGCTGGTGGCGAGTGACCCAATCCCAAAATCGTCCCTGAAACGCAACCGATCTAGCTGTATGAAAGTAACCAACGGCACATGGCCCAGATACATTCATCGACATACCCATCTTTGAATTTGCACATATATGCATATGATATCATATGCATACATGCATACCATACCATACCATAGCATTGCATTACATGACATGACATGACATACCATACCATACCATACCATAGCATTGGCCAAACTTTGTTGGTACGGCCATCTTCCCAACACTGGTCGGTTGGCGTTGATCCATACCGAACTAGCTGGTATATCCCCCGTTTCTTCTAATATCCCCCAATTAACAACCATTACTACCCATCATATAGTTATGATCGAATGCACACCATGAAGCATCGAGATCATCATCATTAGAGTTTAGAGCTGGGTATCATGCAACATCTATAACCATCTATACCTAATGTTCCTAACGATCATGGGTCATTACCAACCTGCTTGGGTGTGGAATCCCTAAAAAATATGGCTATGGGTCAATATTAACGAACCAAAAATGGTTGGTAAATAACCAACCAATAATATGGAAACCAATGGTTAATGATGGGGAACCAGGGGTACAGGGTTTTGACCCATAGCCATATGCAGTCATTGAACCAACTATTCCAAATATCCGGGGAAGAACACATGTTTAGAGCAACAAACCAACATGGTCGGTCAGACCGAGTCTCTACCGCGTTCTACTGCAAGGAAATGATACAGAAGTGGCCAGGCGCTCGCGGTTACTGCCTTTGCAGAAGAGAACCCGAACGAAAAAACATTCAGGAAAATAGTGCTCCAATCACCTATACAAACTGAAGAACACATGGTGGCCGTGAATGTGTGGACTAATGAAACCAACTATCCCAAGTATCCCAACTATTTCCATCAACTATCCCGAAAATAATCCAATCAACGACCATCACTAACCACCCAACATCACCCAACATCACCGCGCTGACCATGGCCCCACCTCAAAGAACAAGGGCTCAGGCCTCTAGCAACTGGTGGTTGACCCCGCAGGGTGATGATAGCCGTGGTTGATGATTCAACTGGTCAACCCTAGGGTGATTATCAACCCTAGGGTGATGAGAACTGAAGGTTCATGATTGAAGTGGTCAGTAGCCAATGGTGGATGGTGCTGCAGAGTCATTCATAGTGTGTTTACTGGTTGATCAACGGTCGGTGTGGGGTGATATCGGTTTGCAATGGTGAATGATGCCTTTATCTTTATGGGAACTCATTGTGACTTGAGAAGCGATTTCAAATCAGCAATACTTAGTTGTATTGAATAGTCAATGGCGGTCCAGAAACATTCATGTAGTAGGGTAAGTAGCAGTTAATGATGGTTGATAGTGGCTTGAAAAGACAATTGTCAAATATTGTCAAACAAGGGCCAATGAGAGATGAACAGTGGCTGTTGATAGTGCTAATGCTGCATCAACAATGGTAGGAATGATCAATGATGGTTGATACCCCTAAATCATGTTTCACAATTACCAACCACCATGATTGGGGTGAATGATAGATGATCCTCTTGAACACTGGTTAATGCATCTTAGTTTACAAGTACAAGTAACGGTAACCCATGAGAGCGACGGATTGGAACCTGCTGATAACAGTAAATAATGCCAATTGCTATTTGAACTACCATTTGACGAGGTAAACATCCGGGCTGAAATCTAATTACATAGTTTCAGCGTTGTCGTTTTAAATAAGATTCCTGGTCGTTTTGCAGGCCAAAGAAAAAACCGGTCTTTCTATGAATGTGAACGGCTTGTTGCACACTGGAACGGGGAAGCATCTAGACAATCATCATCATCATCATCATCATCATCCATTTCAAGGATCATGACGTTAGTCTTTTTGAATTAGTATATTGGAGGCTGCTATAACATTGCCTTTCTCGCTCTCGGGCCAACCGTCGTCTAGTTGTACTTTCCAATTGGGCTCATCCTGGAATCCATCATCGTCATGAAGCATTTCGTTTGCCAACCCGAACTGCACTATGCGAAGGATGTGTGTCTATAGCTTTAGGTCCCTGTCACATCGGTTTGTATATATTAGTTAGCATGTTAGCAGGAAAAAAAGCCGAGAAGCCCGGCAATGTGCCGATACTGTGGGATACTCCCAGGGTTTGTAGCGGGAAAGGGGATGGTTCCAGTGTGAAGACTGGGAAAGATCCATACAGATAGAGATGATAGGGAGTGCCTTGCGAACAGAATTGCTGACAGATGACCTTGTGATCACAACCAGGAAATCACACCTGGTTTCCACGACGTGATGACTGGTAGGTGCTGGATAACTATTTCTTTGTGCTGGCCTTAGCAGTGCGATCCAGTGCCGGTGTAATTGCTGTTTTTGTTGGTAATGGTGGTGGAATTGTAGTTTGGACAAAACTTTGAGTTGGAATCGTCCATCCATGCTACTGGTTTCTGAACAAACAAGTGAGGAAAAACTTTCATGATTTCCATTGTTTTAGAGTAACGTCCAATCTTATCGAAACTTATCATTGGATGTTTTGATTGCCTGGAGAGCGGAACAGCGTGGAACAGCAGTGCTGCAACAGCTAGGAAACAGCATGGAGCACTGAGCTGAACAGTCGACTCGTAAGGGATGAACCACTCATGCCTGTGGCAGTCAAGGATCCACGCGCGAAGATTCCCATCTTCCCCAAGGACTGGATTTCAGAGCGCTTCATGTGAATGTCATCATGCTACATTACCCTTCGACATCGCAATCCAACATCCAAAACAACAAATATTTTGTTTTGATTCAAAGCCAGCGACTGTGACCAATGAATCAAGTAATGGCGAACTTAAATTATGATCTTGAATCAAGTAATTTAGATGTCTAAAAAAACTGCTTGTCATGAGGTCCTCATTGAGGTTAAGCAAAAATCTGTTGCCACTGGTTGAAACTCATCAACCAGGGACACCTCAGGTAGCTGCAAGCCTTGCACAACTGTAGGACCCCGTGTGCCGCAACTTCTACGCGGAGCTGTTGCGGTGGCCGTCGCGCTATCGCGACTACTACTGCTGTGAACGACCAGCGGATGCCGCCATCGCATGTGGGAAGGCGGATTGGAAAGGTTGCTTGGTGGTGTATGGTGGTGTACATCCACAGCTTGGTGTTCCAAAGACACATGGCTTTCTGAAATTTGGTGTCCGAAATGTGGTTTTCTCATGTTTTCTCTTTATTTTTCTTATTGGGTCCTCAAAAACTCATGGTTTTCCTCATTGAACCATATTAAACCTATCAGTGTGGGATGGTTTGGGTATACGTACCAAGCTATTAGTAGCATTGTGCATCTACATGTGTATTTGGCGGCCCAAAGGCTGCTGTTCATTTGATCTTGTATGATATTGCATGATGTTTCATGATGTTGCATTGTGGGCAGACTTTGGTTGCATCATGTTGTTTGATGTTGCATATGGTTGTATAATATATCCTTTGAGCGTGCTGAGACAACAGCATGACTTGACAACTCGTTGTTTCAACGACGCCGGGAACAGCTGAACAGCACGTTGACAATGGGACCGAGGTTGTCGAAACCATCTGTGGGACCTCAGTGGATTTCCTGAGGAGGATGCGCAGCTGCCACATGCTGTGCAGCTATTTTTTCGTTGTTTTGCCGTGCTAAGGGTGGCCAGGTTGGGAGGTCACATGGGTGGGACCCCTGTTTTTGTTGGACTGATTTGCATACTCTGTGGTGGGATGGGCGGTTCTTTTGGCGCCAAATGGAGAAACAAGCGTTGGCCAATGGATCTTTCTTTTCGAAAGGGGTGTTGTGCCAACAATTGTTGCAACTTAGCATGCAATTGGTTGACAATCATTGGAAACAAAAAGGCTCTGGCGCTCATTCACCAAACCAACTTGCATAGATCACTATGTTGTGCTGTCACTGCCAGAATCTCATCCGGAAGTGTTCTTGAACTCAATATGTGAACTATGTTGCATGACACCAATATCAATCAGTATCCTCAATCAATCATTGTCAAAAACCATTGATATTCAAGTGATTCATAAGTTACACGCACAAAATAGCAACCCCATTGACCAGTAAGAAGCACCAACCAATATTTACCATAGTATGAGCCACCTAATGTCAGACTTCCCCATATCAGTCAGTAACACATTGAACCCTTGTGCGGTCCGTGGCTCCACGTCCTGGCCCCACCTCGTTGCCCTGGCCTCACCAGGAGGTTCGACGACTGTGCTACTCCATCCGCGAGGTCTTGGAGATGAAGGGAATGCAATTTGGCAAAACGGTTCTGTGCGGCGCCGCCATAGGTTAAGAACCATACCATGTGGGGCTTTCTTTAGGGAACTCCAAAAATGATGGGCTTATTTAATTGTATTACTGTAAATGGCCAATAAAAGAAGATTTGGGCGGTCCCTTATTTTGAGAAACCACCATGGGTGTCTGAAGTGATTGCAAATGAGCTGGAAACATCTGGAAACTGTAGATGAAGGATTTTGAGTTGAGTTGAACTAACCTCATCAAGTAGATCAAGTAGATTCCCGCACTAGATGGTACGCAGTCGGTGTGGCCAGCCACAGGAGCAAAAGTTTTCACATAGAAAAATCATCACCCAGCGGATTGAAAAAAAAAAATGACTTGCCCAAAAATTTGAGATGGTTGATTGATATTTCCGGGGTTTCCTATAACAACCATATACCACCGCCCACCCAGGTAGGGGGTATCACATGGTATGACCCATATTTGGGCTTTTGAGAATATTCATTGTAAATTGTTCATGGTTATTGGTGCCAATGGCAATCATCACCGAGGAACTTTAAGCTGGTGTTGTGATGTCCCTTGGCGGCTGCCTGCCACATGTGCCATGAGGTTCTTCATGGGTCGTGTTCGTCGCTCACTCCGAGTGGCATTTCACAAGAAAAACCCATCAGAATGCAACTGGGCGCAGCGGGAGGGAGGCTCCATGAAGAAGCAGTAATAGGGTTGTTATGGCAACTGATGAAAGATGATCAGTCGTTTGGTTCTTAAAAGATGAGATAGCTTGGGTACGGCCTTGGCCTCTTTGTCTAATGGCACCTCAATATGTTTGAAACCAATTATGAAAATGAAGGTTCTTGTCTGAAGCCAATGAAAATTGTTCGCAAGCAGTAGTTGATTATTAGCTATGTGGTTTCTGAAAGTTGTGATGTTCACCTTCCGGAGGTTGTTCTTGCGTTATGGGCAGCAATAGTAGCTAATTATGGTTGATAGTGATTGTCAGTAACCTGTACCCCGGAGTCTGTCTACAAAGTGTTTTGAAATTTGTTGAAAGGTTGTTGAATGCGTGATGAGACGTGCCCTCAACAGAATCAGCAGAGTGGATTTTTCAGGGTTATGTTCTGGCTCATGCAATTTCGTTACTATCCACATTCTTTCAACATGAATATCCATCTACTTCCCACAGACTAGCACTAAAACCCAGCAAGCAGCGCCCTTACGTGCCTAGGCATGCCAGCTGCCCCGCTGCGAGCATTGGGATATACCTCTGCTGGAGGCTGTTTTGCCACTATTGGCAAGAATGGACGCTCGCCCTGAAACTGATCATCGCATTGGTCCCAATTAATGAGAGCATCGACGTTCACGTTAAGACAGCGCTGCCCCTTCACAGAGAGCCGGAGATTGGACCCAATTTTCTTGGACCTTTGATGCTGTTGATGGACACATTCTTGGACCCCGATTGCACCTTGCAAGACCCATAGAGACAGCATGGGTTGACTTCGCTGTGCGCGTAGGAAGATGGACCTTTAGAGTCTAACACTGTGCCCCCTGCGCCAGATCCCATCTCACGGGGGGCAAGAACCTGTCCTGCTCAGATCATGTTGCCATACGACTTGTGAAGGGTGCAAGTAGAGACAGAAGTAGGATTGCCACAGCCAGATTTTTTTTAGAAATGAACCATGTGCCACGGCAACAGGGTTTTGCTTGTTTTAAAGTGTAGTGCTTAAACAAATCAGATTTTATACTCTTTGGCAACTCCAACTTATGGTTTTATTTGGTAATGGTTTGATGTCATGGATCAACCTGTATAGGCATGGCTGTATTTATTAGATTATAGAACTTTTGCATGTTCAGAATATTGCCATCAAAATACGACCAAAAAAGCTCTAATAAATCCTGGCTGTTTTGATTTGCAAATCTCGAGGAAAGCCGCTAAGTGCGCTGATGAAGATTGGCTATGCATCAGGCCAGGCCCAGAACTCGCTGACAAGTGGTGGATTATATGGCTATGGGTCAATATTGACCAACCAAAAATAGGGGAGAATCGCCAACAATAATAAGGAAAACAATGGATAATGACACGGGAACCAGGGGTACAGGGTTTTGACCCACTGCCATTTACACTTTCACTGAGTGACGCTCTGCTTCTGGGAATGCCGTCGCTCATTGATCATTTTGCACAAAGAAGCATAAGTAGCAACACTATAGTCACCTATAGCTACTTATGCTTCTTACAGCTTTGGGTGATCAGCGATCAGCTTGTATAAGTACAGTCTCACAAGCTGATCACCCAAAGCTGTTCCCAGTCGTCAAAAAGCCGAGAGTCTGCGTCCATGGCACTGATTCGTAGTTTCTGCAACCAGCTGAGTTCCACCCGACATCCACGACTTGTCAGTTGAATGCCTCAGGTACTGGAAATGTGTACAGCAACAAGATTGTGTTGCTTGGCAGTGAGGGACATCTTGGAGTTGATATGTGGAGCTGAGTAATATTTTGTTGATCAGTAGATGGAGCTGTTACTAGCATTGGTACGAAAGATTACATTTTCCTACACCTCTTGGTCCAGCTGTGCTTGTGAAAAACGACATCCTGGAAACTTGTACCAATGGTTGGCGCCAGAAAGGTTCATACCTAGGACATTTTTCCACCGGTGGCTGTTTTTCTCGATCTCAATTCTCCAGTTCGGCCTAGGTTAATGGACGAGGCCCACAATTTGGTTCGAAACTTGGTGTGCAAGGCAAAACGACAGGAGGATTCACCATTCATGGTGGTTTCTCAAGCCATAGGGAGCCCAATCCCATATTTTGAGAACCCTCCCGTATATTCCGGTCAGTGCTCTCGGAGGAAACCTTTGGATTCACCATGGCAGGTATTGTGAATGCAAGTGGGTGAAAGGGTCAATGTGCAAGCAATCAAGTACACTCACGGCGCTAAGGGCGAAAAGAATGAAAACATTAAAATTGCTAGTTGGAGATTGCAGGTGTATCTTGGCTATTTTATAAGCTATCTTAGGCTTGTGGCCCAAACCACAACTCAGCTGCTAGCCAATTGGCTTCGGTTGGTTCCCGGGCTACCCTTGGGAAGCCGATTATGTCAGCTCCCAGGAGCTCGAACACAGCTGTGAACTCGCACATGCGAAAAGCCTTCATTCGTCATTGGCATCCAATTTGGCATGTTGGATGGCTATGCGCAAAAACTATACTTCACAATGAAACCATGTTGGAATACAATAAATGCATATCAAATGCATATTAAATGCATTGCATATTGAATGCATATTAAATGCACCAAAACATCCATATATGTAGTAACTGCATATTAAATGCATCAAAATCACCCTCCACATCCCTTGATCTGCTACTAGGTCCCTGCCCCAAGGCGTATCGCCCCACCAAAAGGCGTATCAATTCGCTGTGGCCTATGGGGAGAGCAGTTTAGACAAGACATAATAGACATATGTGTTATGAATCCATGTTGGGATGTGCTGTGGCCTTGCGGGTTTGCTTATCATATGATGGCAGTGTCTCTTTCTCCTTTTCCTTCTCTCCCTCTCTGTCTCTTCGCCTCATTACAGGGAGTCTGGAGTGGTGAGACCCAGACGTGGGACGTTCATTCACGTTCTCTTTATCTCTTTCCTTGTTTTCCTCTCTGTCTCTTTCTCTCTGGTCTTCTCATCACTTCTTTGCTGTCGGGGATGTACAGCTCTCGCGGACCTCTCGCAAGCCCTCGCGGTGCCTTCGCAGGAGCCCCAAAATAACAGTCCCAATATTTTCCCTTACATTTTCCCACTGGGCATGCAGGGCTTGAATTTCATTGTAACATGCCTGTGGCCATGGTGTTTTGCATGCAAAGGGTTACATCTTAAAAGAAACTTGGTCTAGTGTTTTCCATTGCCGCATAAGCATTTGTGATGCAGCAGTGGTCCCAGTAAAGTCACATTGAATATGGCTGTGGCCATGGTCCTTTGCTTCTGAGAATTGGTTATAAAAAACGATCTGCTTTGATTGTTTCCCATAGTAAATGGAACTTTTCAAGGGTCAAAGGTATAGTTTTGGCCAGTAGGACTGCGTTGGATTGATGTGCCTTTTCGTACCCTGATGTGCCTTTTTGAAAACCATGTGGCCATGCAGTGATGTGCGTTCCGGGCACCTGATGTGCCTTAGGGCGCCCGCTTGTACGCCGCAGCTGAGGAAGTCAAACCCAATACGCCGAGCAGCTGCAGCGCCTGCGACGTCTCCTGCATGACGCCGACCGCTTGGTGCTCGCCGGGTTCACGGGGACGCCCATCCTTTCGGAGCGCGGTGGGCCATGGTGGGCCGTGGTCCACTGGGGATATCGCTGTGTGGAAGTCATGGATGGTCACAGGTGGAGGGATAGCCAGGTCATGGCAGGTCATAGGTTTGAAGTGGCGATGCTATCGAGATCGGCTGAAATGAGGCTGTGCGAACAGTGTCACCTGGGTAGTGGAGGCCCCGTTTTACATTGCTAAGTTGGATCAGCAATGCTTAAGAGGTTCAGGATGACCTCAGACGCTGTGGTTCCATTGCAGGAGCCCAACGAGGGCCGACAGCTGTTGGACATCATCAAAGGGGTGAAGGCACCAGCTGGAGATGAAGGACGCTGAACATGGCTGGCCTCATGACAGCATGTTTGTTTGCATTCAATCTCAAACCGTTTGTAGCTTGGAACCTGGGTATCTCAGTCCTTTGTTTGATAGTTGTTTGTCGTCAGTTGTCACGAATCCGTTCCCCCTTCAGAGTTTCCTGTTTCCCCCAATAGAATGTGCCAAAGCTTCACGCACTTTCCATCAACATGGCTGGCCTCCCCTCGGCAGGATTCCTGTCATCCTTTCCCATGCGGCCACAACCGCTGTTCCCGGTGTCCCTCCCACGCGGACTGCCGGATGGTGCCCTGACGCTGCCCCGGAAGAAGCAGTTGGTGAAACGAGCCTCTCGGAAGCGTCAAGGGAGTCAAGGGCTGATGTGCATAGCCATGGGAGTACCATGGCAGTAGTGGGTAATGGTAGATGAGGGCTGGCATGAGTTGCAATGGTCGTTAAAGATGGATGGTTTTACCATTAGTAATATGGATGGTAATGGTCGTTAGAAATTAGAAATATGTAGTTGATGGGGGCTGGCAAGCTCGTAGCCATGGCTACTTGTGGCTCATGGTGGTAGATGGTGACCGTTAAAATCTTAATAGTTAGGAATGATTTGTCATGGCCAGGTACTTTGGGTTTGCATCAATCATATGATGGAGCGCCTAGACCTTTGACAGGTTCTGTTTCAATCACGGCGAAAAAACATCAATTTAAGCTATGCATGATTTGATGGACAAGTCTGCATGTTGACACTCGAATCCATGAATTTGCTGATGCAAACATGCCGGCAACTTCAGTCCCGAAATATCCGCGTGCACAAAACTATGACCCCCCCAAAAGTTCGGAAGTTGGACAGGACCTGATGTAGGGATGCTTACAGTTACTTGGCTACTTCCATCCCATGCCTGGCTGGGGCGTTCAGGTGGAGATGAGGGGTGAAGCCTTGAAGGTCTATGACCTCAAGCGTCGCTTGGGTTTGCCCGGGCGGCGCCTGCGAGCGTACTGCAACGTGCCTCGCCTGGATGAGGGCCCGGTGCCCGTTGGGTGCCAACAAGGCTACCTGGTGATAGCAACGGGATCCCCACAGTCCCAACAATCGCATGGATGTTTCAATGAGGAATGAGGCAGTCAGGCTATATCAGGCTATACCTCTTCTATTGATTCAAGTGATGTTGAGCAAGGGTACTGGACTTTGATTTGACGGTCGGTACGCATGTACTCGGCTGATTTGTTGCGACCCAATGTGCAGTGTCAGTGAAACGTCAGTCAATGAACTTTTGTTGCATCATAAATGCTGAACTGTCAAGAAGCTTCTAAAACATACACTATTTGGGGATTTGGGATGTAATCATTGGAAAAGCATTCAGGTTTTGATCATCATCTACAAATGTCCACACTGTGCTCACATTGCACGCCCTGTTTCATGGCCTTTCACACTGGTAAATGCAGCACATGGACGTGTATAGCGCAGTCTGGCTGGAATTGATACCTTATCATCAGGGCTAGGCATCCTGCACTCGGCAGAATCATTGAGGTCAGTATTTTCCACGCAGCGTTTCACGATGGTCGTGCTGGAAGCAAGGGCCGTGTGCTCGCATATCCGGACGACTGCTGCCCCAAGTTGCTGCAGATCGCGCAAGCTGTGGTGGCAGAGCCGCTCAAGGCAGTCATTCTGACGCTGGGATAGCAACTGGTTGGTGGTGCAACCAGGTCTGTAACAAGGGATGATAGTAAAGGATCATGACTCCAACAATGATGGTTAAAGAGGGCTTATAACCATTGATAATGGCAAATGATACGGGATGATGACTCCAAGAATGATGGTTAAACAGCTACTGGTTGGTGGTTACGGTTAGATGGACATTTTTGTTTTTTTTTTCCCAAATGTATTTACAAATGATTGGTTGGATGACAAGCATATTTGTCATAGAGGTCTTAGAGGTAGTTCAACCACCAACCAGATGACTTGGTGGTGGAAGCTCACCCTAGAACAAAATCCAAGTTATGACAGTGAGTGGCTTCGGGAAGCCCAACAGCCAGCTCTTTGGGTTGACATGCTTGGATATTGGTGGAAGCTTGGTCATTGGTTATATATGCATGAAATGCGGCCAGGGACGGTGTGACATGTTGGAATATCGTGGATCTCATTGAAGCAACTCCGATAGAGATACTAACAGCAATTAGATGCAATTAGTATCTAGTTTGCATGGAACTCTCCCAATGTGATGGAAAAAGTGAGTTCAGTTTGCAGAATGATATTCACTTCTATCTTTGCATGGGAATTCTCGTCATTGAAGTGAATCTTTCCGTTCAACAAAAAATGCCTGGAATTGAATCGAGCTGCTCCCCAGAGCCCTAGCCTTGCCTTGCCAGCTGACCTCACAGCTGGGACGGTCCCATGACGAGGATTGGCCGCACTTCGGGGTACGTGGTGATGTTGGAGTTGATGAAGCGATTGGCCGCCAAGGCAGATCCTCCCTTCGGGGTGGCAACGATGAACGCAACTCGCTGTGAACACCGAAGGGCGGGGCTCCTGTTAGATGACCTGCTGGGCCTCCATTGGTTGACAGAGGATGTGAGAACGAAGGTGCTGTGAGTTCGTGATTCTCGTGTTGATGCGCCTCTTGATCTCAGCTACATTCAGGAGCTTGAATCAGGTGCTTGCCTGACAGAATTGATAGAATTGATCATCGTCCTCTCCGTCAGAATTGCCACCGATTCCAGCTCCCCCCCTTGACCCAACAGCATTGCTCACCCGACTGCTTTCCTATCCGGTCCTGGAACCTGCTGAGGAACTGTCTCAGTTCAATCATTGTTCGAACCTTCGTGGAGAGAAGTACCGTGTCCTGGTGGCTGATTCCCTGCACCTCGGTAGCGATGTCAGGGTCGGAACAGGTCGTTGAGAAGGACTTGATGCTGCTTGATTTGATGCTGGAAGCCACGCCACTTGCCCTGGTGTCTGGTTGCATTGATCTAAGTGGTTGCTTCGAAATAATGTGATGTGTGAAATGTGTAGTATTTGATTGCCATGTCATGCATGTGATTTTGTTCCTCCAAGCTGCTACTGTGAACAAAGTTGATCAAGCCTTGCTGCGGTGAACTGTTCATGACCTTCTTGCGCACCAGGCAGTGCTCAGAGGGCGTGAGTTTCTTGAGCGTACGGAAGACCTTTCTGGCGGATGTTCCTGTATCACCCAGTGGATTTATTCAGCAGCAACTTGACTTCCTGGGTGCACTGGTTGGGAGCAGAGAGATGTCACCTGAAGAGTAGCGAGTGTAGTTCCTGGCATCTTTGAGCCATTTTAGTTTCAAGGTTCGTTGAGCTGTATAGGGATTATGGTTGAGATCATCATAGCCTGCTTGAATACCACTACAACTCTTCGTCCAGATTGTTTGCATTGTGTTGTTCCACGGCATACAGTACATTTTATTTTGATTTGTGTATTGATTTTTGAGTAATTACATGCCACAAACATTGTAGAGTGACAATTGTCCTCGCTATTCCTTGCATATAATGTAATTACTTCACATCCAACAGTGATGTCACGGCTATGGGGATAGGAGTGGCGCGCTCTCACTCATCTGAGGTGCGGGCGATCGATCCGCATGTACGGACATCGAGGCAACGCGGGGAAAATCACAGGGTGGACATGCCAACTGATGACAATAGACAATAACTATTATGTAATTATGCACTTCAGGAGTGGATTATAGATGCAAAAAGGCAATCAACAGAAAACTGGTTGGTGGTTTTAAACATTTTGTATTTTCCCGATTGTATTAACAAATGGTTGGTTGACTAGCATTTTACAAAGGAGTTGGAGCCGCCAACCCGAACACATTATTATTATTCTCAATAATTGTAGGATCTTTATATATCTTTATAGCTCATCTCACTTCATCACTGACCATGGTTATACCAAAGGCAGTATCGGTTTTGGAGCGTTTTGCCCTCCAAAATAGAACCATGAACATTGTGTTTTTTGGGGCCGGGGCCAATGGTAGGGCAAAGTTCACTGCTGCTGCAGGTCTGCCTGAGGAGGAGCAGACAGTGACCACCCAGTTGTATGTGACGACGCTCCCAAAGTGAACTCGTCCAACCGTTCAGATCGGCAACAACAACAACTGGCTGGTTGGGTTTTCATGATGTTTTCTATGGTTTAATATGGCTAGATATAAAGATTTACAGGGAAACCAAGGGAGTTATAGGGGGTTATGGTGGTTAGCCATAGTCAGCCATGGCTAGCTACGGGTATATAAACATGTGGTGAACTATATAGAGGATGGCCAAAAACAATATAGCTGGTTGGTGGTCTTTAACATTCGAGATATGTTCCTGCAATATTTGGGATGGTTGCTTCAGTTGGTTCATTGATTTTTTTCACAGAGGTTGCAACCACGATTCGATTTGCAGGGCCAAATTGGCACGCATAGTCAGTGAATAACGTTAAGCATAGGGAACCAATAGGTGGTTTCTTAAGATGGGGGACCCAAAAAATGTTTGGTGATGATAAGTGACTCATGTAAAGATAGATATATACAGGATGACAACCAGGGGTGCCCTTCTCACTTCAGAAACACATATCATTCTATCAATGGCAGTATGCAGAAAGGATAAGGTAAAGTTGTCACAGATCATGAGAGGGGATCGTGATTACGTAAGAGTTGCGGCTTTCTGTCTACTGTTACTGCGAAAGCACCGACGCTGACTGAAGGCCAACCGGGTTCCAGACTGTGACACAACTATGCTTTTGTGGGGCTAGCTGGCAGTAGTCAAGACCTGCACAGAACAAGTGCTGTTTGTGTCCCATTTGCTCGATTTCTTTGTCAATCCCCATTTTGATACCAAGATTCCTTTGCAGAACAAATTCCAATCCAACATGTGATGTTTGCCTGCACGTGTTTGTCTCGTGTTTTTGAAGCGAAGCGTCAATAAACTTGGTTAATCGAGTGCTTTCATTGACAGATCATTTGTGTTGATCATGTATGTTTACCACTATAACATTATAGCTTGAGTTTGCAGGGCTATAAACTGTATGTAAATCATGATTTGAATATTCAAAGTTTGACATACATTTCATGTAGATGTGCGCTTGCAGATGGATGTCATCAAACATCACGTCATGACATGGACATGTAGCCAGCTATCGAGCAACTTAGGTGGATGCGATCCTCCTCACTGGCATGTTGGGCATTGCGAGCACAGAAGAAGCACACAAGTGGAAAGGAAGTGGAGCTTTGGATGCAGATACCCAGCACCATTCCATTTGTTGTAAGCCAGTTTCAGGGAGTTCGCTTTTGAGAAGGTTTGACTTGTCTGAAAACTGTCCAACTATCTACTGGTAGTTTTCAGCTTATAGCATTCCGCAAGCACTGGCAGGAGCCTAAATATTGATTGATGTCATGACGAGACTAGAGACAGTGCAGTGCTTGGCAAATCCTGGATGGTTGAAATACCAGTCGTTACAATTATCTGCCCAAGTTACATAGAGATACATGAACATGTCTACATTATACACATTATAACACATGTGATCAACTTCACATACTTAATGATACACATGATCACAGTGCGGCCAACATATATGGTAACCAATAACCCATCAAAAATCACAAAAGATGCTCATTTTACTATGGGAAACCCTTAATTGACTGGGGATCCCACCATGGCTTGGCACGGGTTCCATGTCGGGAGAGACCGAGAAACAACCGCCATCCTTCGATCCCTCAGGAGAAGAAGGCACGGATCCTTACAGCGCGTATGAACCGTGCAGGAATTCACAGCCTTGAGGAGCTGAAGAGCCGATTGGATGCCCATGGCGAGGCCAAGCAACGATCCCTGGGGAGGACCACCAAGGAAGGCCTAACGGTGGAGGATGTCCTCACGTTCTTAGACGCTTGGATGTGGTGCTTGGATGTTGCACTTGGGAACACCATTGGCACTTGGAAGTGCTGACTTGCAGATGGGGCATGGAGATTTAGATATGCACAATATAGAGGTGTCAAGTGCAAGGGGCATGTGGATTGATGGTTCGCGTTGGGAGATTGGAAGCAAATGAAATTGATGAATAATTGAACTGTCACTGAAGCTCCTGGAAATCATGGTAAGTAGTGACTGGTTTGTTGGAGGCCACTATAGTGAATCGTAGACGGAATATCTTTCAACTTATGGTCTATCACTGCATGTTATGATCCTTCTGCAAGCAGAGTGGAAACTACGGGAAACAAAGAAAACAAGAAATGGTTTGAGTATCTCCTGTCATTTGGGACAAGTTCAAAGGACCTGAATGCTTTCCGTTACCCGCCAAGGAGCAAAATGGCCTTTGGGAGGAAGCAAAGCTTCTCCGAGTTGCAGATTCTTGGCTTCGAGCTGTAGGTGAGCTTTCCAAAAACTTCCCGCAGCGAACCATGCCATTCCTGTTTTGCTCATGTGTAGCTTTTGAATTGTTTAAAGGTGCCGTTATGATGACCATCAATTATGATGACCATATTAGGAACAATAATTAGGAACAATAATTAGCTCATACCACTGGGTGTAGCTTTTGAATTGTTCCTAGTTATTGATGATCTTTTGTGCCTTTGCACATGCCATGATCAATGATACGCTGGCTGACAGTGAATGAGTTTTGGGATTGCGTTCAGACGATCAGTTCTGTTGTGTGGGACATCCGGAAACTCTTTCAATGCTGTTGCTTAGTAATTAAGGACAAGAAAGACAAGGAAAAGGTGCAGGCCAATGAGGAGAACCAAGACTCGTGTCTTGTTTCAAGACAAGCGCTGCGAAAGACAGTTGGGGGATGTTGGGGGATTGGAGTATCAGGGATCGTACTGACTGCATGAGACTAGTGTAATCCAGCAGGGGATTTTTTTGAATTGCGATGTTCTCACCACCTTGAGATTTCTTACACAGTCGGGAGTTCAAGTGTGCAAAGAAAACTAATCAGTCAGAGGTAACTGAAGAATCTATCTAGGTATGTACATGTTTTGGGTGATTTCGGATTCCAAGACCCTCATGGGCTCTCTTCAAATCATGTTTTGAAAGGACACTTCGTATTTGAACAAGCGAACAGTGCTTTGACTTCGACAATACTATAGTGTTGAAGATGGAAGGCATACCAAAAGCTAAATATTTGCGGCGTTCGCACATATCTTCAGTCTGATGAGATCCTTTTGAGTAAACTTAACCCCAGGGACCCGTGTTTATAAGGTCAACATGACCAGCCCCACGCGGTCATGGGCTGGGTATCCTGAAAGCACCAACCATAAATTCAGCTGTGGAAAAATTGGGAATTATAAATATGTTCAAGCATCAAACATAAAAAACACACACCAGCAGGCAGCGTTTTTACACTCATCCACTGTGATCAACAATTCCCATTTTTTGGCCATGAAGTTTCAAGAAGTACCCACTATGGATGAGTATTAAATTTCAATAAGCAGGAAGTATATCAACTGTGCACCTACCATGAGCTCCCAAATCCTTAAAAAGGATAGGGTTTTACCCTCCAAAATATGGGTTATAACCTATCAAAATAATGGTTTTGGGGGCTCATGGTAGATTATACACTATGCACCTAGATTATTTCATCGGCTTATTGGCCACTAGCTCATCAACCAGCTCATGAACTTTTTAGAGCCAAAGTTCATCAGTACCGAACACATCAAGCCCTACTAATCTGTTGGTGGCCCTTTCACCAACCGTTCTCAGCCCTTATTGAACCATTATAAATCCATATCAACCCAACTCTACTGACCATCATTTGTCCTATTACTCATGTCAATCATTATCAACCCATGTTAATCCTGGCAGGTAACCTAAAACTCATATCATCATACTTCGTCCAATGGATATCTACCCTAAAACTCATATTAATCATTATCAACCCATGTTAAACCCATATCAACTGACCATTACTAGGCCTTCTCGAAGCATTGGACCCTGGTGCGCACCAGGCAGTTGTCTCGTCTTCAAAGTGGCCTTAGCGAGTCGCAAGTGGCACGCGGCAACACGGCCGAGTCCCTGGATCGCGGTGCCACAATGGTAGCTGGGCTCAGCACAGGAGGCACAGGGGATGTGTTGATGCTTAGTGGTTGACCATGGGTTAATTAACGGGTAAGAAGATGATGAATCATGGCAAATGTACAGGTGAATACTGGTTAAGCTGGTGAAGAAGAGTTGATAGGGTGATGAATAATGGTTCTTAAGCTGTTCAAAGCTGTTGAGTAATGGTTCATAAGTTGGTGTCAATACGGTTGTGAAAATAATGGTTCATAAGATGGTGAAATAATGGGCAATCAACTTGTGAAGAAAAGTTAAGAAACTGGTTGGGTTAATAGTCATACATGTTAGATGGGAGATCCTGTTGTTAATGATTGGACCCCTTCACTTGGTTTTTCACCAGCTAGCTGTTTCTGGCTAAAAGGACGGTTCATTGATGGTTACGGATCTATCATTGACAAAGTTGTTTTTGTGCGAAATTACGGTAAATGATGCTTAACTGATGGTTGGTAGTGATGACTAGGTTCGTGTCCAGTTTCAGAATCACATAGAATCGCCAACAAAAGAGCGCCATAGCAGTGTTGATAGTCAACGCTTGAAAAGGTGATAACCTGGAGAAACAAATCCAACTGCAAAAGCTAGTTGCACTCGTATACCATCTATGACCATTTATCCATTGATACGGAGCCCACCGTTACTCTTACCATTCAAAATCTCTACATCAACCTGCAGTAGCTTCAGAGTTCTGCAAGGAAAACACAGATGTCAATTGTGCAAGCACCGTTTGTTAGTTGATTGCTGAGACCAATGGAAGTATACACAAGTTAGTTGATTACAGATAATCAATGATACTGAACATAAATGATAATTACTTATAATTACAATCGAAATGGATTTGCCACCTTCTCCTTGAAATTCTGAACCATGATCTATTAGGGTTGACCTATTTTTCCCTTGGGATTTAAGTGGATGCGGTAGTAGTCCGTGCCCGACGTGGTCGCCTTTGACCACGGCCTCTCAGGAAGAGGATGACCTTCAGACAGCTTTGGCGTCCATGTGGCTGGGCATCCCCGTTGAGCCCGGTAGTTGATACCAGGGCACCCTTGGGATCCCGGCACTTGCCATGCTGTTCAGAAGTCTGATGTGGAAGGGTCACCAGCTGATTTGCGAGCACTAATTATTTGTTCTGACCCACTCCAAGTAAGAGTGATCTTGTTTTTGATGTTTTTGTGATTCAGAGATCTAGACAAGCAAGATGGTTACAAGTGTATGTGACGTTGCCGAGATTTTCCCATCTAAAAGATCTTAAGATGCATTTGTATTTGTATTTGGGCGATGCCATTTTTATTGTCGTCAATGCATCACACTACAAACAGGAATTCGTGGTCTTGGGATGCATTTTGGTGGCACTACTAGCGCCACAGGCTCACAACGACCAGCAACAGCATCACACCCGGGTCACCCCGGGTGGGGCCTTTGCCCCGGTGGCCCACAGGTTGGAGGAAGTCATGGAGGGTGAGGAAGCCACGGTGGAGGAGAAGCGACAAGAAATGGAAGCCTTGAAGGAAGAGCAGGCAGCCGATGACTTGGATGGAGAGGCTCAGCGGGAGGG
>VSDK01017957.1:0-45459 GCA_009767595.1 Symbiodinium kawagutii | reverse complement strand
AGCTTGACTTGGCAACAGCAGAGCAATCAGAATCCACAGCAAAAAGAGCACAGGAACACTCTTGGCAGGAATTAGGCAATTTGACCCGCGCGGAGCGATGCCCCTAGCGATGCCGATCGATACCCAGAGCGATGCCCAAATGTGCTCAGAAGGCCCGATCCCCCGCGACCCAGCATTTTGTTCACGGCTTCTTGTAGCATTCTGAAAGAAAATGCAAAGCCTGCAGCAGTTCTATCATTCATCCGGGCCCATGCCGCGTGCAAGAGGACCGACCAGTCTCAAAGCTAGCCCACTGTCCTGCAAGGAGTCTGTTTGATTTTGCTTCGAGTTTTTCTTTGCTCGCAACTTGCGGGAGCAAGTAATGTGTTGCCGCTACGGTATCAGAACGAACCCAGCCACACGCCCACTGCGTAGCAAGAGCGTTGGCTGATACAGTTGCTATGGCTTTTTGTTTGCCATTGTCAATTCCATTCGGGGACGCTACAGAAACTTCAGTTTTCTGTTTATTTTGCCTGACTAAGAAATTATGTGAGTTCACATACGAGTACATGCATGCATCGCGGGGCGGGAGGTGGCGTCCGCAACAGGTTTATTAGTAAAGTTACACAGCCCGGTCCAAGCTGATGGCAGCCGAACTTGATTTTGTCCATTTTTTACGTTTCCCTGTGTGTAGCGATGGGGACCCTCGGAAGCGATGCCATGACCATGAAACTAACAATGAGTTTTGAGCGTCGCACATATGTCCTTTTTGGTAGGGATTTGACGTTTTTTGTTTTCCGCGCAAAGTCGTCACGATGCTGCTTCTCCTGAGCTATGGACCGATACTGTACCTGGCAATTCGTCGTTTGACAGGTACCCACTGCAGCCAGCTGCGGTGGGAGATTCTACATTTGTGGGCAACCATGAACAACCCATGCCGAGTCACCATGATATTGTCATAGCCCTTATAACTCAGATAGTTTGGGATGCACCCGGCTGATCTGAATCACTACGCTGTTGCTCAGCTTGAAGGCACTGTAGCTCCACGACTCGCCCCTCAGGAGGAGAAGAGCCAAGCAGCGACCAAAGCTCCGCTCCGCAAGTTGTCCTCCAAAGCCTTCAGCCTCGAAGGCCCCGCAGGCTCCGATGTTGGTGACAACAAGAGCGGCAACCTCTCTGCAGCCGACATCGTGGCATCCTTGGGAAACTTGGCAGCGATGGAGCTGTGCAGAAGTCCTGTGGGTGCTGGTACCCAAGGATGAACATGATGGGGATATTTCCAACAAACGAAAAACACCATTGTGAAGGTATGCTCGTTGTTGCTGGGCAGATGCTTTGAGGGAGCTGACTCGTGAGCAAAATCGATGTGGTATCGATGGAACAGACCGGGGAGGAGGGACATATGCTGCGGGGGGCCATGACTCAAGCCGCGTTGTGCAGGCGAAGTGCTCTCAGCGCTTCGGGCGGCATGCGGCTTGGAATGCAATTTAGGTGGAAGGACCTCCACCTTTTTCAGTTTTTTTCAGTTTTTTTTAGATATGTAAAGAGCCTTTTTTTTAAGAGATGTGAAAAAAAACTCTTTTTAGAGATGTAAATAACCTGTTTGTGAGCAATTATCCAAGTTTCCTTCTGTGATAAAATTGAAACACAGTGACTTGCTTTAAGCTGCATGACAGAATAGTTGGTGCTCACACAAAATTGAGTAATCACACCCACTTTGGCTTGATCAACAAATTGTTTCTTTCATGACATGTGGAAAGATACATGCAGATACTGTGTCTCCAGTTGGCTCAGTTGGTTTGTAATATAGAGCAGGTACCAGTTATGGATAGTTCATCGTGCCCTCTCAGGTGGTAGGCCAACCTAAGCAGAGAACTTCGTACCACGAAGTGTCTATCCCTGGCTGTCCCAGGCCGGGATGCTGACAAGAAGCCCGAGAAGCTCGCAGAAACCACCGAGAAGCCGCCAGTGCCTGGGCGCCGTGCGCGGGCACACGTGGAAAGCACGGAACGAGCCCTGCATGTTGGCGATCAAAATTCGGAGATCCCCAGCCACAAACATGTGGATATCAAACAGTTCAATAGCTACTTAAGAGGCAAAGCGTTGAGTTTTGGGGCGTGCATGATCTGAAACGCGGAAGACTGCCGGATGTGAGAGAGTCGTTCCTTGCCAGCTGGTTCAGAGTTTGCTGCATCAACGATATGTTACATGATATACTTAAGCACATGTAAGTGAGTGCGTATGTATGGATTAATTTGATCCTTACTATAATAGCCGCTGTTTGAAATGCTAGGTTCAATCAATGCATCTATGGTCACACCAAGGATGCCTCCGACGCTGTTGCAGCTGACAGCACCACAGCTGGAGATGTGGCCATGGCAGCGGCAGATGCCAGCGAAACACCGAAAGAAGGTGTGTGAATGGAGCCCTGATCTATGGCTATGGATCAATATGAACCAACCAACATCAACCAACACAAGGTTGACCAGCTGGTTAATGGTAGGGGATAAGAGACAACAATAACATATATTTGGCGATGAATATTAGCCAAGCACAAAAATGTGTATAGGTGAACCTCCCAACAGCGCAACTGGTCGTGACTGGTCATTTGTGACAGCCAAGGCACTGCACCCTAAGTTTGAATAAATTGACATGGTTTGAGTATTTCTTAAGATTGGGAAGCCTATGCTACACAGCAAAAGCAACACAAGAAGCCTCTGGAAAAATAACTTTCAACAACAGTGAGAAAACTCTAGAAAAAAGAACACAAGTTCAAACCAATGCTTTTGACAACTGGTCATCCGTGGCGGAAGTCCACTGGATTCGAATCCGTTTTGTCAGCCATAAACAAACCCCTTATTTTGTCAGGTGAAGCTGCTGCTCCCAAGCCTGACGCTGCGCCATCGGATGGACCAGCGGCACCAGCGGCACCAGCGGCACCAGCGGCACCGGTGTTTGGCCAAGAACCCTGGTGTGGAGGCCCAGGTGGTGAAGCACAGACTGCTGGAATGTAGAAGTGGGACTTTTCGTGTTTTTTCTTTCGAAAGTTCATTTTTGTTTGAAGAGGCTTCCTCAATACCAGTGAAGACACGAACCTTTTGTGGCCATGCCTTTGAATCACTGAATTTGTGAGTTCCCAACGGTGAAAGCTGCCCATTTGGCCAGCTGTGAAGGAGAGCTCCGCTGGTGGCCGGGAGACTAAGCAGTGTGGGGGGTCAATGGAGCGTGTTGCTGTTCTCAATAATTTCAAAATTGAATGCCCCAGTTAAGTTGTTTAAAAATCAGTTATGAACATTTTAACACGACAATCAGTTATAACCATGTAACCAACATCATGCCTTTCAACCATCCATAAAATATGGAGTTCATAATCCATGTTTGACGAATCCGGATATAAAAAACTGGATGCATCAAACTTTTATGATATATGAATCACATCCATTTTCATATCATATGATATCAAATGCGCATGTGTTTCGATCATATGAGATAAAATGCGTGATTTTTAACAAGACAATCAGTTTTATATAAGTTTGTAAATCATAGCTTTAACCATCCACGACGTCTTGTTAACTTAAAATTGATATGGTTAAAGCCATAGCTTTATACAACCAACATCATCATCCACGCCGTCACTTCCTTCGCGCCTCGAGCCGAGGCTGCCCTTGAGAAGGCCCAGGTGAACGGTGGCAACGCCTTCGCTGCGGCCAGGTGCCGGGGCTGGCCCCCGGGGGTCCCGTTGCGGGTCCACCCTGGGGGCCTTGCAACGTGTGGAAAATCCCGTGGTCGAATCATGGCCCGCA
This sequence comes from Symbiodinium kawagutii, assembly GCA_009767595.1. Classification (NCBI taxonomy): domain Eukaryota; class Dinophyceae; order Suessiales; family Symbiodiniaceae; genus Symbiodinium; species Symbiodinium kawagutii. The sequence goes on along the minus strand of VSDK01017957.1, from coordinate 41,677 downwards.
GGTGATGACTGATGTCACTGATGAATTTGTGTTGGGTCATGTTCTGTTGATGATTTTTTTGTTGGGTCATGTTCTTTACATCGAACTTCGATGGTCAGATGATAGCGGGATAGATTCTTTGTAGTGCTAAGCTCTTGGGGCTTCAGCCATCCCTTGCCCCTCCAGGTCGGCCATTCCCAGTGCGAGTCTCAAAACCGCCTGGCTGATGCCGGCAGATGTTCATTGATCATGGCCTCACCAGTTGATTCAACGATGACTGGATGACCACCAGTTGAATAACTGGATTCACCAGTTGAATAACTGGTTGACCACTAGTTGCTGTTCAACGACTGGATGACCACCAGTTGAATCAACATCCTGGGATGTTCAAGAACAACCCGTCGATTCAACGATAGTTTCCTGACCAGTCATTGATCCAACCAGGTGACTCCGGTCATGTTTTTCCAACTCCAGGATTCCAACTGCAGTTGCTTGTGGTATCAACCACTTAGGTTACGAGACTACAACCCTTGTGATGTCGTTGGTATCAACAGTTCCCAGGTTTGGATCCGGCCACCTGCGACTTGAAGATGATCACGATGCATCAGGCGCGTGTGGAAGTGGCGCTACAAGTCCTCCAGGGAAAAGCGTTGCAGTTCCAGCTATCCACCGGATGTGGGCCTGGTGATGCCTGGTGGTTGATGATGGTGGCGCTTAAGCATGGTGAATGAGTAGACCACAAGTCAGTGAACAAGCAAGAATCACCAGCAGCATATGTTTGTCCGCACGCGGTGTTATCCCCCAAGACTGGCGGTCGACCTAATGGAAATCATTTTTGTTGGGACTGTTTTGGGTACCATTTTTCATGAACAGATATGAACAGCCCCACGCTGCCCAGGGGCGGTTCTGTGATCAGTTGAGGGATTCTCACCAGAGGTACTGTATGTTACAACATTCACTTGCCCAAGGGACACAAACCATCACCAACCAATCATACAGCGATTCTTGGGTCTTTATCACATCCCAACATGTTTCACATTGTTTTTTCTTGTCCGCCAAGGACAGCTGACAAGTGTTTGTCTTGCTGCAGTGACCGTGATGGTTTCGCAAAAAAAGAGGAACCCCTAAAATGTCAGGTTTACTACTATATAATCCATATAGATCATTCATGTTGGACGATTTGGGGGTACGCTATGACTAGATCAACCACTGATGTCAAATCACTCAAGGAGCACAGCAGTTGAATGAGTTCACACCTGACCTGGCAGCGAGGTCCGTTGCTTGCGGGATGAAGTCGCCAAAGTGGAGAAGGCCCGGCCGCCGTCAGCTGCTAAGCGCACCACCAGGGGTTGACTCTCCCGTTCTTGGCTGCTTGGTGGTTGGGAGGGAGCGATGCAGAGCCAAGGGGTGTCCATATATCAGTGGAGGAGCCAAGGAGCTGCCAGGAGTGCTGGAACCAAAGGATAGTTGGCGAGAGCGGAGGCATGTTGAAGCCATGTTGAAGCCAAGGTTTGCAGATAGTTGTTGCTGAGTCTGGTGCTAGTCACCATAGCTTTCCTGTCGACCAGCTGGTCGGTGCGAAGGTGGAGACCCTTCGCCTCGCGGTTTCCATGATCAAAGAGGCCACATCTGGGGATGGAAGACTTTGGATCAGGGACGACGATCAACTATCAACCAGCACAACGATATCAACCAGCAAATGCGATCAACCATCAACCATGAAGTGTGAACCATCAACCACTGACCGGATCAGGGTCCACCATTGTCCACCACCAACCAACCATCAACCACCATACATGAAACCACCAACCAGCAGCCATCAACTATCATTCAGTAACCAAAAACTTTGAATCACCAACTATCAACGAATATCAACGTCCTGGTTTTAGCAGCAACCAAGGACCAAGGTAAAATCTCCTGAAGACATACCTTTTTTCCTGATAATATTGTTCGAGAAACGATATTTGTTGAGCAGTTTGACACGAAATTCGGACAAATGTGTTTTTTTTCCAATCCCAATCCATCTAGTTTTGTTCACCACATGTTTTGTCACTGTGTTATGGAAAACGATGAATATGCAGGTGAAGAGCATGATTGCCGAGTTGCAGGCGGGCTAAGTGAATCATCGAGTCGTGTGCTGGATACTTTGACAACAACAAATCGATATGTTGATTTTGACATCGATTTAACAAAGGTAAGTCCTGTTTCAAAGTCATCTTGTGAGATCCTCTTCCAACAACTCCTTGAGTTGGCAGTTTACCCTGTCTCCAGGTTCCACAGAGATCATCCTCCTCTCGAAGTCTTCCATCCGAACAGCCAGCGGTCGCCCCAGCGTCGTCCGCGGCGCCCGACGCTGCGGCGCCCGATGCTGCGGTGCCTGACGCGCCGCCCGCCACGGCACCGGAGGCAGCGCCGGACCCTGCGCCGGATGCTGCGATGGCCGAGACGGTCCCCGCAGCAGCTTCCACTGCGGCTGAAGCAGAGGCACCTGTGGCGCCACCGGTGGTGCAGATGACGCCGGAGGAGATGAAGGAGAAGGACTGGGCAGATGAAGCTGCCAGGCTGAAGAAAGGCTAAAGGCTTTGACAATGCACGCGAAAGCCGTGACAATGCACACATTCATCCTTGATGATGATACTCTGACGATGTTTTATGACTTCAAGTCAACAGAGCCACTTGAAGCCTGCATGAAGCTTGCCAGGTAGCTCTTGATCAACTGTCGACGTTGTCGCATTTCCAAGCGCACAAACCAACCAAACTATGACATATGCAAACCCAGCCGTTGAAACATGTTTACAAATTTACAACATGATATCCCAATGGTTGTCAAGTGATACCCCCCACATCGAACCAATATGGTTCTATCATGTTCTATCCCCATATTATTGGTTGCTCTCCATCCAACCATTTTGATCAACCGATGGCACCAACAAATTTGATCAAATGGCAATAGCCCACCAACTAACAACCAACATCAACCATTATTAGCCATGATTAGCCCTATTGTTAACCAATATCCACCAATACCAGTAACATTCATTAATTGTTAATAACCATTTGTTATTAATCATTATTCTCAACCACTAACCATTGACATACCCACTCACATTAATGCCACAACCATTAACATCATCAACATTTATTCAAACCCTTTTAAGCTATCGCACTAACATACCATGAACATTACTCTAATTGTTGTTAACCATTATTCTCAACCATCATCAACCATTCAACCATTCTTATAACATTAACAGCAACCATTCTTAATCACCACTTGACACAACCACTAACATGACAACACCTTCAGCATCAACATCATCAACATTAGCCATCATTAATCATTGATAATAGCCATTATTGGCCATTCTTATCAACATCATCAACATTAGCCATTATTCAAACCCTTTTAAGTTAACGCACTAACATACAATTAGAACATTACGATCTAATTGTTAACCATTATTCTCAAGCATCATCAACATCATCCACCGGTTTCAGGTCACCAGCCGTCGTGGTTCAGGAGCTGCTTTGGCGTCGTGCCTTGGCCAAGGCCTTCCGCGAGCTGCGGCGCTCGGATCACGTGAAGGCGGCGCTGGAGGTGGCCGCGCCCGGGGTCATGGCGCCCTGGCACCACTGGCTGGGGCCAGCCTTGGGGGTGGGCCCTGGGGGTAACCTGGGGGGTTGGGGTTGGGGTTGGAAGGATTTGGAAGGCCTGGGCCAAGAATCAAGTGGAAAATCTTGGCAGAATTTGATGTTCAAGGGATTGTTTGATTGAGATTCTTAGTTACTTGTTGGATATGACTGATGACCATCACCTTTGATTGTTGTTGATTGTTGGGGTCGCCATGAGAACAGCAGCCAATAAGGAAGGATAGATGGTTGATGCTGGCTCGTGGTTTTAAACATTTTTTGTGCTCCCATCAGGCCTCAATCAATCATAATTATTTGGGATAATGGTTTGAGTTGATTCACGATAATATTTTTGGGGATGGTGGCTTATAACCAGGAACCAGGTAAGAAGAGCCCCAAAGGTTCGAACTCACATTGCCGCGCTGGTTGGAGGCAATCAGCCGGTCAAGAACGAGCCGCAAAACATTGATTAAATGGTTCGGCAAATCATCGAAACTTTGAAAAGCCAACAAAATTGATGGGAATACATGGAATATCTGGGAATCATTCCGGCCACAAAACCACCAAATTCCATGGCTTCAGCATGGACGCCGGAGGGCTTGGGCCAGCAACTTAATTAAGACCATTTCAGTCACTTTAAGTCACTGAGGAGAAGACTATGGCGGCCGAGGCCGGGGATTCTTTGGAATGTGTTTGAGCGTGTTTTTATCGCGTTGTTGTTTTTGGATGTGTTTGGTCTATGAATTGATCATTGGGGACTTTATTGGCAGGAGAGTTCACTTGAGTTGTCATGTTCCTTTTCTCATGTTCAACGCTTCAATGTGCTTGACAAACCATCGCTCAAGGCAAAGGTTGATTCAGAAAAGGATCCAACGCAGGAGGAGGAACAGGACTGGACGATTCGAAAGCTAACTCGTGTTCCGAAGTGCCGAGAAGGTGAAGTCTGTTTCTGCGATACTGACAGATTACTAAGCAATGGTGGGTCCCCAAACAGTTTCGAAGGAGTTCACAGATGTTCACAGTTTATTGGGTATGTGTATTGCATGTATATTTCTTGTGCATGAATGGTCTTTGGATTATCAGTTGCGCATATATGGGTGGCAAAGATGGAGCACATGTTCACTGCCTTGATCCTTCAATGAGTTGATCAGCCCTGATCACGATAAATCTCCACAGCCTCAGAGCATGATGACACCCTAAGAGCTCCAGCTCCAGCTTCACCCTAAGAGCTTCAGATCCCTGACCTTAGCCCTCGCAGCATCCCATGGGGCGGTCCCACCTGGGCAGGACGGTGACCTCCTATCGCTGGGCATCGGCCCGGAACACGTGAAGCGGCTGCACGACGAGCTCAGTCGCCTCCTGGAGCTGGCGGAGAAAGGCCCGGATGCGCCGGGGGCGGGACCGGCCCGTCCTTGGTCAACGGCTGGGGTCCATCAGTGGTGATGGGTTAGTCGCTGCTGGTGGGGTAGATGATGGGTTGATGATGGTTGATGCTTATCAAGTTGATAAGGGTTAATTAATATTTTCATAGTGGTTCGCCTCGAGCAGAAGTTGAAACCGATCTAAAGAATTAGTCTGGCCGCCGGCTATACTGCGGACACACATCAAGCATTCGACACATCCATGGACCACTAGAAATGATCACAAGACTGAACAATCAAGCTGAAAACCTAACACGGTAAACAGAAACACAAGCATGGTGTGCTTAGGGCAATCAATGGGCACCCCGGTTAAGTTAGGCAAAGGAGGTAGAGAGATGTGAAAGCTGGGTCAGCCAGATTTTCACTGGCGTGCTTGACAGTTGCATAAATTCAAGGTGTGGCGCTTCACGTTCAACATCTCAGCATCTTAAAGTTTTGTGGTGTCAAGAATCGTAAAAGAGCACAGTTGTGCTGATGTATATAAAGGTATGCTAAGATAAAGTAAGTGCCAAATGGTTGCCCAAGCAACATATTTCATAACAGATAACATTTAGATAGATGTATTTCTATTCATATTTACGTAGATCTATCTAAGATATTCCATACTAACATGATGATTGACAGTAGATAGATACATTTTTCCCCGGCTGCTTTGGTCCATGTTGGCCCTTCCAGCCGCTGCTTCCAACTGGCCCCGAAACGGGGCCCTGCGACCTCTCGAGGTGTCACCAAGCCCCGCGCCATGGTGCGCGCCATGCAGATGCTGTACTTGGCGGATTCCACCAGCGAGGCGGGGCAGCGATGTCAAGTCATGATGCCTTACAAGAGAAGTGCCTTAGTCCCAGTAGAGGGATACCTTTGTTAGGAAAACCCTGGAAAACCATCCATTTATGGTGGATTTTCCATTGCCATGTTAGTTTACCAGAGGGTACATACTGTAAGGAAACACAAAGGATGCAATATGGATATATATATATATATGGATACGATTCAATGCGATTCTTGGGATTCAATTGGATACAATCATTCACTATACGATATGTAGTAAAAGGATTAGCTAGAAGGAACAGAAGGCACAGACGGCATGGTGAACAATGAAACCAATTTTACCAATAATGGTGGCGTCAATCAATCAAATATGTATTGTGGGTCCATACGGAGTACCCACGACACAATGGCCAGCTGAACGCAAATTTACAATTGAACAGGTCGCCAAACTATTTTGCTACATGAATGGAATGCACGGGACAGATCAATGTTTGTGAGGACATGTGGAAACAGGATCATATAGAATCATGTATATAGCTAATTTAGGCAGTAACTCGTGACCCATGATGCATGGCTGTTCAACTGTAGGCATTGATGTACTATCAAAATTGTGTTGAGAATTCAAGAAGAAACGGTCGTTCAAGGCATTGTTTCTTGTTACTGTAAGTCTTCATATTCTTGTTGGCATGTCTATCACGATTTCACACAACACATTACCATAGCTTTGCATTGTTCCAACGTTGTATCCAAAAGTTTGAACCCAATAAAAAGGATGGAACTAGCAAATAAGATTGGGTTTATGGGTACCAAATGACCTACATGGCAACTTAAGATTTCAAGTTGTCGATCCTGCAAGACAACCGTGGAACGCCACAGCGGCTGATGCCTTTGATTTGACATCCAGAATTGCCGAAAACCATGTTTAGTCGAGTTTTCTCAAAATTGTTGGTACATTATTTATAGTTATCAATGGTTCATATCAAAGATTATAGCTGGGGGTACCCCAAACTTGCTTGAGTAACCACCCGAAAATCTCATCCCTGTTCCCTGTTCCGGCTACGGATCCCTGCCGGATCCTACGGATTTTGAAGGCCATCGCTTCCCTGAAGCCCGAGACCGCGGATGAAGAAGCGTTGCAGCAGCTCTCAGAACGCGCGACTGCCCAGCCTGGGCCACCTGTTTGGGATCTTTAGGGCCACCATGGTGGTTGGGGTAGTCCAAACCTGGGCTTGGTACAGGTAGTTTGGAAGATATAGTTTAGTAAATGACAGTAAATGGGTATAAGTAGTGGGCAAGGCCACCGCAAAGACGAAGTAACATTGGGTTTGGCAAAATGCGAACATACAGAATGCGTTTGGCTGAATTGATCAGGGTTTTCCTGCCTGTTGACATGGTGGTAGCACTTCCATTTTTCCATTGTTGACCATTGGAGGGCAGTGCCCGCTGGAATAAGTGGTGGCACTTCGCAGGTAAGAAGAGTTGGTAGAGTCGGTGCACAAAGTGCATATTGTAATTCTCCCTTGACATCCTACGCCCAGTCCAACTGAACAACATGACCGAAGGCCATTACCTAGCCACAATAACAACAGCAATCAGCAACAATAAACGGCAATTGCTTTCTATCAAACATGAATCACAGACATGAAACACAATCACATCAACCGACATGAATCATCAAACATGGACATGTCTTCATCAAGAGGAATATTATCATTAGCCATCATTAGCCATCATTCATCATTACTCACATATTAAACACATATTAACCATGATACTCCCCACATATTAACCATCATATTCACCCTCACAATAACATTCATATGGAGCCTCACATCAACCATCATATTGATCCTCACATTAACTATGTATGATATTGACCATCACAAGCCACTACAGATATTTCACCACTAGGAATGCTCGTCAACCATCATTCCGAATGTGATAACGTGCTGTAAATGATGGAATCCAGGTTTTTACACATCGAAAAAAACACATCTGAAAAAACTGTTTAGATATGTAAACAAAAACTGAATGACAAACTCTGACATTGCAAAGTTCGCTCCGAGATCTAGTGATCATTCAGGTTTTGTAGATCACTGAGAATGATAAATTCATGATCATGTCACAGATGATCCATTTCATGATCATTCATCTAATGACAAAATCTGATCATTCAGATGTTCGTTCAACGAGATCTCTGGTGATGGTTAACCAGTCGTCGCAGCCAGGCACTGAAGAGTTTGCCCCGGCGCTGGAAGCCATGAGATCCTTGGCACCTTGGCGGAGGTCACTGGTTACAGCCAGGGATCAGCTGGTGCAGTGGATCATCAGATCTCGCTATTGGTCATGCTATATCATGCTATATCTTTGGGTGATTTGTTTGCAAGTATGGTCGTGGTCCGGGTCATCAATGTTTGACCTTGTTGAATGATGCTTCATGATTTGGCAAAGGGTCTAAGTAGATTAGACCATGATAAGCAATGTGCAAACAACATCTATGTCTTGTGGACACGTGTTGATTTGTTTGATTCATTACCACCATGTGTTGGTGGTTGAAGTCTCATCCCCATACGAACCAATGACGTACCCCTGCTGAGGCCGTGGATCGAGATGTCTTTGCCCATCTGGCCGACGACCTGGAGGAGGAACATCCGGAGGCAGAGAGCACGCGCGGCAGATCATGGCTGGTGAGCGAGCTGAGGCCATGTGGCCACATGGTCCTTCCCCGTCAGTGATGAGTTTGCTGGTGGGTCAATATGGTGGTTTCTCAAAATGGGGGTACCCCAAAAATGGCTGGTTTACTACTATAATTGGTTACTAATGGATGATTAGGGGGGTCCCCTATTCTGAGAAACACCCATATAGGTAGTTGATGGTAACAAAGGTTGTGAACAGCCAGTGACATGGTTCTAGGATGCCATGAGTCTTGGAACCAATCTACGATGCTTGCAACCTCATCGCAATGGTTCTGGACTTTCTTTGGAATCTGCCGAGGCCCTTGTGTCAGCGGGAAATATACCAAGTGATGGCTCATGCAAAAGGGCAATTTGCTGTATCATCCCCATGATTTTGCCAATCTAATCTGTGAGCGGCCATCCTCTTGTGCAAGTGACCATAGATAGTCACTACTCAGTGTGTTTTCATGCAGTACTATTTGTTTTGTTTTTAGAAACGTCCGATGAACTTATCTAGATGTCATGCAGGTGCGGCAGGTTCCAAGATCCAAAACGCATCGGCTTACACCACGATAGCAACGCTTGCCACTTGTCAGTCGATTCCCCTGCTGCAGAGGTGCATGACCCTGAGAGTGAGGCATCCGATCTTGACAAGGAGTGGGATCATCAAGGGCGTGGGTCGATTTGGTGAAACATCCAGACAGGTGTGATCTTCATGACGCAAGTTGTGATTGGCAACATGTGGCTATGGGTCAAAACCCCGTACCCCTGGTTCCCCATCATTAACCATTATTTTGCCTTATGATTGGTTATTAACCCCCATGAAATTGGTTAGTTAACTGCTTGACCCATGGCAACATGTTGTGTTTTGGTTATAAGTTTCATAAGTTGTTTTTCTCTGGAGCAAGGTTGGCTGCATGCCACCAGAATGTTGTCATGTGACATATAATCTGTTTCCAGAGTTCAAAGATGTCGGTGTGGCTCAAGATTACTGAACATTACTAACCCCCACCATGGCCGACATCTATTTTTATCTATATATACGGGTTTTGTGGGGTGCCCAATTTTGACCCACAACCAAATGGAATTCACCAATGTTGCCGGTTATTATCCCCTCACAACCAATGGCTGTAACCCGTATTAAGGACTATAAACCTTACAAACCCATCGAATCTATTAAGCCAAGGGGTTAACATTACCCCACAGGAGCTGGAAGGCAAGAAGAGTGGACCTGCTCCTGTGGTTGGGACGCCTAGAATAAGCTTTGGCCAGTCAACTGGTCTGTGACATGGCGGGCGTTGTCTGACCCAAAATGGTGTGGTGTCTGAAGCCGTACGGGTACCCCCTAAGCATCTAGTTCATTAACCATTCATAGTAATAAACTGGGGTTGCGATATTTTGAGAAGTGCATTGGTTTTTGGATTCAGGGAAGCCGCAGCGGTTGGAGAAGCAAGAGACAGCAAGAAACAAGTCCCATGCAAACAGTTTCATGAATTCAAAGTATCAACAATCGATAAGTTACATGGAATGTATACTTTGAATTCATGAAAGTATCTTTCACTATCATGTTTGTCAATTCAAAAGTTCCATGGAATGTGACAAATGTGACAACGCCATGCCATTGCCGCAGTACACAGATTCCGTGGCGTGAGGTGTTGCCGCCTGGATGGCGCATGGAGTGGGTGAAGCGAAAGAAGAAGGACACGCTGAAGCCATGGCAGCTGCGATCCCCACCAGTGACCCCCCGGCCCCGGGGCCGCGGTCCACCTGCGTTTCAGCAGCTGCGTGGTGATCAACACACCAGGAGATGCGGGAATTTGTGGATCCTGAGGGCAACCGCTATCGCAATGTTCGGGAGGCCGGAGATGTTGTGCGATGTTGCTGTGTTGCATTGCCCCGTATTGAAGTCGAGAATAGTTCAAGAGAGATTTTCATGAAGATCAACTGATGCATTGTAATGGTTACTAGTGGATGACAACCTGGACCTTCCGACGTTACACAAATAAGTGTACAAAATTAAAAAGTGCTCATTTCCCAAAAAGCGTTACAAAACACCAAAAAGTGTTATGAATACTTGCTAGAACACGGCACAAAATTTCCAGTTCCTACACTTTTTGAATTGCGCGCATGTTGCGCGAATTTGCGCCCATTTTGCGGGAATTTGCGCGCATCCTGCGGGTTGCCCAGTTTGGGTATATTGGTGCTCAGCGGATTGACAGTCAAAAAAGTGCTCAAACCTCATCAAATCACTAAAAACTGCGCATTTGGCCAAAAAGCGCTCAAGGTAGTCAGAAAGTGTATCCAAACTACGGTTTGCCAGAAAAAAGTGCCACATTGGAAGGTTCAGGAATGGTTTGCAGTGGTTTTTAGTCAATTGCTAATTATATGTTAATTCATTATTGCATCATTATTATTGATTGAAATCATGATGATCATCATGATCTATCAACCATGATGAAGCATCATTAGAACAACTCAGTAAGATGCTTCAGGTCTTCAGGATATTGCTGAACTATAGAGAGCTTCATATGATGGTTGTTGATCATGATTTTATGCATGGTTGAGAATGTAATACTGCCATAAATTGTTGATCATGGGGGGATGGTGCACCATGATTTTAACCATGTCATGGTGATTAACCATGCTTAGTAATGCCATAACATCATGGTGGAACATCATGGTTTCTCCTAGGTCATAATCTAAACTAGGGCCATAGATGGCTATAGCCCAGACAAGCTGCAGTAACAACTCAGTGAGTCACCCAGTCATGTTAACCACCACCTACTGTTTGAACCTACTAATACCATGGTTAATTTGTCACTACCACCACTTCTCCAAGCGGTCCTACGTGACGTTCGTTACACCACCGTGGTCGCTGACTGCCTCACGTCATGTCCACCGTTCGCCTGCGTCCCGGCGTCAGGTGCGCGCCGCGTTGTTAGAGTACGAGGCGCGCCAGGCCGCGTTGGCTGCAGCCAAGCGGGCCCAGGAACAGGCGGCGGCCGCGGCGGCAGCGATGCCGAAGAGGCGTGCCGACGCCGATGCGCGTCACCGTGAACCGGTGGTTCGGTGGATGGTGAAGGGTTGGGGAGGTGGGAGGACAGGGGGGTTGGATGGGTTGGATGGGTTGGTTGATGATTTTGTTAAGGTTTGGTTAGTGTTTGTATCTTGGGTGGTTAGGGGGTGATTGGTTGAGTTGGTGGTTGAGGTCCGCTTCGGTGAGTGGTAAATGCTAGGATTTAGTTGCAACTGTTTGGCAACTTGTGAATACTGATTCCGATATCAATGGTTGGTTGTTTTTGGCCAGACATTATGCAAGAGCCTACTATACAGTTGAATTCACAGATTTGCATTCGAGGAACATGATCACGGGAAGGAAGTCCCTTGCACATCCGGTGTTGTCAAACATGCTTCATGTGATATATGATCTCACAGCCAGTACGGATTCAATAGAAACAATTCAACACCTTGGAAGTTGCCTGGAAAGTCCCCACAATAATGGGCAGTATCCCCTATACAATGATGGACAGACAGTGCGTCTTGGGTATGGCATAGACAGCTTGGCATCAGCTTGCGCGTCACCATGGACTGCTTGTCTGAAATTGATGACAAGTGAATTTCCCATCATTGACGATCGGATAACCCCTAATGACCCAAAGCATGAACTACCATCAACCAGACAGACCAAGATACATGAAGTCAACCATCCATCAACCATCCATTAACCATCTATCAACCAGCCATCAACCTCATCCAAAACCCATCAGCGTCAACCATCATTACTATTGTTTCCCCGTCAAATTTATCAGTATGGTGGTTTCTCAAAATAGGGCTACCCCCAAATCATCTACTTATTAATTGATTAACAATTTACAGTACTACCAACATCTACCAACCATTTTTAGGTTGAAAAACACCCATATAATTGTTTAACCACTTGTTTAAGCACTATTGTCGGTGATGATCCCCTATGAATCCCCATGATTGACCACTCTAATCCACTAGGCCACTATATAATCCCCATTATTGACCACTTCAAAACCAGCCTAATCATGGATATTACAGTCATAAACCATCATAAGCCATCACAAACCACTTATAAACTACTTATAAACCACTATAAAATCCCATATAAACCACACTTATCATCCCATGCTAGAAGCATTATACAACCAGCAGTTGCCCACGGCTAGCTGCCCCCTGCCGCAGCACCAGGCGCCGCTTGCGCGGCAAGTGTGCCCCCAGTGCCTTGGAGTGCCCTCCAGGCGCGGCTATGCAAGACGACGCCAGCCCCAGAAATGGTGGGAAAACCTCCGGGAATTCCGTGAAAACACAGGTAGGTGGATCTTGGTGGTTCATAGTGGTTTTTCTAGTGGTTGGTAGGGGTGAAGAGTGGTTTTTGGTAGTGGCTGACAATGGTGAAAAGTGGTTTTTAAAGTGGTTGACAGGAGTGAATAATCGTGGTTTTTATAGTGGCTGATAATGGTGAATGGTGAGTTTTAGAGTGGTTGATAGGGGTGAATAGTGGTTTATATTGGTTTTGATAGTGGTTTAGTTTATAGTGGCAAATAGTGGTTTATATAGTGGTTGATAGGGGTGAGAAGTGGTTTTTATATGGTTTCTAGTGGCTGATAATGGTGAAAGCCAGTAGACCACTCGAGATTGTGGCAGTTGGTGGATTAGTCTCTTGATGTCTCTTGATTATTAGTTACTCTCCAATAGCCAGTTGATTCTCACCTTTTTCGATCGACCAACTCATCCCCACTGGCATGCGCAAAGGCGCCTCAAGCGCGCCAGCCGCGGCGCCAGCAAGCTCCTCTGCGGTGGAAGATGAATTTGCCCAGGACGCTGGAGATGTCATCCATGGTGGTGCCATCGAAGCCAACAAGTACCATTCGTTGAAAGGGAAGTCATCGGGAACCACCGTGGCTTTGACAGGGAATTATCATGGTCAATAATAGGGATTCATGGGGGATCAGTAGCAATAGTGGTTCAACAACTACCATATGGGTGGTTTTTCAAACCATAGGGAGCCTCCATGATTAACATTGGATGATTTGGGGGTACCCCCATGTTAGGAAACCACCATATGTTCGGAGTACACCAGGCATGTTGTTCATTGTTTGCATTGCTGCAGTGTGAATCACCAGTACTGGTAAAGTGATATAATGTGGGCCATGATCTGAGGCTGAAATTACCTACGGATCAAAACTAATTGGGAAACCATTCATGGGAATGAAAGTGATTAGCCTGGTTTCTGAATTGTCAATTAAATATAATTAGATATGGGAATTCCATGGATAAGCAATAAGGCAGGAATTAGCTATGGGAATTCAGTTCTAAGCCAAGTTTTGTCTTGCTTGAGCCGCCCTTTTTATTCGTATTGTGCTGTTGTTCTTGGCCATGATAAAGGATGAACATTTATCCTTGTAGCGACTACAAGCGATTGTAGGTACAGAGTCCGAATCGTATTGTTAAAATGAAAATGTCAGGGTGAACAAATCCATGGTGTTGGTTTGATAGTTTTGATTCCATCAATTGACGGATACAGAGCGGCAACCAGAACAGTTTATTGGTAATAGCTGATGGGAAGACATGACACCAAGAACGTTAAACATGATACCCAAAGAGCATGAAAAGAAGCAGACATAAGAAGCTGGGAAACCTAGAGGTTGTGTAGAGTACTGCAAAAATGTCTTTGTTTCCTTCAGTCCTGAATCGTTTGCTTTGTTTCACAGATTTCATGGTGTCATCATGTGTCATCTTTAGCAGTTGTAAATCAAAAGTCATCGAGTATAATTTCCGCACCAAAATACACCGAAGATCTTCTAATCTGCCTATTCACTAGATTGTTTTTCCCCTTCTGTCACATATCAAATGTCCATTCCTTGAGGACTTCAGGCGATTTGCACTTTCAGCATTTGACGAAGACTTTTGACAGATCAGTTTTTGTCCTTGAAACTTCAAGGGTCCCTGGTTGCGTTCCCCCACACGGTCCCAGTCCGCCCCCATGCGCCACAGGATTTAATGAAGGCTTTGGGCATTGAGCCCGAAGCGGCCCCTGTCGCGGCCAGCCCTCCAGCAGCACAAGTGGCGGCCACACCGTCGCCCGCGGCGCAAGTTGCGTCTGCACCAGCAGCTTGCTGGCACTGGGGGAAGGCAGCCCAGGAATCGACCACCACTTTGGAGTAGAAACTGATGGTTGGGATGTGATCTGAGAGGTATGGGAAATAGCTGATTCTATGACAAGTGTAAAGCCGATCCAATGGTTTCGGCGCAAGATATGACTAGCGGTTTCGAGTCTGCATTGCTTTCCAGCCGTTGGAAAGACCAAGGGACCGTGTTACACTGGTAACTCTTGGGTTTGGTTGACCTCAACTGACATTGCCACTGTGGTAAGCTTCAAGTGGCAATCGCGCGTCGTGAGGCCAGAACTGATGGACCACAGACCGGATGTAAGGCACAGGAGAAGTGAAGCAGAGCAGAAGAAACACGCATGACCAAACGATACCAAATGACTCTACGTGACTCTACCATTAGGACATGTTTTCGCATGTCTTTGTGATTGTTCATTCTCTACTTGCTTCTTGTGCTCTGATGTTTCCTCCAAACCAACCTTGCAGTACCTGAACAAGAGCGCACAACAACGTAGGATAATCTCACCGTGGGTGCAGATGAAGTCACTGACGGGCATTGGTAATTTTGAATTTGACCCTGCTTTGATCTTGCGGACAAGATGTTTGAAGGACCATCCCATGTCCGTACTTGGGGAACTTCATTCTACCCATACTGATCATGAGACTGATGGATGTTGTTTAGGATAGCAAAGACCACACCAGTGATTGTAGTGATACATCCAAGCAGTCCCCGTATGTTCGCACAGTTTCCCCCATCCGTGTTCACATATTCAAATCCCGCACGTATTCTTCATAGTCCCATCGCAGTGTTTGCCAACAACAATTGTTGAAACATGTTGAAACCATTTCCCTTGGTGGCTTTCAGCCATACCCTTGGGTTTTCCGCATTTTTGTTGGGTACAGCGGGGTAATCCCGGCTGAACTGGATCCATTTTCCAGAAGGCAGCCCCTGTTTGGATCGCTGGATAGGTTCGCTTGAAGCACTGTGATCGCTTCCCGCACCTGAAGGGAAAGCTTGGACGCTGGGGAACTCGGAAGCTGCCTGTAGTCTGTTGCCGCTGCTCGAGGTCGATGTGGTCGTTCCGCAGGAGGCCGCAGGATAGAAGATCGCCATGTTGTGCGGAAGATGATCACTGACTGATCTGATGGAATATGATGCAATTCATGGGAAATTCCACAGGAAACCCTGGTTATAAGCCAGTGAAAATCATATGCTTAATTCATGTTCGATATTGTGGCTATGCGATGATGCACTTTGATATGCTATGAAGCACCACAGTGCACGGTGTTTTATGTGTTTTGGTTCGTAAAGGGCGAGACCAAATGACTTTCAATGTTCCTCAAGGGTTGCTACTTCCAGGAAAGGTGCAACTGTTATTTTCGCAGGATCTGACAATATGATTCTGAACAGTACTGGCTTAGTGAAAACCAAACTTAGATGTTTATGGATTTCAGCCATGGTCAACCAGTCATGAAACATGATTCAAAATTCCTCTGTAAATCCAACTCCTGGTGGCCTCATTATCCACCATTTACTTCCCAGTGTTAACATTTGTTAACCAGCAAAAACAATGTATTCATCATATATAGTTCAACTTGAACCATGATCAATCATTGTCAACCACTATTATAAACATCATCAACCATGCTTGACCATAGCTCATGATCATACCCATGGTCAACCATCATATACCCTTGTTAAGAGCCCCCGAATCAGGAAGGAACAAATGATCCAGTTTATTGAGCACTTGTAGTAATAAACCAATCATATTTGGGGGTCCCTCATTTTGAGAAATCATCAAATGGTAGTTGTTTAATCATTCTTGTTGGTGATGATCCCCCATTCACAACCGATATATGAATCCATTCTGAATATACCAACCCCATGGTTTATATAGTCCACTTGTTCACCATCAATTGATGAAGGGTTTTATTTCCCATTTGTTAACCATTAATTGATTTACCATCATGAACCATGAAGCTTTCTATATCATGAACCATTGCTGGTTAACATGATTAAACTACGGTTAACCATCATGAATCATTCACCATTAATATGACCCAGCACGGTTTCTGCATGAAACTCGAGTCCCAGACGCCAAGCCCAGGCCTGGGAGACTTCAATAGCAGCAGTGGATGTCTCTTTGGCGCTGGTTCTGGGTGACCCGTTGGGCGGCTGGGCAGGGAGCTGGGGTAGAGCTGCGGAGGCATAGGAGTTCAGTCATGTTTAGGAATTGATAAGGGTAGATGGGGAGAACAAACGAGGTGCACTTGTTTGCTCAGTTCTTTGTAGAAGTTCTGAAGATGTTGTGGGAATAAAGTGTTGCCAGCTCTGCCCGCGTTGCGCTCATCAAGTTTGCTCTTCAGTTCAGGACATCCACCGTATCAGGGTGCACCTCAGCATCGCTCTTAGGCTGGGAGTGCTTCATGGAGGTGGGTGGAAAGGCGCTTGCCCTAGTTGCGCACGGTACGACACCAGCAGGTAGCCAATGGGAACGGCTCCTCCCTACCAGGGCAGAAATGCTGAGATGAGAGGCAGGAGGAGTAAAGAGTAACTCACAGCTTATCTTCTTGCTGCACAGTCGAAAGCCGGTGTACATAGGATTGTCCACGAACTAGCTAACTCCACTCTACTTCAGCAAGGTTCGTTTTGTATTAGAGACGCGTTCAAGGGGTACTTAACTCTCTTTTTTTGTGCACTAACGGTGACACGTTTCAGAAATCATTTCCTCAACCTCCTTGAGCCGCCGCTCTGCATGAGCTTGTTGGACCAAGATTCACGTCAAAGAAGCGCACTTCGAGCTACTTCAGGCTGCCCCATCCACAGCCGGGATGCCCGGTAAGCCTCCGTGTTTTGTTGTTCTGCTAAAAGAACGGTTTTTGCCAGGTTCTGGACTAACCATTTGGCAATGTATACCAACCAACCAACCAAGCAAGCAACCAAGCAAGCAACCAAGCAAGCAACCAAGCAAGCAACCAACCAACCAACCAACCATAGATCTCTGAAACTTCTCAGGTCATTTTAGGGGAGTTCTACAGAGTCCATGGGAATCAAGCTGCCAGCTGGGTGTTGCAGTCACAAACTCGATTCAAAATGCCTTTATTGTTGGGACCTGCGACTGCCAGATTTTTTCTTCCTTTCATTTCAGGATGCTGAATTTGACAAATGGTCATATATAACATCATCAGATAATGGTTATACAACAGTTCACGGTCTTAATCAGCAGTTGACCATTATCAGTTAACCAGTGGTCAACCAGCCAAACATCAACAGCTATGAGTCATATGAGTTCTGTCTTGTCATCGTCCCAGTGTTTGTCACCAAATCAACCACAATGCGAAGTCTTGGAGCTTGAGGGTCAGATCAGTTGGTCTCAACTAACTAAGTCAGTTGCATGGCTGAGACAATTTAGTTCGAAAATCAAACGGATTGACACTTGGTGGATTTATATACTGCTAAATAATATCTTTCCGAAAGAAATAAAATAAAAAATCTACAAATTCTCTATCTTCACCCTTTGAACTCCCATGGCACCAGGGGGCCCTGGCTTTACTGAGGCCAAGCGAAAAGCTCCACCAGCAGCAGACACCTCGAAAAGCAAGCGCGGCCGGGGCGCTGGCCGCGGCCGTGGCCGTGGCCGTGGCAAGGCCTGGGGCGGGCACACGAACATCAGCAGATCTTGTTGGGAGATTCTGTTGGGTTCTGCTATGATTTGCTATCCATTGATGTTGATGATTTGGAAGTTTATATTGGCTTCATGGATGTTTCTATTGGAAGTTCACATTGGCTTCATGGATGTTTCATAGATGTTTCATGGATGTTGACGTTTTATTTTTTTGATGCCAAGAATCTGTGGGGTCAGAACCAATATTCATTCGGGAGTTGTGAACAAGACCAAATTCAGATGATTAGGTAGCCGTGATATAATCTACAAACAACAAACAACCCAACCACTTTAGAACACCTCTTAACCCCAGAATTAGAACCCAATCCTCAAGTCTTGCAAACTGCTGCATTGAGAATCGATCAGACGGCGGCAGGCCCCGGTGGACGAAGACTCGGACTAGCCACGATGCGCGCTGTGAGCGTGCCCCAATCGAGAAGAAAAAAGTGTGCTGCGGCTTGGCTACGGCTGATGGACGAAAGACCAGTAAATTGGGGAAAGCCATGGCTTTGTGCGTGCCCCACATCCATTGCAAAGATGGTCGCGGTTCGGAATACATGATTTCTGAGCAACAAATTTTGGTCAACTCTTCAAATTTCATTTTGGGCGCTCTAGTCTATGATCGTCTATATTTCAATATGGCACCCAACCAATTTCCGGCCAAAGCACAGCAAAACACACAAATCTGCTGGCCAGAACTTGTCGAGATGGACGCAGAGCACACAGTCTTTTGATTTCCCTCTTGTGATGCTGATGGTTGTTGCTTGTGATTCTTTTTCTTGCTGCTGTTGCCGGTTGCTTCTCTGGTTGGTGGTTTCAAACATGTTCTAATGTGCTAAATGTGTTGGTTGGTTGGTTGGTCGGTCGGTCGGTCGGTTGGTTGGTTGGTTGACTTGCGCGTATTTTTCATGGCGGGGTTGGACCCACCAACCAGTCCCCACTGCCGATGGCTCAGTGTCTCCGGGCACCCGATACCGAGCCGCACAATGCGATGGACATCGCCATTCACGTTTTGGGCACTGGTGGTTTGGGGGCTCAGGATGGCGACACCAAGCGGTTTTGGAGAGTGGTGTACCCGCAGCAATGGTTGAGAACGGGGGTGATGGAAATGAGAGTGATTCAGATAATGATCGTTCTGTATGCATTATCTATGAATGATACTGGTTAATGATCATCACGTGTATAGTGGTGTATTGATGAGGAGTCGCCATGGCTTCTCGACATTTCAACTGTTGTTTGCGGACAAGTCGCTGGTTCCTGTGGTTTGGCTCAGGTTGTGCTGTGTGTTTTGTTGGGTACATCTGTGTATGGATAGACCCTGCACAGATTCCCAGTTCTGCCTTGAGGTCTTGTCACCCCTTGCGGCAGCCGGTGTCAGCCATGGTTTGGGTGCCCAGGTTTGTTGGCAAAGCTGCTGCTTTCCATCGATCATGACTGACTATGGCACAAATGTGCATCCCCCCTTCGTAAGTGGCATGCAATTATTTTTTGGGGGGCTTATAACATGATATAACATGTAGTATACAGCCGATTTATTGCCATTGCTATCCATTGCTAGATCCCACCCATACCCCCAGCTCCACATCCAAGTATTGACCATGATGAATGATCCTCAATAAGCAACACTTGGTGGCTGCAATGAGAGTCCCTGAAAGCAGCAAGTTTGATTGCTCGAGACCTTGATCAAATCCAAGGCTCACATGATGAGGCAAGAGGGACAGCTGGGAGAGGAATATAGCTTCTGCTCAAGGGGTTGCAGAGGATGAAACGAAGGAGCTTGCGTAGCCGACAGCATGATTTTCCACGAGTATACAATCTGGAAGTGCGGTTAAGTCCTGGCTTAGTGGTGTTTAGTACACTATTTCAGACATACCTGTGCAAGACTCTGACAGACCTCTGGGCTGCTCGTGCATTCAAAGCAACATGCCTGTCATGCGTGTGGCGCAGACAACCCATAGAGACGTACGTGGACTTTCTCACACGACTGGATTGGTGTAGTTCAATGTTCGCAGACCCATGCTGAATATAATGAGATTGGAGGAGGATCTCAGTTGAACTCATGGACATTTCCATAAGACATGATTGGGCACTCCTTTTTTCACATCCAGCGTCAGGTAGCACCGGCGAAAGCTGGGGCTGGTTTGTTTCTGAAGATCAGGGACGCCTTAAGCGGAGTAGGTGCCACAGGGAGATGTTTGGAAAAAAAACATGCGTTGGCTGGATGATATGAGCCGTTGGAAATACATGGGTTGATTGTTGCAGGGGATTGTGGCTTTTTTCCTTTGGTGCACAATGTTTCCATGACCTAGTTGGAAGATTATGGCTTAAATACTTTGAATCTTGGTTGAGTTTGAGACATGAGGGACGAGCCCCAAGCACCAGCTTATCGTGTTTCCAGAAATTCTGGTAGAACCTACCGCATTGTTGCGTTGCCACAACATTTGCAGTGGCTATTGAAACGATTGTTGAGTGTTTTCGAGATGGGATGAAATGGGAGATTGAAGAGGGTTCAAGGCCCCTAACATCGAGTGGATACTTATTGACTTCACGAAAACAACACAAAGACACTTGAGCATTAGCTGTTTAGATTTCTGAACACATACGCACTTTGTAGATGCGAAGTGCCATTGCACACATGAGATTTCTTATGAACCAGAATAGCATCACTTTGAGATGCGTCAACTTTTTCAAAATGCTACTGTATTTGTCTATGAGACATTCCTGCTCAGAAGCCAACGTTTGCCAAATTGTAGTTGGTCAGCAAATTCTGTAACCAATGTGCTAATCTTGGAATGAAAAGGTGACTGAAAAACCTTCGGCCAGCCATGGAGGTTCAAGAACAGAAGCGGACTGTTACTACATCCTGGGTTTGTTCAGAGCTTAGTCTTGAGAGATGGGACTTTCAAAAGATGTTCAGTGTAAAGATGAATGGTTGGGTTTCTGTGCCCCCTTTTTTGGATGCTACTATTGATCCACAACAATATTGAATTTAAGTGATTGACTGCCAGAAATCAGCTGCTCGAATTCCAAGGTCAAAATTTTCATGGGCCTTCATTTGCGACCTGCTTGCTCTGGTTGCGGCCTCAGTCGGAAAAGCTACTTGATGATTTTCCATTCACTTGTCTTGCTGTTTCAAATTTCCTACTGGTAGGGTAGGAAGTATCAACAAGCGAACCGTTCGGAAATTCCAGGGGTAGCCTTGATGACAAACATGAACTGCTGGGGGCACTTATCAACTTGGACGCTTCCACGCTAACCTGGATATTGTTGATGTTGATGAAGGATGATGAAGGCACTACTGCCTATGGCAATCTATGGCATAGCATTGGATCAAAATTATGTTTTTTAATGGCCCATACTGTTGATGGCCCAACCAACCATCTGTTCATCACAGACAGCAGCGCCTCGTAGTAGCGGCTCAGGCTGTGGTCCTGCTGTGCATTCCCTTGCTCCTGTCGTGCTCCAAACGAAGGCGCGAGCGAGCCGAACTCGCTCCTGCGCCGGCACCACCCGAACTTTCCGTTGGTGGAAACATGTGAATAGATGATGATAATGACGATGATGATGATGATGATGATGGTGATGATGGTGATGATGGTGATGAGCAGGTTACAATGTGAATAGATGATGAAAATGACGATGATGGTGATGATGAGTATACATTTGTTCACCATCTATCCCCAGGACGTTTTGAGATTCTGGTGTTGCTGATTCCATCGTGCAGCTGATTCCGGTATGTAGACAACCTTGAAGCATGTCGATAGTGAAAAAATAAAAAGCTTGAAACAAAAAGGTTTTGAGCTCATGAGTTTGCATGTATCATCATCACCCCTCATGAAAGCAGAATCTTCCGTCATTTGCCTATAGTTATATAGCAATGAATCGCCGCTATTGAGCTACACTCCAATAGTGTTCACCATCAAAACTATCCACGGACTTTGACTTCTTCGTTGCTGTCAGGCCGCTGGGTGCCTCCATGTTCGAGTTCAAGATCTGTTCTTCGCCGACTGACTCGTCCTCCACGACGGGGATCAAGACGACCTTTTCGTCGTATCACTCCTTCCAGATGAACTGACACCAAGTCCGCGGCCGACTTGACAAACCAAACGTGGAGCTGTGGAAATAATGCGGCAGGCTCCTGGAAATCGGTGGAAACGTCCCATTTGAGGACAATCAGGTATATCATATAAATCATGTGGAGGGGGTCCCACAGTGTAGGAATTGCGTTTCCTCAGGAACACGTAGCAAACTTCTGACACTGATGTTATTTGATGTTCCAAAGATTTCAATCGAATTTGAACAGAATGTTTACAACGCTTCTCCAATCGATCGTTTCTTCTGTGCAGGTGATTTTGGTCCAATCCATAATCTCCAAATAAACATGGTAAAACCAGTTTGCAAGCTCAAATCGAAAAATCATCGAGCCGCCAGCCTGTTGTCGTCATGGTGAATTCCATGCCACAGTGAAGATCGACCCGTGTTGCCGGTGAAGAATTCCCCTTGTTTGGATTTTGTTTGTGAAGCAGCAGCATGATGATCAGTGTGCATTCACTGTTTTCATTTGTGCGTTTTTGCCCGTTGATGCAAGAGGGAGCGACTACAACTGACAGGAAGTGAATTCTACCAGAATTGACTGAAACGTGTGTCTCTGTGTGTGAGTGGTACTGTAATGGAGAGGAAAGCCAGTATTGATGTGTAGTGGTGGTCAGTGATGAGGACTAATGGTCAATCATGTTAATGCCCTAACAGTAGTCAATCCTGATGGTCGACAATACAGCTAGATACGAATGGTTCTTAATATGTTGTACTGCTTGATATTTACGGTATTAAAGTCAGTCATTTTTCATACAGATATTGCCAGTCCGTATCATTCACAGTTGATTGTTTGAATGCCATTGTTGATGAAGCATCAATAAGTTTATGTTGTTATAAGTTGTGCCTACATCAAATATGTACGTACATGTTTGAATTTGCTGAACAGGGGTTCATAATCATCATAATGTTTGTTCCATACCCCAGATGCTCCATGTATGGTAAATATGCCTACATTTGGGTCTTTTTATAGGTAAATGTAGCTAAATATACCATACATGGAGCATATGGGTACCCGTGTTCTGTTCACCACACTCCGCTGTAGCCATCCATCAGAATCTCCCAAAATGGATCGCCGGCCTGTCACCATTTGGCCCCCCCTCGGGAAGATCGGACCCTGCGTCGGACCGAGCCAACCCCGTTCAACGTCAACGAAGAGAAGCCAGGCACTTGTAGCTGCGATGAGCTGGCCGCTACTGGCCACAACAACGACACGCAACTGGTTTTTGACGCTTAGATGCTGCTTACCAATGGTGAATGATGGATAGAGATCCGTAATCTGATGGTTTCACAATCTTTTTTTTGCTTTTTGGGGGGGTCGTGCATTGGTTTGTAAAATTTGATCCATTTGGTCCCGTCGTTAATAACGCGCAGGTCACAGATGCATACAGATGCTAATGACATGAGTATATTTGTGATGTTCAGAGTGAAGCATCTAGATCCTATACCATCATCACCATCACTGACTCATTAACCATTATCAACCATCATCGAGCAACACTACCCACTACCAACCAATATTTCCGATTTTTGCCCATTGTTGACCATTGATGGTCATCATTTAACAACCTGGGCCAGCATCAACCAGCTTGGAGTAAGTGTGCCAAGGCACTATGTGCCAAGGCATCAGGAACCATGTTTGCATCCCGAGCATTGTTTGAGAATATGAAAGCTCCATGGCCATGTTCCCTCGCTTGATTTCCTAGCATGACGAGATGAGGGACCCTCAAATTCTTGAGGGATTCTTCACATGTATCGTCATGTATTTGAGCATTTGGTCGTAGATGGTCATCAATAAACGTGAATTGGCTTGAAGAATTTGCCGATAAGCTTTCAAGAAAAGAAACTTGCGGCCCCTGAAAGTTTGTTTCATTCCATTGGTGGCTTCTTCTTTTTATTAGCTTCTGGGACCTGAGGGTGCAAATTCTTAGCTCAATGGGGAAATGGCTACAACGTGCTAAACGCAAGTAACTACCTTTTTTCTGAGCTCTTCAAGCTGTAATCATGATCAATCACTATCAACCGGTCATGATCCGTCAAAAACCATCATCAATAGCAATTACAAGCCGATGGAAACCAAAACAAACCACCACTACTACTAGCATCCACTAGCCACAAATAACCAATATTTACAATCACTATCAAGCAGATACAGCAATCATCAACCACTCTCAACCATTGTTATGAACACGTTACGCAGAAAGGAACCAGAAAGTCTTTTGCGTTTCACGATTCTTGGACGCAAGGACACATCTGAACTTAGGGGTGCGCAATCCCCCATGTCGTTGAAACCCCTTCCCTGTCAGCTTGGCTGATGAACCGCAGGCGGTTTTGACACCATGGCCATGAAATGGCTCCTGGCCGCGTTTCTCGTACGCTCCACAGCTGAAAGGCTCCAAGAATTTTGATCATTTGAACGAACGCATTTGGTGGTTTCCCAAGATAGGGCTACCACCAAATCATCCAACGGTAGTTATTTATAGTTTATAGTAATGATAGTAATGAACCCACGTTTTTTCGCGTATTCCTAGTTTGAGAAACCGCCATTTGAAGATAATTGGTATGTTGTTGTGTTAATGGACCCAGGGTCGCATGTTCGTCCAATGGCCCAAGGCCCTTGTGGCAGATGCAGCAAGCCCAGTTTGGGAGCTCAGCAGCCGTCGCGAGTTGGATCAAGATTGACCAACCAATGCTGCAGTGGCTGGTGATTGGTTAATGAATTGTTCGCAACAAGGGACAGCTATGGGCCAATATTTACCAACCAGAAAGGGGTAGGTGAACAACACCAAGGCTCGATTGGTCATCAGGGGATGTGAACAGCTGGGGTACAACATATAGACCCAAAGCATCCCACAGCCATGTAAACAGCAGGTATTGTAACTGGGATTTTCCGAGGTTATCCCCATGGGTTGGTTTACCAGAAAATGTCAGTTCCCAGGGTTTGCTTTGACAAATAATGGCATTAATCCCCAATTCTGGTGAGGTTTCCCAGGAATCTCTGACAAAATGCCTGGGCACCCGGGCGAGTACCAGGGTACCCTCTCATGGTATCACTTCCCAGGCACAAGGGGTCAAGTGTTCATCGCGCGTCGGGTCACGTGTGAGGTTGGGAAGGTGGTGAGCCTCCTAGAGTCCATGAAGGGAGAAATCCTGGACGAGGGTAAGGCGGACGTGACTGGGCACCACACTGGGCACGACAGCCTCAGGCGGTGGAGCGGAAGAAAAATTAGTACTCGATATGCTGTTGCAGAATACAATCCTCAGAGTCAGCTTGATCTTGGACTGAGAATTGGTTTACATAGACTGAAGATGTGTTGTAATGTTTTTGGTGGCTGGTGAATCCATTTGTATTAATATGAATGCTATTGTGATCATCGATCCATGATTTGATTCAATTTGCGCTTGGAAGGCTGAGGAGAAGAAGATCACAGAGTACTCCAACATGTGTGAAAAGAGGTGCGGGATTGGCAGCTGCTTGTGGCATTTCAGATGCCAACTTGTGTAGTGGACTTCTTCTCCGAATTTCCATCACCGCAAAACCTCCATGACTGCAGGACTGCCGACCTGCAGTACCAGGTGGGAGATTTGGCAGCTGACACATTGGATAGCAGAAGATCCATAGGATTGCATGGGATTCCATGGGATTCCATGGGATTCCATAGACCATCATAGGCCACGATAGGTCATCATCGGCCATCATAGGTCGTCATAGGTCCCTCAAAGCACCTCATGGCTCGCAGATCAAGACGGCGAAGACGGACATCGATGAGCTGAGCGCACGCATCAGCAAGGCCGAAAGCAAAGCTGAGGCCTGGCAGATGGCATGGGCGACGGATGAAGAGTGATTTATAGTGGTGGACAATGGTTAATAGTTGTTGCTATTAACATTCATAATAATATTATGGTGAAATACTGGTTGATAGTAGTTGCGAGTAGTGATTCATGAATTGATCAATTCTTTTCTTGGTGAAATTATTGGAGGTTTTTGCCACTCAGGAGTCACAGAGTCACTTTTTTTTGACTGGAATGGGTCCTTTGCTGAGTAATTGATCCAGCCACGACCGCTGCAACTGATTCGTTTCTCATAGGTTGTTCTGCTGCTAGGTTGACATTGCCCAAAAGTTACAACTGGAAAACCTGGGATTGGTCCATGCAACTGGAACTGGAACACCTACGGTAGGATAGTAGTTCTCATAGATTGCTTCCCTGGTTGGTCTCTAGGTCCCAGCAACTGCAAGACCAGCGCTGCGCAAGGCTGCGACCTCCAGCATTCAAGAGACCCAGCAGAGCCTGGCTGCGGATGATGCTGACCTCAAGGCACGGGGAAGCCAATGGAAGCCACCTAAAACCAACCTAAAACTGTTAAAATGGTTGATAGTCGGTTGATAGTTGGTTGATACTTGTTTGGTTTTTAATGGTTTTTAGGTGGGTTTTAATTGTGGTTCATGGCAGATGAGAATGGTTGATCATGGCTGACAATGGTCAGTAGTGGTTGATAATAGTGGCAAAATCAGCTGTATTCAAGGGTAATTGATTTGGACATAGTGATTTATAGTTGTTGAAACTGGTTCATCCTACTGGTTAACATTGGTAAAAAATGGCAATAGCAATGATGGTTGATCACGATTGACAATGATTGATGCTTCAGTTCTTGATGATGGTGAATCAATGAACTTGATAATGATCAGGGCAATCATTTTCACAATTGATTCAACTAATTAGCAATCATTATTCATTATCAATAGTCATGATCAAACACCACTACCACTATCAACTATAATGTACTTGATGATATACTTGATGACTTGCATGATATTCCTTACATACTCATCTCAACTCATATGATCAATTATTTAATTTCACCACTGTGATCAACCCGTAGCAACCACTATCATCATAGTCATGTTTGTTTGCTGACCATTGGTGGTCACAACGTGTCATAACATGTCAACGGGCCAAGGCTGCCGGAGAGGTCCGCAAGAAGGAGAGCGCCGTGGGGGACCTTAGACAAGTATGCCGGGTGCCTCTGGGAGCGGCTGCCAACATAGACATCCAAAGGATATCCCAAGGGTGCAAATTGATCAGCCCCCAGTTGGGAGGGTCTCTGCGTGTTCAGTTCAGGACAGTGTTTTTTTCTTACTTTGATGATCTTTGATGTTTTTTTGGCGGTCGGTTGAATACAGAACAACCGATGGCCAATGCCATACGAATTCACAGGTTAAACAAACGTCACTTGTGCATTCTTAGGGCTAGCGCCTTTTCCAAGATCCCAAAAGGTCAAACGATAGTGGTAGATAGTCGATCCAGGGGGGATTATTCAATGGCAAACCAACGGTGAATTGACGGAAAATTAATGGATAACCAATGCTTTCCTTGGTTGGATAACCATTAATTAGTTGATAGATAACAAATGGTATTCATCCTTGTTGAGTTCATGGCTCATTCATGAATAACCAATGGTGAATCAATTTGGACAAGAACCCCCGGGATCCTTCACTGATCTTCAGCATGGCCTCCCACAGTCCTTTGCCCACCATGGATCTCTGAGGAGTTTGTCCAAGCCCAGAAGGAGCTTTTGGAGGTGGGGATCAGCAGCGAGCTCTCCACAGTTCTGCGCGGCTGGATCACAATGGTTGAATGATGTGGAATGATGGTTGTAAGATGATGGTTATAAGTTATAAGTAGAAAAATACTAGTAGTGGTTAATAAGTGGTGAACCATCATTCAACCATCATGAATCAACTTATAAGTACTAGTAGTGGTTGATAAGTTGATAAGTATTAGCTACGTGAGGGAGTACTCATGGTCAATTAAGTGGTTTATTGCTGGTTTATTCATACAGAGGTTGGATGCGTTTTTTTGCATGGGTCTTTTGCGGTAGCAAGTGCCATTACGATTAACAGTGGCCAAGATGGCCAAGATGAGTGATATATGTGTGTCTGTTTTTTCGGTTGGGGAATGCAGGTTTTCCTGCACGTCCTTTTAATACCACCAAATGTTTCCTATGCAACTTACCTAACATGGCATTTTTTATTTTATGCTTCTCATGCATGGATTTTATGCGTGGTTCGTTTGCCATAGACCTCATCGCCTGGCCTTTTGATGGTTTAAGTCCATGTTAGCTGAATCGGACAGGGCAACACCACCTTTAGCAAAGACCTTGTGTGACGCATGCAAGTCGTGATCAAGGAGGATACCATTTTGCTTGCCTGCTAAATGTACCTACATGTTCCTACGTGGCCACATGTCAACATTTACTCTGGATTCCCTTCATTTCAATGTCCCATGGAACGCGAAAAGCTTTTCGCGGCTCCTGACTCTTACCCTTTGGTAGACTGCCTTGGTCAATCCTGGTGGCGTGGAAAATCCACCATTTTTATTTGGTTCTTCCTCCAAAATCATGACGAACTTAGCGCAACCATGTGGCTATGGGTCGAAACCCTGCACCCCTGGTTCCCCCACTATTACAGTAACCATGGTTTGCCTTATTATTGTTGTTTATCATCCATCATTATTGGTTGGTCAATATTGATCCATGGCAATGTCAGTTGGATGAATATTAACCAACCAATAGCGATATGGCTATGGATAATCAGTTTGTCATTAATAATGATCATTGATTGTTGGTTGATTGATATTTGTTGGTTAATATTGATCCATTGAGTATAGTGATCCAGACCCAGATCTTCCAATGGCTGACGTCACTTCCAGGTCACTGCCACGGTGGAGCGTGCAATGTCGGTTCTCGAGAAGGAGATGCCTGAAATTGAAGACGGGATCAATGGAGGTTGGTTGAGGTTGGTTTAGGTATGTTCACGTATGTTTAGGGTAATGTATATAGTGAACGTGGGTGAATGTTGATTAAGGTTGGTTGGGATGGTTGGTTAAGGTTGGTTACTGATGGTTCAGGTGATAGCTGATGGTGCTAAATGGATGGATGATCAGTGATGCCTGATGTATGGTTGATTCATGGACAACGATGGTGACAGGATCAATACAGAGTCCATACCGCTTTTGTTACTTGAGTATCCAGTTAGGGTTTGTTACTTCATCTTTGTTTTGAAGATCAGCGGTGCTGTGCTTTCACTTCAGATTTTGTGTGGACAAATGATCTTCTATACAATGTTTCTGTTGGGCAACCTGTTTTTGGGCCATCGTTGCCCTGCGACTGCTTGCTGTCCACAAGGAGGAAAGCAAGGGTGGTCGGGGACCAAGAGGTTGACACTGCAGGCAGATCTGAAGTGTGAAGCGGTTGCAGGACTGTCCAGCTGTGTCCACAGGAGAGCCCACATTGATTGATCATGATCCATCCCAAACCATTGATCCCAAACAGTGAATGATAGTGATTGGAGGATCCCCTGCTGAAGGACCACTCTTTTGGGCAAACGTCAAAACCGAAAATCAGTGCGGGAAGGTTGCCACAGCGGACGCTTCGATTTGCTCCGCGTGTGTAGTTGGGAGGCTGTCCACATCTATCCAGTAGTATATCTATGGTTTGGATGCGGCACTTATTCAAGCCGCTATGGATAGGATGCATGTTCATGAACCTTTGGTCAATGAATGACCAGTGAAAGTCTGTTTGTAATCTTGGTTCGGTGCATCAAACCTGTTCATTTTCAGTCGGTGATATATTTTTGATGCCATGGCCAAAGCCCAGGACCCCTCGCTGTTCACATCCCAATTTGAACAACACAGTCAAACTGCTTGTGTTTGCACTCACCATCACTTACCAAACTTTTGGTTGGTTGATACGAATCCATAGCCTTATGATTGTTCATATGATGGTGCTTATATACGATGTCTCATCATCCCAGAACTGGCTGTTGAGAAAATTGATAGGAAACCCTTGTAATTTCTCGTCAAAACAGCCAGGTTTCCAACGTTGATTTTCTGATGAACCAACCATCATTAACCATCAACCAACCGACTTAACCCAACAAATTACCACTTCTCTACCATCAACCAACCTACTTAATCCAATAAATCAACCGCTACTTCATCATCAACTAACCTACCTAACCCAAGAAATCAACCACTAATCAACCAACGTATTTGACCCAATAATGCTCACCTACGCAAGATCTGTTGCTTGTTGATCCACCCAACTCCAATGTTCCTCCGAGGTGCTGCTCTCCTGCAGGTGAAGGGCAACGGAGCTACTTGCCTCAAACATTCTAGATCTATGTAGCTATAAGGCTACGGGTCAATATTTACCGGGCAACAAATGGCTATGGGTCAAGCAGTTAACCAACAATAATGGGGGATGATAACCAACAAAGCCATAGGGAAACCAATGGTTAATCATGGGGAACCAGGGGGACTAAGAGTGAACTGACCCTGCACTTCGACTGAACTGGTTTTCAGTGTTCCTGTACAACTTTTACTGATTGGACGCAAGGTGGTCGGTGCAAGGGGGTTCAGCATACACATGGTGAGCGCCCGTACCTTTCTTTCGAGGCTGGTGTAGGGTAATTAATTTCTAGCTTACCTGATATCAGTTATCAAGCACCAGTCGCTGTACCTGGTTAGCTTTGGGACTTTCAGAACTACTGTACCTGATGCTGATATTTTTACTTGACCCTCGCATGCGCGTCTACCCATGAATGAGGTCCACCGAGATTGCACGGTTTCATCCTGAAGAAATGTACATGTTTGGTTTCTTTGCGGAGTGCAACCATTCATGGACGTGTACATTGGTTGATTTGACCCTCCCATGCTACTTATCCAAGCAACAACATGTTCAAGTATGATAGACCATTCTTAGTTGTTGGTTGTGATTGCTGGGTGACTCAATACACTGCTGAGTAACACTCAAAACCTGCTTGCCATTAATTGATTTGGTATATTCACCAGTGTTGCTACTGAGTATGTTCTCAACCAGTGATCAGCCATCATCAAAAACCCTCAAGCAATCAAGTGATTTCAGTAGTCATCATCAACCACTACTACATTGATTATTGCCATGTCATGCCACATTACTCAATCATTTTTACCCTTTATTTAAACAAAGAAATTAGATAAATACTGAAATATAGGATTTATACAATTTATCTATACCCCTTACCATTCATTTCACTTATGTCATAGTTTGAATCACCTACTTTCATGGAATTATACCATATATCTATATCCTCACATCCCCTCACCATTCAATTTCCTATGCACCGTTGGGTCATTGGCTTAGCTCACCCTGGGCTGGAGGGCAACCCCGAGACACGGAGCCCCTCCGTTGCGGCAAGCGACGGCAGCACCCGGGCTCGACCGGTCATCCAGGTGCCCAGCCTCATCCAGGCAGTGCAGGCGCGTCGGCCAAAATCTCCAGTCGAGTCGTAACGTTGGCAACAGGAACCAGGTGCCAGGAAGCACCAACAGTGAATTGATGGTTACTAATATAGGTGATATAAGCAACAAGAATCATGGTTAATGGTGGTCAATGATGGTTACTGGTGGTTACTGGTGGTCAATGATGGTTAATGATGGTCAATGATGATTAATATCCAGAGATAAATGGTAGTTAATGGTGGCTTTCATGGTGGCTTTCATAGTGGTTAATCGCGGTCAATCTCCACCATAATAAAGACCACCGTTAAGAGATAATGATCGATTAACATGATTAAGATGTTGATATGTTACCATCTTGGTAGTGGTTAATCTCCACCACCATAATGAAATGGTAGTTTCCATCATTAAGATATTATGGCCGGATAGAAAATATCCAGAGATATCGATCTATAGTTAACCACCATTATGAATAAACGCGATATTCTATGATTTTTGGCAACGTTTTCTGTTTAACGGTGGCAGTTTAAAGATAATGATCGATAGTTCACCAGAGTTAACCACCCTTAACCACCGCCAAAAACCATCTGTTAATGATGGTTAATCTCCAACACTATCATTCACCACCAATAACCACCACGAAAGCCACCATGAACCACCACGAAAGCCACCATGAACCACCAGGAAAGCCACCAAGCAGCAAAATTACGAACCACAATCATTACCCATCATCAGCCATCCCTAAGCAGCAATAACCATCAGTACCCATCATCATATGGCAGTGGGTCAAAACCCTGTACCCCTGGTTCCCCATCATTAACCATTGTTTTCCCTATTATGACTAGTTATTATCCCCCATTATTGGTTGGTTAATATTGACCCATCATCATGTACCTAGTACCAATCATCCGCCCTTGTATTCGAGTTTCATTGATCCCTGGCACCTGTCGTCAGTTCTGCGGATCTCCCCAGGCCATGATGGATGCCTCAATGATTGGCCACGAGGACAGCGCCGCGCCGTTGTGGGGCCTGGTGTGAGACCAGGCAAGGCGACCCATGGCGAGTCGTCATGAATGCTCGGGGGAAATCAATCAGTGATTGATTATCTCAACCAATGAACCAATGAGAATGTGTTTGTTTATGGACTGACGATCAGAATAAAATGACCTGCTATATCCGGCAATGAAATCTAGAGTTGTATAATATTCAGATCCCCCTTGGAATAACCTCTAGGAAATCGGTGAGGTCCAGTGCATTAGGAAATGGTCATTTTCTAAGATGTGAATGCTGTTACATCACTATTTTGGGGATGCTGTGTGACGGCTGGAGTCAGGGGTTCTGATTTTGTAGAGCAGTCAGTGGCTTTGATTCTGTTGTGAAGGGCAGTTGGAAAGCATATTTTGTTTATGGATGCCAGGGGCTTCGGCTTTGTCCAGATGATACTTAGCTACTTTCAACTCTTTGATTGGGAGCATGGGACTCAAGCCAAAGGTTGGGATTTAAGCCAAAGGTTGGGATTCTGTAGTCAGATTTCGTGTGGATGAGGCTCATTGAACACTCTACAGTTTTGAGATTGCCTGTGAGATTTGCAGGTCCAAAAGCCTGTTTAGGAAAATGATTGTACGGATCTTACTTTGGCCTTCCAATTTCGTAGTGTGGTGTGTTTTTGAATGGTGTGTTTGGTGGCTCGATTCTGTAAAGATTTTCTTCCAGGTGCTTTGATTCTGTAGTGGGTAGGGGTCCATGGCAGGCATTTTCTACTAGGAAATTCGTGCCCTGGACTGTTCCCCTTAATTCAAAGAGGGATATATTCAGACACCTGTGTATCCATGATCAGCATGAACAGCCTCAGCCAAACGGAAGACACAAGAAGAATGAATTCAATTTGACACAGTTACACCATGTTACACCTCAATGCTCATGAACATTTGTATAAGTACATATACCGCCTAAGCCTCCAAAATCTGCGATTGAAATTTCGGGTTTTCTGGGTTTGACCGTTACACACTGCTTTGGCTTCAAACATCTTCAAACCATACACATGTGTTTCAATTCTGTAGATCCAAGTTTCAGTAGATTGCGTGCCGGACTTGTGGTGGTCTCGTCTCAAATTTTCAGGGGTGTGTCGCAGCTAGTTTGGCCCCGCACACGTCCCACGTACCCTGGTCTTCAGATGTGATGTTGCATTGAGTCTTCAAGTTGACTGCCAAACATAAACATCCAGCAGCTATGCAAAGTATGGTTAGTGTCCCAAGTTGTTTCATGGTTCTCGCACCAATGCAATGCGGTAAAAACCATGCTTTAATTGTGTTTAATTGATTGGTTCATTTTAGCGCTTTGCTGGTTGTTGTGCATGCCATCGGGTTCCCATGAGTCACATCGCACCAGCACGCCGACACGCAGGATGCAAAAACCTTGACTGCTTTGATCCAGGACCCGATTGCCCACCCTGATACTCAAAGTAAAGATAGAATCAGGAGTAAGATTGACATATACTATCAGTTTATATGGAAAACGATCAAGAACATGTAACTATCACAGTTAAGATGTCCACCCCATCATTGCCATCCTTGGTGCTAAGTGGCTACATACTATATGCGTATACTCATTACTCCATGTTTATGCTGCTCAAGAACCATCGGTTCGTATCAAAAAACACTTGGAGTTATCTTGGAGTTTGCAATTGAGTCCACTTGTCACAGAATACCACTGTGAATCAGACTGGCATTTGGTTTGTGCCAAAACCAAATGTACTGCCTATACACAGTCAAATCAAGTAAAGATTATTGCCTGAGTAAGACTGCAATGAGATGAAGTCGGAATGACTGCAATGGAGATACTGGAGGTCTATCATGAGATTCATGAGAATGTACATTGCAAGACATATCTCCTCGTGTTTGAAAAATACACCGGCCATATCATTTCTGCCAGGACGGAGATTCACAACCCGAAGTGCCAGTGCGGAATCCTACTGACGAAAACCGGGGGCAAAAGGTGTAGATCATGGTGTTAGCTTGGTGGATCAGATGGTGAATGGTAGTTGATGATGGTTGATGATGGTCAGTGATGTTAGCCTGGTGGACAGAATCCACACATGATTTTGGTAGTTTGACTTCAATGTGTGAAGTCGATCCCCGCTATGGAAAGCCTCAAGACTTCGATTGCTCGAGCCCCCGTGTTTGGTTTTCGCCAGCATGAGACTTTTCTGCATTTTGGTGGCCTCCCTCCATGTGCTGAGCTCTGCAAGCAATGAGACTAACCAGGTGGGCAATGAAACCATCCAGGTGCGTGCCCCATCCTGTTCCAACCGCTATTACATCCATGTGAAAAACTCCTGTCACAAGACAGTGCAGGTAGCCATCCGCTACGAGCAAAAGGGTGGAGAGTGGAAAACAAGATGCTGGTGGAAAGTCTCTCCAGACGTCGGCGTTTACCTTGCACATGACGACGGAGATCGTATCGTCACGGAGAACCGGCTCTGGGCTTATTTTGCGGAGGCAATTGAGGGAGATGAGGTATGGCCTGGCAACACCACCGCGTATTGCTCGACCAGAAGGCTCCAAATGAGAACCCGACGAAAGGTGGATTCCTATGGAGACCTCTCCATAGACCTCACCTGCTCAAATGGCTTTATCCAGGACACCGATGTGGCCGGGCTCATGGAGTCCGGTCCCAACATTCCCAACATTTCCTCCCCAGATGTCGAAGCTTCGCCCAGGGAGCAAGTGGAGCAGATTGCTCCAGGAGTTGACTCAGCACCGACTCCAGAGCTGCTGCCCTAAACGGGTGGTTTGAACTGTGCTTTCCCAGCAATGGACAGCATACATGAATCATGTAGAGACTTGTAGAGACTTGTCCGATTTTGGTTTTAGGGAAGAGCACTGGTGATTTGATTTTCCATCTTTAGTATCTTTTCCATCTAGCTCAAGGCAGCTTCGTTAATGATAGGAATTCAAATTTTGAAACTGCAGCTGCAGTTGTTGAGTTGGTGAGGTGAGCAAACTCCTCACGCAGCACGTCGAAGTGCGTGCCAACAACAAGACCTGCTATGGAAAATGAATCATGCTTTCCAATGGCCAACATGACATTAAAGTAAGGAAAAAATAGTTTACTAGAAAGTTTGTCAACGCCCAATTTTTGGTGGTTCCTTTTGGCGTTGGAAAGGCGTCGAGAATGACCTGCAATATCCAGCAATGAAATCTAGATTTGTATTTTGAACTTTATTCAGACACTTGTGTATCCATGATCAGCCATGAACAGCCTCAGCCAAAAGGAAGACACAAGAAGAATGAATTCAATTTGACACAGTTACCCCATGTTACACCTCAATCCTCATGAACATTTGTATAAAGTACATATACCGCCTAAGCCTCCAAAATCTGCGATTGAAATTTCGGGTTTTCTGGGTTTGACCGTTACACACTGCTTTGGCTTCAAACATCTTCAAACCATACACATGTGTTTCAATTCTGTAGATCCAAGTTTCAGTAGATTGCGTGCCGGACTTGTGGTGGTCTCGTCTCAAATATTCAGGGGTGTATCGCAGCTAGTTTGGCCCCGCACACGTCCCACGTACCCTGGTCTTCAGATGTGATGTTGCATTGAGTCTTCAAGTTGACTGCCAAACATAAACATCCAGCAGCTATGCAAAGTATGGTTAGTGTCCCAAGTTGTTTCATGGTTCTCGCACCAATGCAATGCGGTAAAAACCATGCTTTAATTGTGTTTAATTGATTTGTTCATTGGAACGCTTTGCTTGTTGTTGTGCATGCCATCGGGTTCCCATGAGTCGCATCTCACCAGCACGCAGACACGCAGGATGCGAAGACCTTGACTGCTTTGATCCAGGACCCGAGTGTCCACTCTGATGCTCGCAGTAAAGATAGAATCAGGAGTAAAATCGACGTATAGTATATCAGTCTTGACAACTATTAAAAACAGATAACTATCAAAGTTAAGATGTCCACCCCATCATTGTCATCCTTCGTGCTAAGTGGCTATACATACTCCATGTTTATGCTGCTCAAGAACCGTCGGTTCGTATCAAAAAGCACTTGGAGATTGCAATTGAGTCGACGCACCATCTTTTGCCACTAGATGTGCATCAGACTGGCATTTTGCCCATGGGGAGACAAGTCGAGAACCTTTTCTCCAAAACCAAATGTACTGCTTATGAAAAGTCAACCCATTTTTGAGTAAAGATTATTGCCTTAGTAAGACTGCAATGAGATCAAGTCGGAATGATGTCAATGGAGGTCTATCATGAGATTCGTTAGAATGTACATTCATGTACTTTGCAAGGCATATCTCACAATTGTCTCATGTTTTAAAACTACGACGGCCATATCATTTTTGGCAGGATGGAGATTCGCAACCCGAAGTGCCAGTGCGGAATCCTAATGGCCGAAACATACCGAAACCGGGAGGCCAAAGCTTTAGATCATGGTATAGCTTGGTGGATCAGGGTGGTGAATGGTGGCTGATGATGGTTGATGATGGTGAGTGCGCCTGGTGGGCAGCATCCACAACTGATTTAAGACTTCGAATCCAATGTGTGAAGTCGGTCCCCGCTATGGAAAGCCTCAAGACTTCCCTTGCTCCAGCCCCCGTTTTTGGTCTTCGCCAGCATGAGACTCTTTTGCATCTTGGTGGCCTGCCTCCATGTGCTGAGCTCTGCAAGCAATGAGACCAATCAAGTGGGCAATGAAACCATCCAGGCGTTTGACCCATCCTGTTCCCGCTTTTACTTCAATGTGAAAAACTCCTGTCACAAGACAGTGCGGATGGCCATCCGCTACAAGAAGCCAGATGGAGCGTGGAAAACAGAATGTTGGTGGACAATCTCTCCGGACGCCAGCACTTACCTTGGACTAGCCGTCGGAGATCGTATCGTCACGGAGAGCCAGGAATGGCAATACTATGCGGAGGCGATTGATGGAACTAAGGTATGGAATGGCACCAAGACCGCATATTGCGGTACCAGAAGGCTCGGCATGGTTTGGCTGCTGCAGACGGTGAATTCCGGAGACATCGGCACGACCCTCCGCTGCCCATCTGGCTTTGTCGGGGCCACCGACGAGGCCGGGCTCTCCGGGTCCGGTCCCAACATTTCCAACATCTCCAACATTTCCTCCTCCGAAGGTTCGCCCAAGGAGCAAGTGGAGCATATGCTGAGCTCTGCAAGCAATGAGACTAACCAGGTGGGCAATGAAACCATCCAGGCGCGTGCCCCATCCTGTGCCAACCGCTATTACATCAATGTAATGAACTGGTGTCATAAGACAGTGCGGGTAGCCATCCGCTACAAGACACCCGATGGAGTGTGGAAAACAAGATGCTGGCACACAATCTCTCCGGGGGTCAGCACTTTCCTTGAGACAGAAGGATGGTCCAAAAGTCGTATCGTGACTGAGAGCAGGGTCTTTGCTTATTATGCGGAGACAATCGATGGAACTATTCAGTGGCCACACATTGCCAACGACACCAGCGGAGATTGCTCTGGCAGAACGGTCTGGATGAATTATTGGAACTTTGTGAATTCCAATCAAGACCTCTTCATGCAGCTCGATTGCCAGACTTCCTTTGTCGGGGAAGTGGCCACCGGCGAGGCCGGGCTCTCCGGGTTCGGTCCGAACATTTCCAACATTTCCTCCTCCGAAGGTGTGCCCAAGGAGCAAGTGGAGCAGATTGCTGCAGGAGTTGGCTCAGCACCGACTCCAGAGCTGCTGCCCTAAACGGGTGA
Organism: Symbiodinium kawagutii; assembly: GCA_009767595.1. Lineage (NCBI taxonomy): Eukaryota > Dinophyceae > Suessiales > Symbiodiniaceae > Symbiodinium > Symbiodinium kawagutii. The sequence goes on along the minus strand of VSDK01017957.1, from coordinate 3,289 downwards.
TTTCACCTGTGCTTTCCCAGCAATGGACAGCATACATGTAGAGACTTGTAGAGATTTGTCCGATTTTGGTTTTAGGGAAGATCACTCGTGATTTGATTTTACATTTTTAGTATCTTTTCCATCTAGCTCAAGGTAGCTTCGTTAATGACAGGAATTCAAATTTCGATTCTGCGGCTGCAGTTGTTTAGTTGGTGAGGGCAAGCAAATTCCTCACGCAGCACGTCGAAGTGCGTGCAAACAACAAGACCTGCTATGGAAAATGAATCATGCTGTCCAGTGGCCATCATGACATCAAACCAATGCGGTTTCAAAGTAGGTATGGATCGGTCTCGTAGGAAGTTTATCAACGTCCAAGTGTTGGTGTCTTTTTCGGCTTGGATGATCTTTCGAGGACCACGTTTGCATGTCGCAACTGCTATCCGTACAGAACAGCTAGTGACCTTGATGCGACGCATACACAAAAGATTTCAATTATATCAGGGGGGCTATCAAATCTGACTCTGAATTTTTTTTGACTCTGAAATCTGGGGGTGTCAACAAAATATCTAAAACTAATAAAGCATCGTCCGACCAAGTCCGACCAGTCCGACCACCTTCGCCCGACCACGCCCGACCAAGCCCGACCCACACACACTTCTTTTTGTCTCATGGATGGCTGCTCATGCCTGGGCAGCGGCAAGAGATGCCAAGTAAAGGACCGACCTCTAGTCTAACATATCAACACCATCATGCAACACCATCATGTTCATCGTTTGCCATTTCTAACTGACAGGTTGGGCAGGAATCTCCTTTTTCCCAATTTCGCACTTGCAGAAGTGTGACCAAGATTATCCAAAGGATCGCGGCATCGCAGCCAATTTAAGCAAAGAGTGCCAACAAACACAACTGCTCTAAGGCTCTTCAACGAATGCATTCAGCCTGTTCAATGCAGGCGTTTGCATTGCCGGCTTTTGCATTGGCTTTGGCTTTTGCATTGCCGGCTTTTGCATTGCTGCATGCTTTTGCATTGCAGGCTTTTGCACTGCAACTTTTCTAAGATGCTTAGCTTTCTCTTCCTGGCATGCTTTTGCATTGCAGGCTTTTGCACTGCAACTTTTCTAAGATTCTTAGCTTTCTCTTCCTGCAAGGACTCGATAGCAGCACTCACATTTGCGGCCAACAAGTGCGCAGATTCCCATTCCTCAGCATGTTGAAGTGCTGCCAATCTAGAAATGACGTCAGATAAATGAGGTTTGGACTGATTCTTTCAAGTATTGTATGCGACGCCGGAGTGCATCCACTGTGTAGTGCTGAGGAAAAGCTTTGTGAAGTCTCAGAACCGTTTTCGTCGTGCACCGCCATTTTCTATCCATGGCAGTAGTTGCTGTCTAAGAGCCAAAAAAAAAGCCTAACAGCCGGAAAGGAAACACATTTGGAGGTCAAAGTTCATCAACGCAACGTATAGTCAGACCCAATGGCAGTTAACAAACAAAGCCTCACCACGCAACTACTAGTGAACAGGCATAGGCTTAAGCACATCGGGTCCTGTCAAAGGAAGGTAGGCAAGCAACCACTTAGACACTACTTGACACTTTCAACACGCAACCTGAGGCAAGGCAAAGAACAGCTGCGCCAGCCCCTTTGTTTCTTCCCGAGACCGCCAGTTTTGTTTCGTCAGTTGTCAGTGTCAGTTTCATCTTCCATGCAGCGGACATAGAATCCAGCAGGGGCTTTCAACGTAATCTTGCCCTCATCACCTCAGCAAAACTCTATGACAAGATGATCAAGATATCACTTTCATGGCTAACAGCTAACATACGTTTTGGATATGGCAAGTTACTCAGGATAAAGAGGTTGCCTTGAGTCCAAAGCTTGATTTCGCACAGCTTGCCACCAATGGGGGCTGTGAAGTTGCAGTGTAGCTCCTGAACAAGAAACCGGAATAGGCTCAAACAACGGTTCCAAATCAAAACAAACATCAAGCTGCAACACGTTTCGACACAACCATGCCTCCAGTGACATCTCGTTCAGCCTCGTCATTGCATCTCCTCCGCGGCCAATCTCCAAATCCATCTTGAGTTCCAACTTGCTCCGAACCAACTTCCAAATGTACCTGACAAGCATAGTCATTGCAGAACTCAAAGACTTAACTATCACAAACCTGCTGGCAAGGAACTTCAAGGTGACTGAGCCGTTGATTTGGTCGAGCGGGACTTTGCCGTTGCGGATGATGTTCACGTTGTCTCGCTTCGATAGGTCGAAAACCAGCTGTTGGATCCTTAACTTGCTGCTGGGTAAACATGTTTGGTTTGGATGAATGATTCCAGGATGCACCATGATGGACTATCATGTCTTTATGTTTTACTTGTAACATGTGAAACTAGGCCCTGGACATTTCAAATCTTCCGATTTCACCCAAGTTGTCAAGCTGGTCCATGAGAAGCTCAAGCATAAAGGCTTCAGACTGCTCAAAAGGATCTTCCTCCATGGCTGGGAAGCACACCTACAGTGTCCGCCTTCGGTCCAAAACCTTTCCAGGAGTTTTAGTCCAGTGGTCGGACCCATATGAAAGACCCCCGCATGAAACCACAAGCTGCACAACCTTAGGCCAACCAAAGCTTCAAACAGAAACTGACCCATCCCCACACTGACCCCTCCCCGCACTGCCATTTTCACGCGACAGGGATCATCAACCTGTGCGTGCGGTACAGGTTTCCGCGCTTTGTGCTCGAGAATGACAGCCCCGTGAAGTCTATACGGTGCACATCTAAGATGTGATCAAAAATGTGAAATGGGATCAGGACTTCCCCAGCAGTTTCTGCTTCGTCCCTCTCCGGCTCGAAATCCCAGGCCAACACCTTGCTGGCGCTCTGCATTACCGATGGCATGGCCTCGGATTCATCCAAGGACAACTGTTCTACAGGGACCCACGGCCCGAACATGTCCATCACCTTCTTCTTGCGTCCTGGTCTGAAATTCATCTCGGGAGAAGTCAGCGGATGGTACCAAGCAAACCTGCAGCTACAATGGCACAAACAATCAAATGACACAACCTTCTAGTCTATGGACGGCCCATGTATTAAATGCAGCTGGGCTGCAGTCCTTGTTCTTCACCCTCACTGTTGATCAAGCCCATGAGGACACCGAGCACAATTGGCAGTCGATCTTTTCCTTGAACAATGGCGAAATCGCCCGGGGTCATGAAAGCTTTCCTTGCTGGCCCTGCTTTTTCCCTCAGTCCAGCAACCGTCATGAGGGAATCATGGGGCATGTGTCCAACGTCTGCTCCCATGGAAACTTGATAGAAGAG
>VSDK01017955.1:497439-517206 GCA_009767595.1 Symbiodinium kawagutii | reverse complement strand
ACTACAACTACAACTACAACTACAACTACAACTACAACTACAACTACAACTACAACTACAACTACAACTACAACTACAACTACAACTACAACGACAACTACAACTACAACTACAACTACAACTACAACTACAACTACAACTACAACTACAACTACAACTACACACCCACAACAAAACAAAACATAAATCAGACTAACACACCACGAGCACCAATCAGCAAGCAAACCAAAACAAATAGCCAACAATCAACAACAAAGGACAAAGGACGAAGCACACACAAGAAACAACAACAACAACAACAGCAGCAGCAACAACAACAACAACAAAAACAAGAACAACAAACAAAAAACAACAAACCACCAATGACACACAAGACACAACACACGACCAACAAGGAACAACAAACAACAACGACCAACGAACAACAGCGAGCAAAAACAAGAACAAGAACAAGAAGAAGAAGAAGAACAACAACAACAACAACAACAACGACAACAACAACAACCAACAAGAACAAGAACAAAAAACGGGACCAGGAAAACAAGAAAAACAACAACAACCACCACCGCCAACAACAACAATACAGGACAAGGGATACAGGCCCAAGGACAAACAACAAACACCTAACACCAAAAGAAATAACAAACAACAAACAATCTCCCGGGCCACTGTCAAGCCATTGAACATTATTAAAACCGTTTTCATCCCTTTCCCGAATCTTTCCCAACATTTTGCTTTTGAACCCAGTCTTTGAATTTTAAACAGAAAAAATGCTGACCTTTTTGTCTCAAAAACGAAATCGGAGCCATTTCAAAGCTCTTGCAAGAAAGATTCCGAGATGACACAAAAACACCAATCAGCCTGCTCTCCTCGCAGGAAACACAAGAGGAAAGGAAAAGAGAAAAGAAAAAGAGAAACACAAAGAAGAGAAGACAAGAGAGAGAAGAAGAAAGAAGAAAAAACAAAAAGACAAAGAAGAGAGAAGAAGAAAGAAAAAGACAAAGAAGAAAGAAGAAGAGAGGAAAGGAAAGATGACATATGGAGAGAAGAAGAGAGAAGCAGAGAGAAGAAGAGAAGAAGAGAGAAGAAGACAAAAAAGAGAGAAGAAGAAAGAAGAAGATGAAGCAGAAAGAACAACAGAAAAGGACAAAAGAAGAAAAAAGAAGAGAAACGAGGGCATGGGCACATGGACAAAAAAGGAAGAGAAAAAAAGAGAGAAGAAGAGCGAAGAAGAGAGAAGAAGATGATGAGAGAAGGAGACCGTGAGAGATTTTTTTTTCCAGGAAGTGCCTTTTGCACACACGATGCAGGTCACTACGAGTCCGGAAAGCTGCAAAGACTGCACATGATTCAACATGAGCTTCAATTATAGCATGATGACCGAAAGGGCACCACGACCAAACAAAAACCAAACCAGACCAACCAGCACCACCAAACCAACAAACCAGCAAACCAAAACCACCCCAAAAAGAACAAAACAGCCCCATCGAAAAAGGTCATCAAGCTAGCTAAACTAACATATGCACAGGGTGAAACAAGAGACACTCCGCACTCACTCATCTCAGTAGGTGGACTTCAAGGCATCGCTTGTCCGTCTCACAGCCTTGGGTCGAGAGTGTTCATCGACTCAAGCCGAGAGTCACTCCAAGAAGCAATCCAAGAGAGAAATTGCCAGCCGTTGCAGCTTCGTACAATCAGAAAAGGCGTCGAATCTCAGCCACCAGAGTAAATGCGAAGATGTGAAAAGAACCATAACACACCGCAGAAAACGGCAGAAAGAGGGGGGCCCCAGCCCCCGTGCAAGCGAATCAACCTTCCAGGGCATAGCAAAAGGTGCCCGCCCGTCCTTTATGTATCTTCGGCCCAGCAGCTGACCGCGAACTCTTCAGAATACAAGCAGACGTCACCACTGGCGAGACGAAGAACTTCAAGCAGTACCGTCAAGCCACCTGCCACAGAAACAAAAAGCGAAGGCCGGAGCCAAGGCTTGGTGTTTCCGCAGAAGGAGACCTTGAGAGAAGAAGATGATGAGAGAAGAAGATGATGAGAGAAGAACGTGTTGAGACAAGAAGATGATGAGAGAAGAAGATGATGAGAGAAGAACGTGTTGAGACAAGAAGATGAGGAGAGAAGAAGATGATGAGAAAAGAAGATGATGAAAGAAGAGGATGATGCGAGGAGAAACTGACCAGAAGAAGGTGATGAGATGAAAAGGTACCGAGGGAGGAAAATGATACTGGGGAGGTATCGCAGGTGGCCCTGTATTTGCAGCGTTTTCTACCCTTCATTTTGGGGGCGCGCAAATGTTTGAAAATCTTACCTATTCGGGGTTGGCTTTCCAGTGGCGCCCAGCCAGGTGCTGCGAGAGGAAATGGCTCAACTCAAGGAGCACTGAAAGACGTTGCGACAGGCAGGTTCGTGTCTGGAATGAAACAATGTTCGCTTTGCCATCCAAATTTTCATGGCGCGTGGGGATTCATTTGGATTCTTGGGCAGGAGATAAAGAGGAACCGCCTTGCAGTGAAGGCTGCTGAGAAGAAACGCTCCAAGTTGATGAAGGCATCTTGAAAGAACAACACCCATTAGAACATGTTCTTCCATGGTGTTGCTTTGGAGTCACGCCGCTTTGTTTTCAGGCGGCTGCTTTGCTGTCGGCCAGCGAGTTACGTTCGCTGGCAGTTAAGATGGAAAGGGCAAATCAAGAGTGAAAGATGCTGCTTCGTTGGCAGCGAAGCTGGAAGCGGCAGAGCAAGAGTAGGAGATGGCAGCCCCTTTGGTGTGCGTAGTTGTCATAATAAAGAACAAAACACGAGCAATGTTTCACGTTGAACGTGTTTGTCTGCAACCTCAATGTTTTTGAAGGTGAATCGTCCTGCGTCGTTTCTTGCTCGAAATGTTTCACTGGCAATCCAAGCCTTTGAGCGGTTTCGTATTTGCGGTGTGTAGCAGCGCTGGACATTAATCTTTTTTGCGAACTGTGTATATGTCACTCGCCGAGGGTGTCGTAGCAGAGAGCACGTAACACAATGAAAACAAATCTTGCTGAATTGAACATGATTGTGAATTATTATTTCTCGCCATATTGGAGGGTATGTTCCTGGGATTGTTTCTCGCTCGAAATGTTTCATCGGCAAGCCACGCCCTTGAAAAGGGTCCTGTGGTTGCCGTGTCCGAAGAGAATTTGCGGGCAAACCTTTGCAGAAAAACTTGTGGGGAAGCAGTGACCTAGCTGCGCAACCTGCAAACTTCAACATGTTACGTTGCGAAATGTTTCCTCGGAGTTTCCAGCGAGTTTCTTTCCAGCAATTCACAGACTTGGAGGTTTGGCCCTGTTTGTGGTCCACATAGCGCTCTTGGTGCGCCGTGTCTGCAGGCCCAGAGGCTGGACCACATGATGTCAAAGCATCCAGACGAAAGCTGTTGTCAGGTCGGTTCTTCATGGGAAAAAAATCATTTTTGCGGTAGGCGTTGCCCGACCCGGACGAGCCTGGAGTGCCATTGACAAACCGCATCCAGCGCTTGAAAGCTGTTAAGCAAGAAGCTCTAGCGAAGAAAAAGGAAACCGCAAAGCTGTTGAAGGCCGCTGGCAAGAAGTTGAAGAAGGTCAAGAACGCTTTGAACCAATTGTCTGACCAAGACTTAGCGCAAGCCCTCGCTGAGTGGACAGCGGCGTCCAAGGCGAAAGCCAAGGCTGCTGCCCATCTGTGAGGTGCTACCGTCTCTGGGGTTGAAGGTGTGGAACGCGAGGTTTCGCTGCACGGAAGTTTGACTTTTGGCCCACGTGTGGATTCTCTTCCTGTTGGCTTGGGCGCCGTGTCATGCTGCCCAGCGTGTGTTGCTCTTCTCGGCCTTTTTGGCCGTTCATCTCTCCATGCTTTCCAACCAGTGGTCACGAATCCTGCCGTCCATCAAAGGGCCCATCTCCTATCGGCTCTTAACCATTATGTATCTTTGTCGTCCAAAGTTCGCCCCGAACAAGGGCTTTCAAGCGTCTTTGTCGAAGCTCAACGTCGTAAATCTGTCGCAGTGAAATAGCGCTAAGCCATGTCTTCACTCAATCGCCGGCAGACCCCTTCACTCCCGTAGAATCAAGCGACCGGCGGAGGATTTTGAACCGCGGAGGGTTTTGAAACGCAATGAAAAACTGTGCAATTTTAAAACGGGCAGAGCTCTCCTCCGCCGCAATTCTAGGGGGTTTTCAATATTTTGTTCCTCCGCGGAGTGTGAATCCCTGTGAATTCACAGTCCAAGTGGCCCTTGCTCCTCCGCGGCGCGCTGATGGTGGTCTCTGCTGTGCAAGCTGCCAAACGAGTTCTTGTCAAATTGCTGTTGACGTTTGCCAGGCTGTATGCAGTGAATTTGAAGATCGCCAGAGACGCAGACAATGGGTCGGTGGCGGCAACTTTTCGGAAAGTGGTGAAACGGACCCATCCGGACAACGGTGAAAAATTGAAGACCAGCAGCGCTTGCAAGCTGCCAGGGCCAAGCGGCAGAATTTGCTGCAGGAAAAGAAACCAAAGCAAGGAAGTTGGTTGGTTGGTTGGTTGGTTGGTTGGTTGGTTGGTTGGTTGGTTGGATGGTTGGCTGCTTGGGTTGGTTCGTTGGTTGGTTGGTTGGTTGGTTGGTGGTTTTGCCTTGAATCAGGGATGGCTGTGATTTCCGTATCCTGTCTGCAGCTGTTTTGGCCAACGCCCCTGTGAGGTTGAACGTTGTGGAACAATGCCCTCAAAGCTCAAAGCTCCTGAGGTGCATTTAGGGGGTTCGTTTTTTGGAGATTTTTGGGCCCGCGCGGATGACCGCTATGGTGCTGGTTGCATTCTTTCCCAGGGAATACCGAAAGCATCCATTGCTTGTCCATGTTTCGCGTATGATTTCATTTTGACGGTGTGAACCTTGTCAAATATGTTTGGCTGGCAAAACACCATTGTGTGTTTCTTCTGGTTCCGGAATGTTAGGAGGCAATGCGTAGTAGGATTGACGCCTGGGCAGATCATGTTGTCTGCGGCATGGTTCCATTTGCTGTTTGACAAGAAAACCACGGTTGGATAAATGTGGGGGGAGGTTAGTCGGCTCCAGGTTTGTCTTGCAGCTCGCGGCTGTTTTTGCTCCAGCGCCATGCCAAGGGCTAGCGCGCGAACGACTCCCAGAGATGTGCGGCCATGAGTTTGCAAGACGCGGCTGACGCGAATCAGCGTCTATGACATCCCAGCGCCATTTGCCCGGCAAGCTCTATTGATTTTCATCTGGAGCTTAAACTCTTTTGACGTTGCGCCGTTCTATTTCAGAGCCACAGCCTTTCCGAACCTTGACGATGAAAGGGTGCAAGACATGGTCACGCAACTATTCGCGAGCTCCTCTACAGAGCTGCTTGCTCGTTGGAGTATCGCAATCCGCCCCGCAAAAAAGTTTTTCAGGCATCTGTCTTTATCGTGGGTTATTGCGTGTGGAAATGGTTGGAGCGTCAGAACAATATCCAAGGAGTAGCGCCTTCAAGGCGCCTGCTGATACATCAAGCAAACACTTCCGTCCCGCAAGGCTTGCCCAAGGAAGTTGCAGACCGATTGCGGCGCCCATTGGCTGGGTCCGATCGGGTCCAGAAAAGATTTTTGCAGAGATTCAGAGCCACGCGGAGGGCGCGCGTTGGTACCTTGCCGGTGTGCAGCTTGTTGCTTGTCAGCATGTTGCGGGAGAAGGCGTCACGCGGACACGAAAATAGATCATGAATATGAATGACATTTTGGGTTCTAAATTGTGCCCCCGTTTTGGGTTTCGTATTCGTTGTTAAAAAGGGGTCAGTGTGGACCGTGACAGAAGTGTTTTAAAGGGGGTCGTACTTTGTTTGTCCTATTGGAAACAAATTTGGACCCATTTTGGGGTCTGAAATGAAGCTCCGTTTTGGGTTTTGTTTCGGGTTCCATTTTCCATCCAGGCGGTCGCCCCTTTTTCAGATTGAGCAATGCCGTGGTGACGGCCGAAACTGTGACGTGGATGAATGTTCCCTCGGCTTTTGCGTGGGGGGCGGTGAAGGCGCCATTCTCCACGGTGTGAAGACTTCCACTCGAGCTTCATTGAGTTGAGACGCTCCCGCGTTGCTTCGATAGCGTCGAATCCAGAACTGAACAGAAAGCTGCCCCAAATCCTGATAGGCAACCGGGCTCAGTTCACAAACACTTTTCCGGCGTTTGCTCGGCCTGCTGTTGGAGCAAGCCTCGTATTGTGGAAAAACAAAACGGCTTGGAACAATTCCAATTTAATGGTCAAATATTTGCAGCTCGTGCTTGAAGCGTGGCAAGCGACATGTCCACGCCGACCATTGTGTGTGCTTTTTGATTGCGCCCAGTGCCATTCGACGCACGAAGTCTACAGCTTGCTTGCGCTGCTGGTGTCCGACTCTTGATCGTGTCAGCCGGCACCGCTTCCATTCTCCAACCTCTTGTGTCTATCTATTCCGCTGTCTGCGCGCGGATCTCCGCCGACATTGGACTAGCGGTCAGAGTTGCGCTAGCAGCGGGGCAGTGTCAAAGGGTGAAAGGGCTTCTTTGGTTGCCACAGCGGTGCAAACCATGGTTTCGCAGCCATGCTGGACACAGGCGTTTGAAGGCGCGGGTGTTTGTGGGGGGCAAGGCAATTTGTCAAAACGGCCACAACAAACACTGCGATATTGGCGCACTGCCCAGTGATTCCTCCAGATCTTCCTTCGCTTGGCCAGGCTGGCCATTTGTTTCCTACAAGAGGCCATGTTGATGTGGATGCGTGGGTTCATTTCACTGAGCCCGCAGATCTGGCTGCGCGCCGGTTCATTCGTGTCGATTGAACGGCCAAAAAGCCGGTGCATACTGGGGAGGTATCGCAGGTGGCCCTGTATTTGCAGCGTTTTCTACCCTTCATTTTGGGGGCGCGCAAATGTTTGAAAATCTTACCTATTCGGGGTTGGCTTTCCAGTGGCGCCCAGCCAGGTGCTGCGAGAGGAAATGGCTCAACTCAAGGAGCACTGAAAGACGTTGCGACAGGCAGGTTCGTGTCTGGAATGAAACAATGTTCGCTTTGCCATCCAAATTTTCATGGCGCGTGGGGATTCATTTGGATTCTTGGGCAGGAGATAAAGAGGAACCGCCTTGCAGTGAAGGCTGCTGAGAAGAAACGCTCCAAGTTGATGAAGGCATCTTGAAAGAACAACACCCATTAGAACATGTTCTTCCATAGTGTTGCTTTGGAGTCACGCCGCTTTGTTTTCAGGCGGCTGCTTTGCTGTCGGCCAGCGAGTTACGTTCGCTGGCAGTTAAGATGGAAAGGGCAAATCAAGAGTGAAAGATGCTACTTCGTTGGCAGCGAAGCTGGAAGCGGCAGAGCAAGAGTGGGAGATGGCAGCCCCTTTGGTGTGCGTAGTTGTCATAACAAAGAACAAAACACGAGCAATGTTTCACGCTGAACGTGTTTGTCTGTAACCTCAATGTTTTTGAAGGGGAATCGTCCTGCGTCGTTTCTTGCTCGAAATGTTTCACTGGCAATCCAAGCCTTTGAGCGGTTTCGTATTTGCCGTGTGTAGCAGCGCTGGACATTAATCTTTTTTACGAACTGTGTATATGTCACTCGCCGAGGGTGTCGTAGCAGAGAGCACGTAACACAATTAAAACAAATCTTGCTGAATTGAACATGATTGTGTATTATTATTTCTCGCCATATTGGAGGGTATGTTCCTGGGATTGTTTCTCGCTCGAAATGTTTCATGGGCAAGCCACGCCCTTGAAAAGGGTCCTGTGGTTGCCGTGTCCAAAGAGAATTTGCGGGCAAACCTTTGCAGAAAAACTTGTGGGGAAGCAGTGACCTAGCTGCGCAACCTGCAAACTTCAACATGTTACGTTGCGAAATGTTTCCTCGGAGTTTCCAGCGAGTTTCTTTCCAGCAATTCACAGACTTGGAGGTTTGGCCCTGTTTGTGGTCCACATAGCGCTCTTGGTGCGCCGTGTCTGCAGGCCCAGAGGCTGGGCCACATGATGTCAAAGCATCCAGACGAAAGCTGTTATCAGGTCGGTTCTTCATGGGAAAAAAAATCATTTTTGCGGTAGGCGTTGCCCGACCCGGACGAGCCTGGAGTGCCATTGACAAACCGCATCCAGCGCTTGAAAGCTGTTAAGCAAGAAGCTCTAGCGAAGAAAAAGGAAACCGCAAAGCTGTTGAAGGCCGCTGGCAAGAAGTTGAAGAAGGTCAAGAACGCTTTGAACCAATTGTCTGACCAAGACTTAGCGCAAGCCCTCGCTGAGCGGACAGCGGCGGCCAAGGCGAAAGCCAAGGCTGCTGCCCATCCGTGAGGTGCTACCGTCTCTGGGGTTGAAGGTGTGGAACGCGAGTTTTCGCTGCACGGAAGTTTGACTTTTGGCCCACGTGTGGATTCTCTTCCTGTTGGCTTGGGCGCCGTGTCATGCTGCCCAGCGTGTGTTGCTCTTCTCGGCCTTTTTGGCCGTTCATCTCTCCATGCTTTCCAACCAGTGGTCACGAATCCTGCCGTCCATCAAAGGGCCCATCTCCTATCGGCTCTTAAGCATTATGTATCTTTGTCGTCCAAAGTTCGCCCCGAACAAGGCTTTCAAGCGTCTTTGTCGAAGCTCAACGTCGTAAATCTGTCGCAGTGAAATAGCGCTAAGCCATGTCTTCACTCAATCGCCGGCAGACCCCTTCACCCCCGTAGAATCTAAGCGACCGGCGGAGGATTTTGAACCGCGGAGGGTTTTGAAACGCAATGAAAAACTATGTAATTTTAAAACGGGCAGAGCTCTCCTCCGCCGCAATTCTAGGGGGTTTTCAATATTTTGTTCCTCCGCGGAGTGTGAATCCCTGTGAATTCACAGTCCAAGTGGCCCTTGCTCCTCCGCGGCGCGCTGATGGTGGTCTCTGCTGTGCAAGCTGCCAAACGAGTTCTTGTCAAATTGCTGTTGACGTTTGCCAGGCTGTATGCAGTGAATTTGAAGATCGCCAGAGACGCAGACAATGGGTCGGTGGCGGCAACTTTTCGGAAAGTGGTGAAACGGACCCATCCGGACAACGGTGAAAAATTGAAGACCAGCAGCGCTTGCAAGCTGCCAGGGCCAAGCGGCAGAATTTGCTGCAGGAAAAGAAACCAAAGCAAGGAAGCTGGTTGGTTGGTTGGTTGGTTGGTTGGTTGGTTGGTTGGTTGGTTGGTTGGTTGGTTGGTTGGTTGGTTGGTTGGTTGGTTGGTTGGTTGGTTGGTTGGTTGGTTGGTTGGTTGGTTGGTTGGTTGGTTGGTTGGTTGGTTGGTTGGTTGGTTGGTTGGTTGGTTGGTTGGTTGGTGGTTTTGCCTTGAATCAGGGATGGCTGTGATTTCCGTATCCTGTCTGCAGCTGTTTTGGCCAACGCCCCTGTGAGGTTGAACGTTGTGGAACAATGCCCTCAAAGCTCAAAGCTCCTGAGGTGCATTTAGGGGGTTCGTTTTTTGGAGATTTTTGGGCCCGCGCGGATGACCGCTATGGTAAGACAGAAAATGATGAGAGAAGAAGATGACGGCGAAAGAAGATGATGAGACAAGAAGGTACCAAAGAGAAGAAGATGAGGAGAGAAGAAGACAAGGAAAGCAGAACATGATGAGAGAAGGGAATGATGAATGAAGAAAGGATAAGAGAAGAAGATAATGAGAGAAGAAGACGATGCGAGAAGAAGATGATGTGAGAAAAAATTATAGGAGGAGAAGATATTGAGAGAAGAACACGACGAGAGAAAAAGATCATGAGACAAAAAGGTACTGAGACAAAATGATTAGAAAAAAGATAATAAAAGAATTTGATGGGAGAGAATTTGATGAGAAAAAATGATGATGAGAGGAAAAGATGAGAGGAGAATTCTGAGACGATGATGATGATGACAACGACGTTGAGGACGACGCTGATGATGATGATGAAGATGATGACAACAACACGACGATGATAATGATGATGACAATGATGGTGGTAGTGATGATGATGTTGATGATGATGATGATGGTGGCCATGATGGTGATGAGAGGATGAGCGTCAGAGGATGATGATGGCGATAATGCTCATGATGATGATGATGATGATCATGACCATAGTCACATGATCTCTGAGGTGATGTTTCTGGTCGCGCTAGTTAGTTTCTTTTTGCGGACTGTCATGGCTCCTTCGTCAAGAGATTGAGGTGACCAATCAGCTCACAAGGGCAAAGAACTTGCCATGTGCCACTGTGGCAAATGGAAATGTTGGAAGTCAGACCGCAAAGACTCCAGCACAAAAGAACAAAAGGACATAGTTCACCATCATCTTTTTTTCCAGGGTAGTGTCTCGCGTGCACAAAATACAGTGCAGACTGCGAGATCAAAGCAAAAGAATGGTTTTTGCATGTAGATGTCAACTCCAGAAACAGCACTCCAAAGCCTCCTACCAAATGCAAAGAATCACTGGGCTATCACTCGATGTCATACTGCAAAAAACAAAACTAGTCCAACTTTGCACTCTCACTGCATCCCGTTTCAAACGTTATAACATTGTAGGTGATTCCAGCACCCAGGTTTGGTCTTTCAGGTTTGATTGATCAGCATTTATTGTCACTTACCAGCCCCCTCAAGGGCCTGAAGCTTTTCTCTTGAACCCAGAGAAGCGAATCTGGCAAAAGAGCGCGCGCATCTACCGGCTCAACGATGTGGAAGTTCTTCCTAACGCGTCACTGGATGCAGTGTTTGCTTCTATCTGGTTGTCTAGCGGATGGAATTGGATTGTTCGCATTGTCAAAGGGTGCATCCTCTACTTGCTGCTTTTCAGTGTTCCATTCCCACGGAAGACAATCGTACCTTGCAATGTGAACAATGGCTGCAATGTTAAACTGCCAGACTTTCATTCTCAAATTTGCTGGCAAATGATTGACGCTCTAAACCGCCTACAGTGCAAATGCCGCGTTCTTGCAGAAACAAAAAAAGGAAAAACTAACACGCTAAGAGATAAATCTACTCCATTCTGTGCGGTTACAACAATCTCACTTGATTGCTTTTGTGCCTTAAAAATGAGGTCAAGAATGCAAAGCTCAGAAGTCAAGAACCCAGCTTATTTAGCTCTTCAATTTCTGAAAAAGGTCGTTTGGCCAAAAGTCTTAAGTTCAGGGTTGACTTTCCAGAATGTTCGGCTCCTCTCTCTCTTCCGTCCAGCTACGCTGCTGGAACTTTAAAGTTCAAGATCTAAGAGAATCTTCTCTTAAGCTCAACATAGACTTTGACTTCTTAAGTTGTTTGGATGGTTTGAGGTGGTCATTGCTCGGAAATTGATGGTGGTTCTTTCACTTCACTTTTACCATGCTTTACGTCTTTCCGAGAGACTTAACACAAACACAATCGAGCAAGTTTCGGGATGGAGAAATAGAAGATGATGGTAGCACTGTGGATGAGGATTATATTGAGTCTCACAGTTTGATGAGGATCATGATGCAGAAGATGATGATGATGATGATGATGATGATAAAAGCGATGATGATGATGATGATGATGATGATGATGGTGAGGATATTCGTGTTGATGTTGCTGTTGTGCTTGTTGATAGTGGAAGTCGGATCAGAGCAAGGTTGGTGTAATATTAATGTTGATGTTGATCCTGATGGGAACGCTAGTCCGGACGCTGGCTGTTGATATTGGTGCGGATGTTAATGCAAATGCTTGTGTTGCTGCTGGTGTTTGATGCGAATGTTACTGTTAGTGGTGATGTTCATGTTGATGTTGATGCTGGTGTTAAAGTTGATGATGATGATGATGATGATGATGTTGATGTTCATGTTCATGTTGGCGTTGAGACTGATGTTGGTGTTGGTGTTGATGTAGATGGTGGTGGTGATTTTGATGATCGCGATGTTGTTGGTAACTATGATGCTGATGAGGCTGATGATGTTGATGATGTTGATGATGTTGATGATGTGCAAAATTTTGGTGATGTTGATGATGTTGATGATGTTGATGATGTGAATGATGTTGATGATGTTGATGTTGGTGTTGATGTTGATGATGGTGCTGGTGGGTGTTGATGCTGATGCACATGTTGATGTTCATGTTAACGATGTTCATGATAATGCTGATGGTGGGGGTGTTAACGATGTTGATAATGTTGCGGATGTTGATCCGGATGATGTTGGTGGTAATGTTCCTGTTGATGATGATAAGGTTGATGGTGTTGATGGTGTGGGTGAAACAGATGATCTGATGAAAATTATGTTTCGACAAATGTTGACGGGAAAATGGAAGTTGAAGGTGCTGCTGCTGATGCTGATGTTGATGTTGATGCTGATACTGATGTTAATTTTTGTTGTCATGCCAGGCTGATGTTGATGTTGATACTGATTGGAAGGCTGCTCCTGATGTGGACTCTGATGTTGATTTTGTTGCCAATGCCGGTGTTGGTGCGGATAGTTTTGCTGCTGCAGATGCCGAAGTTGGTTGTTGATGCTGGCTGATGCTGATGTTGGTGTTGATGTTGATGTTGGTGTTGATGTTGATGCTGATGTTGGTTGCGAGGTTGATGCTGCTGTTGATGTTGATGTTGATGTTGATGTCGAAGTTGATGTTGTGATGTTGATGTTGATGTTGGAGTTGATGTTGATTTTGTGATGTTGATGTTGATGTTGATGTTGATGTTGATGTTGATGTTGATGGTGATGTTGATGTTGATGTTGACGTTCATGGCATGGTGGGGTTGATGTTTATGTTGATGTTGATGTTGATGTTGTTGTTGTTGTTGTTGTTGTTGTTGTTGTTGTTGTTGTTGTTGTTGTTTTTGTTGGCGTTGGTGTTGGTGTTGGTTTTGTTGGTGGTGTTGGTGTTAAGTTGGTGTTGCTGTTGATGTGGATGTTGATGTTGATGTTGATGTTGATGTTGACGTTCGTGGCATGGTGGGGTTGATGTTCATGGCATGGTGGGGTTGGTGTTGATGTTGGTGTGGCGGTGGTATTGGTGCTGATGTTGGTGTTGGTGTTGGTGATATCGTATTGATGTTAATGTTGAGATGTGGATGTTTAATTTTGATGTCTTGATGTTGGTGTTTAGATGTTGATGTTTGGATGGTGATGTTTTGATGTGGATGTTTTGATGTTGTTGTTGTGATGTGGATGTTGCGATGTTGATTTTGTGATGTTGATGGTGTGATGTTGTTTTTGTTGGTTGATTGTGGGATGTTGATGTCGCGACGTTGATGTTGATGCTGATGTTGGCTTGCGTGTTGGCGTTGATGCTGATGTTGATGTTGATTGGTTGGTGTTGGTGTTGATGGTGATGTTGACGCTGATGTTGATGATGATGTTGATGTTGATGTTGGTGTTGATGTTGATGTTAATGTTGATGTTGATGTTGATGTTGATGCTGGTGATGATGATGATGATGATGGTGTTGATACTGATGTTGATGTCGGTGTTGATGTTGATGCTGATGTTGACATTGGTGATGATGATGGTGATGATGATGTTGATGTTGGTGTTGGTGTTGATGTTGATTTTGATATTGATGTTAGTGCTGATGTTGATGTTGATGTTCAGGTTGATGTTGGTGGTGATCTTGATCTTTTTCCCCGCCATGATATCAACATTCAGTCAAGGTCGAACTTTTGATTGAGACGCGTGAGATAACAATGAGAGCACAAGTGTGCAAAAAATTCGGAAATATTTGTAAATTTCCTAGGGACAGTCACTAGCAGGTGAAAGAAACATGAGAGCATTGTGTGCTTAAGCTGCAAACCGAGCAGTACTTTTTGTCCGTAAAAAATCAAGAAATCTGGGACATTTGGAGCATCCCGCTACTAATATCGCTGCAGCCATGTTTCAGATTACACAGGTACGAGGGCATGGAATATACCCGATAGTGAATCAGGTATCCCGATAGTATATACAGTTACCGATAGTACCAATTGGAAAACCCCGATAGTACTTTGGTATATGCCCCGATAAAAATATAATAGCTCCTCGATTATGTTGTCGGTAGGCTCAAACGCACTTTGCTGTCGGGTTCTTAACGTACTCTCAGACAGATACGCTTCACATCGTCGTAAAGTAATTCCCTGGCGCAGAAAAATTGGAACTTGAAACCCCCATAACCGAGGAAAAAAAAATGGGCCTACGTTCTCAAACGCAAAGACGATCGCCTCTTGGCTTCAATTCTTTTTCAAAGGCACCTTCGCGCGCCGATAGGAAAAATTACACAGCTGACCCGTTTGCCCGTCATCAACATCGACATCAACATCAAATACAGCGTCAGCGTCAGCATCAAAATCAGCATCGGGATCAATGTCAAAAACATCAAAAAAAAGACAACATCAACATCAACATCAACATCAATATCAACATGAACATCACAACAACAAAATCAACAACAAAATCAACACAAATGGTAACATCGACATCAATGCCAACATCAACACCGACATTGACATCAACATCCGCCTCAGGACCAGCACCGGCTTCAACATGAACATCAACATCTGCAGCAACACCAGCATCAACATCAACATCAACATACCGCAACATCAGGATCAACATCCACATCAAAGTCAATGACAAGAATCAGCATTCACACCAGCGTCAACAACAACATCAGCATCACCACCAACATCAACATCAACATGTTGCAAGATGCAAATCAACATCCAGCATCAACATCAACGTCAACACCAAAACCGACACCAATGCCAACGCCATCGATGACGTCAACGTCAAGGTCAACGTCAATGCGAAGGCAAATGTCGACATCAATCTCAACGTCAACATCAATCTGAACATCAACATCGCCATCAATACCAACATTATCATCAACATCATCAACATCAACATCAACACCTGCATCAGCGGCAACTTTATCCACAACCTCAGGGGCAATGTAAACGCCAATGCAATGTCAACATCCATATCCATATTAACATCAACATCAACATCAAAAATAACATCGACATCGACAACAGCATCTGCGTCAACAGCAACATCAACCTCAACATTCACAACAAAATCAACACCATCACCACCACCAACATCAAGACGAACACCATTACCAGCATCAACATCAACACCAACACCAGCACCAACACCAACATCCTTGCCAACGTAAACATCAACAAGAACATCGACGCACCAGCATCAACATCCGCATCAGTATGTTGCATCATCAGCATCAACACCAATGTCGCAAAAAAAACAACAGTAACACCAACGCCACCAACAACAACACCATGGTCAAAACCAGCAAACTTTAACAGCAACATGTGCATCAACACCGGCAACATTACCAACATCGATATCAACAGTAGCATCAACAGCTCCATCATCAACATCAGCATCAGCATCAACACCAACATCAAGATCAGCGTCAACATCAGCATTGGCACCAGTATCAACATCAACAAAAAATCAACAACAACATCAGCATCAGATTGAGTACATTGACAACATCAACAATAAGATCAAAAATGCCCACCACGACAATGAAGACGAAAATGAGAAGGAACACCTGAAGAAAAACAAAAATCATACAAAAAACAATAGCAAAAACAAAACACCAAAAAAAAAACGAAGAACAAAAAGGAAACAAAAAAGGAAAATAGAAACAAAGAACGAAGAAAAACAACCAGAAGGAAAAACACAAGAAACAAACATTTGTTTTCAATTTTTCTTGAGTTTTTTTCCCCAGATAGCTGACGAGCTATAGGGGGTTCTTACTTCTCAATGGTAGAGCCTCGAATCGGCTTTTTTTTTTTGCCGCTGCTCTGCCGCTGCTCATGCTTGTCTCCCTTTGTCTCCCCTTTGTCTCCACTTTGTTTCCCCTTTTGTCTCCCCTTTGTCTGCCCTTTGTTTCTTCTTTGTCTCCCTTTTGGCTCTGGATCGGCGCTTTGTTTGCCGCTGCTCTGCCGCTGCTCATCCTTGTCTCCCCTTTATCTTTCCTTTGTCTCCCTTGTTTCTCTGGATCGGCGCTTTGTTTGCTGCTGCTCTGTCCTTGCTCATGCTTGTCTCCCTTTGTCTCCCCTTTCTCTCCCCGTCTCCCCTTTGTCTGCCCTTTGTTTCTTCTTTGTCTCCCTTGTGGCTCTGGATTGGCGCTTTGTTTGCCACTGCTCTGCCGCTGCTCAAATGCTTGTCTCCCCTTTGGTTCCCCTTTGTTTCCACTTTGTCTCCCCTTTGTTTCCCCTTTGTTTCCCCTTTAACTCCCCTTTGTCTTTCCTTTGTCTCACTTGTGGCTCTGGATCGGCGCTTTGTTTGCCGCTGCTCTGCCGCTGCTCATGCTTGTCTCCCTTTGTCTCGCCTTTGTCTCCCCTTTGTTTCCGCTTTGTTTCCCCTTTGTCTGCCCTGTGTCTCCCCTTTGTCTCCCCCTCCCCTTTGTCTCCCTTGTGGCTCTGGATCGGCGCTTTGTTTGCCGCTGCTCTGCCGCTGCTCATGCTTGTCTCCCTTTGTCTCCCCTTTGTCTCCCCTTTGTTCTTCCCTTTGTCTCCCCTTTGTCTCCCCTTGATCTCCCCTTTGTCTCCCCTCTGTCTCCCTTGTGGCTCTGGCTCGCCGCTTTGTTTGCCGCCGCTCTGCCGCTGCTCATACCTGTCTCCCCTTTGCGTCCCTTTTTTTCCACTTTGTCTCCCCTTCGTCTCCTCTTTGTCTCCCCGTTGTCTCCCCTTTGTCTCCCCGTTGTCTCCCCTTTGTGTCCCCTTTGTCTCCCCTTCCTTTGGCTTCCCTTTGTCTCCCGTTTGTCTCCTGTTTTTCTCCAGGTAGCTGACAAGCTATAAGGGGATCTTACTTCTCCATGCTTCGGCCTTCAATCGGCGCTATTTGTGCCGCTGCTCTGCCGCTGTTCATGCTTGTCTCCCTTTGTTTCCCTTTTTGTCCTTTTGTCTCCCTTTGTCTCCCTTTGTGTCCCTTTGCCTCCCCTTTGTCTCCCTTTGTCTCCCTTTGTCTCCCTTTGTGTTCCTTCGCCTCCCCTTTGTCTCCCTTGTGGCTCTGGATCGGCGCTTTGTTTGCCGCTGCTCTGCAGCTGCTCAAATGCTTGTCTCCCTGTGTTTCGCCTTTGTCTCCCCTTTTTCTCCCCTTTGTCTCGCCTTTGTCTCCCCTTTGTCTCCCCTTTGTCTTGTCTTTGTCTCCCTCGTGGCTCTGGATTGGCGCTTTGTTTGCCGCTGCTCTGCCGGTGCTCATGCTTGTCTCCCTTTGTATCGCCTTTGTTTCCCCTTTGTTTCCCCTTTGTCTCCGCTTTGTCTCCCCGATCTATGGAAAATATTGTGCAGGGCGGGAAAAAATACACGACCTAAGATCTATGAAAACATTCTTGTAAACAAACCATGCAATTGAAAACACAGGTTTATGGTACACACCCTGGAAATCTGTGTGCGCAATGCGCCTGCTATCTGGGGTCTATGCTGGCGTAATTCATTTCTTCTTCGCGAACATTGGATGTAAGAAATGTCACGATTAAACATTTGAATACAAAGGGAAGATGGACCCACAAGATGCATGTCAGACTGCATGTCAGCATGTCAGCAAGAAAACGGAAATTTATCTGCAGACATAAAATTATTCATGCCATAGCTACTTTGAAGAAAGTGATTGCCGAGGTCGGACCAAAAGTCGATCCGCCGGAAACCACACAACTGTTGTTTTTTCCCCAGATAGCTGACAAGCTATAAGGGGTTCTTACTTCTCTATGGTAGAGCCTCGAATCGGCGTCTTTTTTTTGCCGCTGCTCTGCCGCTGCTCATCCTTGTCTCCCCTTTATCTTTCCTTTGTCTCCATTGTGTCTCTGGATCGGCGCTTTGTTTGCCGCTGCTCTGCCGCTGCTCATCCTTGTCTCCCCTTTATCTTTCCTTTGTCTCCATTGTGTCTCTGGATCGGCGCTTTGTTTGCCGCTGCTCTGCCGCTGCTCATCCTTGTCTCCCCTTTATCTTTCCTTTGTCTCCATTGTGTCTCTGGATCGGCGCTTTGTTTGCTGCTGCTCTGTCCTTGCTCATGCTTGTCTCCCTTTGTCTCCCCTTTCTCTCCCCGTCTCCCCTTTGTCTGCCCTTTGTTTCTTCTTTGTCTCCCTTGTGGCTCTGGATTGGCGCTTTGTTTGCCACTGCTCTGCCGCTGTGCCCAAATGCTTGTCTCCCCTTTGTTTCCCCTTTGTTTCCACTTTGTTTCCCCTTTGTCTCCCCTTTGTTTCCCCTTTAACTCCCCTTTGTCTTTCCTTTGTCTCTTTTGTGGCTCTGGATCGGCGCTTTGTTTGCCGCTGCTCTGCCGCTGCTCATGCTTGTCTCCCTTTGTCTCGCCTTTGTCTCCCCTTTGTTTCCGCTTTGTTTCCCCTTTGTCTGCCCTGTGTCTCCCCTTTGTCTCCCCTTTGTTTCCCGTGTGTGGCTCTGGATTGGCGCTTTGTTTGCCGCTGCTCTGCCGCTGCTCATGCTTGTCTCCCTTTGTCTCCCCTTTGTCTCCCCTTGATCTCCCCTTTGTTTCCGCTCTGTCTCCCTTGTGGCTCTGGATCGGCGCTTTGTTTGCCGCCGCTCTGCCGCTGCTCATACTTGTCTCCCCTTGGCGTCCCTTTTTTTCCACTTTGTCTCCCCTTCGTCTCCTCTTTGTCTCCCCGTTGTCTCCCCTTTGTCTCCCCGTTGTCTCCCCTTTGTGTCCCCTTTGTCTCCCCTTCCTTTGGCTTCCCTTTGTCTCCCGTTTGTCTCCCGTTTTTCTCCAAGTAGCTGACAAGCTATAAGGGGATCTTACTTCTCCATGCTACGGCCTTCAATCGGCGCTATTTGTGCCGCTGCTCTGCCGCTGTTCATGCTTGTTTCCCTTTGTTTCCCTTTTTCTCCCTTTGTCTCCCTTTGTCTCCCTTTGTGTCCCTTTGCCTCCCCTTAGTCTCCCTTTGTCTCCCTTTGTCTCCCTTTGTCTCCCTTTGTGTTCCTTCGCCTCCCCTTTGTCTCCCTTGTGGCTCTGGATCGGCGCTTTGTTCGCCGCTGCTCTGCAGCTGCTCAAATGCTTGTCTCCCTGTGTTTCGCCTTTGTCTCCCCTTTTTCTCCCCTTTGTCTCGCCTTTGTCTCCCCTTTGTCTCCCCTTTGTCTTGTCTTTGTCTCCCTCGTGGCCCTGGATTGGCGCTTTGTTTGCCGCTGCTCTGCCGCTGCTCATGCTTGTCTCCCTTTGTATCGCCTTTGTTTCCCCTTTGTTTCCCCTTTGTCTCCGGTTTGTCTCCCCGATCTATGAAAAAATATTGTGCAGGGCGGGAAAACTAGACGACGGTTGGCCCGAGAGCGAGAAAGGCAATGTTATAGCAGCCTCCAATATACTAATTCAAAAAGACTAACGTCATGATCCTTGAAATGGATGATGATGATGATGATGATGCTGATGATGATGATGATGATGATGATGTCGTTGATGATGTCGTTGATAATGTCGTTGATGATGATGATGATGCTGCTGCTGCTGATGATGATGATGATGATGTAGCTGCTGCTGAAGAAAAAGATGAATATGATGAGAATGCTGGCGATATGACAGGGCTGAAAGGAAGAAAAATGTTGAGGACGGGTTGTTGGACGCAGGTCCCCAATCGCAAAACGTACCAGGCAAAAACGTACCAAGGCAAAACGCGCCAGAGCAAAACGTACCACAGCAAAATTTACCACCGCAAAACGTACCATAGCAAAACGTACCAAAGCAAAACGTACCGCCGCAAAACGTACCAAGATAAAACGTACCAACGCAAAACGTACCAAGATCAAACCGACCAAGGCCAAACAGACCAGAGCAACACGTACTAACAGCAACATGTACACCGTACCACACAGCAAAACATAC
>VSDK01017955.1:482985-496072 GCA_009767595.1 Symbiodinium kawagutii | reverse complement strand
TCAGTTTTTGACGTTCAATGTCGAGAAAACGCGAAACGGTCAGCGGTGACGCTTCCAAATCGCCATTTTACGTCAGTTTTTGACGTTCAATGTCGAGAAAACGCGAAACGGTCCCCGCCGAAAACTCAAAATCGCAAGTTCACTTCAGTTTTTGACGTTCAATGTCCAGAAAACGCGAAACGGTTGCGACCGACAATTCAAAATCTCAATTTTACTTCAGTTTTTGACGTTCAATGTCGAGAAAGCGCGAAACGGTCACCGCCGACACCTCGAAATCGCAATTTTACTTCAGTTTTTGACGTTCAATGTCTAGAAAACGCGAAACGGTTGCGACCGACAATTCAAAATCTAAATTTTACTTCAGTTTTTGACGTTCAATGTCCAGAAAACGCGAAACGGTTGCGACCGACAATTCAAAATCTCAACTGGCCCCGGCCTTAGAGAGAAGAAGAAAGAAGAGCGAGAGAGAGAAAGATCTGCAGATGTCAGCGTTTGAAGATCTAGATCTACAGACGTCAATTGTGAAGATCTAGATCTGCAGATGTGAAAGTTGAAAGATCTAAATCTGCAGATGTCAGTTGTGAAGATCTAGATCTGCAGATGTGAGGTTGTGAAGATCTAGATCTGCAGATATGATAGTGTATGTTGTGATGTTGTTGATGTGATGTTGTGAGGATCTAGATCTGAAGATGTCATGATGTGAAGATGATGCTGATGTGATGATGTACAGATGTTGTTGATGATGCTGATGTGATGAAGTATACAGATGTTGATGATGTTGATGTGATGATGTACAGATGTTGATGATGCTGATGTGATGAAGAAGTACAGATGTTGATGATGCTGACGTGATGAAGTAATACAGATGTTGATGATGCTGATGTGATGATGTACAGATGTTGATGATGCTGATATGATGATGTACAGATGTTGAGGACGCCGATGTGATGATGTACAGATGTTAATATACGACTGATTTTTTACGAAGAACCCTTCGCAGGCGCTCTCGGGAAAAATGCACGACCTAAGATGTATGAAAACATTCTTGTAAACAAACCATGCAATTCAAAACGCAGGTTTATGGTACACACCCTGGAAATTTTTGTGCGCAATGCGCCTGCTGTCTGGGGTCTATGCTGGCGTAATTTTCTCTTGTAATTGTAATTGTGTCGGCCTGGCTCAACATCACACTTGGAAGCTCGAGTGTACGAAGCGAAACGTTAAAAATGTATGTCTTAAGAACGCATGAAAACAAAATTTGAGTTGCGTTGACATGTTTTCAAAACAACATTCTAGACTGGAGTCATTTCGCGTGTTTTGTTGTGTGGGTTTGATATGGTTGTGTGGATTGATGTGGAAACCTCTGTTGGTGGTGACATGTATGTTGATGTGGATGTCGATGGTGATGGTGATTGTGATATTGGTGTCAGGGTTGTTGCAATTGTCATGTTGAACATGGTGATGTTGAAGAGGATTTTGTTCACAGAGAAGATGAAGGGAAAGATAAGGATGACTGTCCATGGCGATGTGCAGTTTTGTGGAACATTTACGGTGTATACAGTTCATCCATCATTGGATATGCATCAGATGAAAAGTCAGGTGCCAAAGGAATACCTGGCCTTTGTTTCACAGGTCAATGATATCACTTTTGCACTGCTGTGCAATGTCTTGGTGAAATTTGATTGTTGATTGTCCAGGTGTTTTGGGGCTTTGGTAGAATGCTTCCTTTTTACCTACAATACTATTTGGGTCGAGTGCCCAACAGGGGTCGATGGCCGGAAAAAAAACAAATGTTGAGAAGGATTTTATTTTTGATGTTGACACAGAAAGGGTTGGTTTTGACAATGGTGACCTTGGTGAAGCACTTATTTCGATGTTAAATTGATTTTCAATGGTTTTTAATAACATGATTATACACAACTTGATGTTGAAGTAGATGATGTCAATGATGTCGGTGATAACTCGTCATCGTTCGTTGTAGCCGTCGTGGTTGTTGTTGTTGTTGTTGTTGTTGTTGTTGTTGTTGTTGTTGTTGTTTGCACAACCGTAATGTAGGAATTCAAATTTTCTTGTTTCATTTGTTTGTGACAGCCTTTCCTTTTGTTCTTGCATGGTTTTTGCTTGCAATTTCTGTGTAATGCTTTTGGGGTTTTGGTGATATGTTTTTTTTGCTTAATCAATTGCATTTCCTTTCAGACCATTGCACGACCTGAGCAAAGTGCTCAACAGGGGTCACAGGCGAGTAAAGAAACGTTGCTGTGGTAGTTAATGCGTGTGGTGATGACGATGATGATGATTACTATTATTGTTATAACTATCAATTATTACTGTCATTCTTGTTATTATTATTGTTATTCTAGTTTTTACATCACCATTATTTATATATGATATGAGGATCATGACGACCTTGGCGTTGTTGTTTTGTTGATGATGTTGATGTTGGGATTGATGATTCTGTCACCAGCGCCTTAACCAGGCAGTCGGGTTCAGCTGCCGAAGTCACCATGTGATGAACAGGACCTGCCTCGTTGAAGGCAACTTGCGTCCACACCTCTTCAAATTGCATGCTGTGACACGTGACGGTTCCCAGGTCGCCCCATGACCTTGGGGGCATGAGGTGCGCAAACAAAATGTTTCACTACCAAGTGCAGATCTCCGAGGTAGAGGGACGGGGGCAGGTTGTTCGAAGAGGGGGTGCTTGTTGTTCGAAGAGAGAGGGTTTGCTGGGAAATCGATTATTCCCAATGTATTCCCAATTAGATTTTATTCTTCGTAAGTGAGATTGTAGCATTCGTATTGGAGGTGTAATAGGAAATGGGAGACCTTAAAAATGCGGCGCAGTATTGGTTGCGGGTTGTGCAGATTTCGTGGCGAGCGCGGCGTGGGAGGGCGGGGCCTCCCCCAAAAGATGGCTCTGTCTTTTAGAGCGCCCCGTTTTGTGAAGAAACCCTTCCCTTCTACCAACCGATTTTCCCTTTCTTCTCAGAACCCCCCTTCTTCCAAGAAACCCAAACCTTCCCGCCCGCAAGAAGCCCCTCCCTTCTTTCACCCCCAGTCTCGTCCCCCAAGAAACCCTCTTCTTCTAACAGCAACCCCGTTCAACAAGGAAGGGAATATTGATGCGGTCTCACCAAGTGCCAACACGAGAAATCCATTTTTGCAATCTCATGCAATCTTTGTTTTTCATCGTAGATCCAATCCTTCACCACCAGTTTTGCCACCTCGATGCTGATCTCCCATCTAACACCGAGTCACGTCTTCCATGCTCCATTCAGCGACCATAGTATTGGTAGAAAGTAAACATTGCCTGTGAAAGAGGCGGATTTTTAGGCCGAATTTGGGTCTCAATGTAAAAACTATCCGTCACTACTCACTAAAGGCGTCTAAACATCGCTTAGTCTTAGGATGATTTAGATTTTGTTGGGTGGTCATGAAGTGCAGGTGACACGTGACACACTTGAGTCTCTCCTGGCAGGCTTTCTAGTTGCTTGAAATGCATGTCTGCCTCATAAATTTTGCTCACAGCCGGGCTGCCGCAGTCAGATCTAGCTTGAAGATCATCACACGAAGACAATCGGAATTCATTCAAATTCACAGATTGAGTCATACTAGGTACAATGGTTGGAGTTCATGGCCACAGTTTTTACAAAGTCAGAGAACAATTGTAGCCCCGAGACGCCACCAACTCACACGATATCCAGGGGGCTAATCGCTCTGTCGTCCCTCACGCCGGTTGGGACATGTCCCATGCCTATCCATTCGCCACCAGCGGAGCCATGGGCAATGCCTGGCGCTCGCTGCACCGATGCCTGGAGCAAGTGGTGAGAGGTGGCCTGGAGCAAGTGGTGAGAGGTGGGTCATGTTTTCCTTTAGAAATTGGAATCCTCACGCTCGATTGCAGACTTCTGGGTGCATAGAGTGCATATGTTTGTTCGAACGTGCTCTCACCGCATCAGATTGTGTCAGTCGTTGATAGTTGTAGAACAGTTTTTGCTACAGAATGATTACACTGCCCACCACGACCGGCGTACACACTGGTTGTTTAGGAGTTGATAGTTGTGTTTCTTTGGTCATTTTTCAGCTGTCCAGTTGTGAGGCTCTTGACTCAGGAGTGCCAATGACGCCCTCGACATCTTCGGCACCTGGCTTTGCACAACGAATAGCTTGCTCTCGGGCTTGATGAACATGCAATAAGCATCCTGATGCCATGCAGGCACTCTCGACAAGGACCCCTCTGATTTGATGGGTGGTGTGAGTTGTATACCTGCAGAAACAGAAATGAATACAGAACAATTCGGTCCGCCAATCATGTGTAAACTAGTTTGAAAGGAACTTATGTGGGGTTCATGAAATCGAGGTAAGAAACGAACTACTGTAGATGAGGTTAGACCCTGGCACGCTGCTTGGGGTCCACCTGTTAGGTCTTGGCATCCTGAACTTTCAACACAGGGTACAAGTCAGTGCAGTTTCGGTGGGTCATCCATTGCAAGCCTCGCCACAAAGAGGAATAACAATTTGTGTGTCCATCAATGATCCCCAAACCATCCCGAATCGGTCACTTCCAGCAGGGCCCAATTTGTTGACTAGGCATAGCCGGTGGCAATATCTCTTGGTTTGGCGGTTCTGCACCACTGAACGGATCTCCTATTGTTAAATGGCTTGCTCCCCAATAGAAAACAAACCAATATCAGTCGTGAAAAGTGTCAGTTCATTGATCCAAAAATGGGGAGGTCACAGTGCTTGCTGCCTAAGTACATATGATTCCGTAGCATGCACTGAGATTTTGGCGCTGAGTTGCTTCGAAATGACGCCTTGATCCACCGGCGCATATGTGTCCTCTGAGCATCGGTGATTTCCTACTCTAGCAGACTCTCATATCATGAACGTGGCAATGGTCGCTTTCAAGTGCCTTGCATTGCAACCAATCTTGACACCTACCGTTACAAAGTAGGACATCTACCCGAATTTGCCATAGCACATGGTGCGCAGCGCGAGAACATGTGCCCCCGATTTGGTACCCCTGTGTTGGAGGACTGTGGAGGACAGGCTTCCACGCCTTCCAGGCGGTGACCCCAGCACTGAAGCTGTGCGAAACGGGATACAGGTCACCGAGAAAGAATAGTCCTCGACCATGAACTAACGATTTGTTCATCAAAAAGGCAGTGTCAGTCTCAAGTCTCAACATGTATTTACCTGGGAGTGGGGCTTTGAGTACCTGGCAACAGGAATGGCAACCGAAAGCAGGATCCTTTGGTGATGCAATGCTCAGGTCCTATGTGGTCGCCGCTGAACTGATTGAGGTGGCGCGGATTAGGTGAACATCAAAGGGTGAGCATGTGCTACCTTCGATATTTCAATGGGTACCATTCAATATGGGCCTGAGTAGGTACCAAGCACAATATATTTGCAATGTATGCATCGATGCTTGGAGTTTAAACTAGTAGTCAGGTGGTGATGGGTCTGGATTCCCCTCGTCATCGTGGGCAGAAACTTTATGAGTTTGCACTACTGCCTGTGGTATCTGGGGTTAACCAGCTGCTCGTTGGAACATTGATCGGTCTGAGTCCTTCATCATTCATTGTGTCCTAGCTGACTCCCTACATTTAGTGGATAGTTTGTTGGTTGGCGGGTTCTTTGATACAACCAAGCAGTTGAACCCATGGTGAAGCAACCAGCTGTGCTGTTCACATCCTCAGTCTCCCATCCCAACACGTTTTGTCCTTTCGGGGTTGGAGGATGCCTGTGGGCTCGGGGGGTCTCCTGATGTTGTTTGGTAGAGAAATTCCACCACGACAGCTACAAGTTGCCTCCAATTTTCACGGCCAATTGGCCAATTTCCAGGTGTGAGGTTCGGGTGAGTCATGGCAAGTTTGGTCGATTGATTTACCGTAAGATATGTAGTCAGTTGCATTGCCGAGTCAGGAACCAGGATCTTTACAATTTGAAGGGGTTCAAGGTAGGGGTTACATGAGAAGGCCACTCAGACATGATGCAAACCAAACTGAAGCATTCATGGAAGCATCCTAACTCTGTCCTTGTGCATCATTGTTGGATGCTGAAGGTGTGGCGCAGTATTAGTCCGAAGTGTAGGTGATGTAGGGAAAAAGATGCAGTAAGAACATTAACCCAAGCCCCAAATTACCATGAAGAGGAGGATCATGGAAAAGCCAAACTGCACCTGTTAGATTGTCAATTTTTTTTGCCAGCAGGGCAAGTTCCCGATTTCCGTCCCGGTTTTTGGTTTCCAACTTCTTGAGTCAACAATATGACAATATGTTTCAAGGGTTGGCTTCAATTGCAGATGCTCAATACTTATGGTTTAATTTTGTCCCAGGTCCCAATGTTGGTTGGCCATTCATGTGGACGCAAATGGTTCAGAACAATGGTACTGGCATTGATATTGCTTGATGGTCATCTACAATGGTACTTGGATGATCACTTAGTACTTTAAATGGTCGAAGCCATGATTTCGACGCCATTTACAAAAGGACCAACTGGGATTCGGCACCTGGCAACAGCAGGAACCGCTGGAGCTGTGGCAGCCGGAGGCCCTGATTTAAGCCAGTCACCAGGCCTACCGGGCCGTGGATGCCATGATTATAGTTCGCAAAATTCAAATCGCTTGGTTTTGTAAGATTCTAAACTTGGACAGTTTTCGAGACCTCTTTTGAATTCTCTCGATCTCCGACTGTTGAAGGATCACAAAGCGCAGTTGACATTTCAGACCTGTTTCAGATTGCGGGTGTCAATTCGTGAATTTCTCGGATGACAATGCTGACTCGAAATTGGATTGAAGGGAATGGAATACAAGTTCATTGCAACGGAAAGCTACGAGAAGACCCTTCCACTCGCAGCCATTTGAACCCAAGCGCCTAGTCGAACGACTCAGAAGCTGCCACGTGATCGCTTCCGCTGAGGCGTGGAAGGTCCAATTTGTCCAACCAAGAGTCTTCAATATGTTCAAGAGCGGGCGTCACAGAGAGCTGTTCCAACTCGGTGATCATGTATCAAGGGGTGCCCTTATACGAGGCATGGACCTCGCTTGTGCACCCGCGGATTGGCTCGCTTGTGCACCCGCGGAATGGCTCGATTGCCCACCCGCAGGGTTCAGAAGGGTTCCCGCAGGGTTCAGTAGGGTTCCTGCAGGGCTCCGCAAACACCAGCCATTCCTAAGCGAGGTTCCCCCAAGGTTCCTGTACGCAATGGCCAGAGGGGGTGGGACATGTGCTATGTTCAGCCATGCATGCAATGGCCAGAGGGGGTGGGACATTGGATATGTTCAGCCATGCGTGCAATGGCCAGAGGGGGTGGGATATTTGATATGTTGAGCCATGCATGCAATGGCCAGAGGCGGTGGGACATTTGATATGTTGATCCATGCATGCAATGGCCAGAGGGGGTGGGATATTTGATATGTTCAGCCATGCATGCAATGGCCAGAGGGGGTGGGATATTTGATATGTCCAGCCATGCATGCAATGGCAAGAGGGGGTGGGATATTCGATATTTTAGTGGAAAGTCGTTCATTTTATGTCTGGAAGATGCCTGGGTGCGCAAGTGAGCCAATGTTCGGGTGCGCAAGTGAGCCCAGACCCCTTATACGACCAGAATGGGATGGAATGGCTTTGGCAGTGGCGGAAGCATCTATGTGAACAGGGATGGCATTTAGTCAATGATCAGGGCATGATCATGCGGAGAATTTGGACAATTTTTTTTGCAAAAGAGGATGCTCAGAAGCACGAGTTCAATGGATCTCATATTGTAGAGCCTCACAGACCAGCAAAGCTACAAGGGTTCCACCGCAAAGGCCTCCAGAGCGACACAGTAAAATTGGTAGCAGTTGCCCAAAGCAAGCGTATTTACAATGTTTTTCTGTGTTCCGAGCAAAAAACGTCCGGCATTTAGGATGTTCTGGTACCTCCCCGGCCAAACAGCGCTGTACTTTGGATGTTTTCTACAGCGCAGACGCAGAACGAAAAATATGGTATTTTGAAGTTTTTCGCACATTTGTAAGGCATTGACATATTGGATGATTGGGATTTACCGTGTTTTCAGCATGCTTCAAGGAATCCATTGGCCAAGTGCAAGGATCTACAATGTTTGTGCAACATGATGTTCCAAAATGTCGCAGCCACATGTTTGCAAACAAAAACTTCCAATATCGTCTCCCGGCCGACCTCAAAAAGCACCCACTGCTAAAGCTGGCATATATAGCTTTTTCAAAGACCACATGGCCGGATTTAGAGGCTTTTGCCAGGCAAGCACAGGCCAGAACCGGAAGAGGGTGAAATGGCAGATGTGGAAAGAAAATTAAAGAAGCATGTCACCACGATGTGTAAACACTACCAACCATTTGTAGATTCTATAGCGTTAGTTGCAAAAACTCTCTTTTCTCGCGTGCGAGTGTGAAGTGCATGTGGGTTGCATGCCCTTCCGAATAACATCCTCGACCCACTGATGATGTGTATATATTTGTTTTTCTCCAAAGCCTTTTTTTCCTTTCCAGACAGCCACCAAAGGCCGCCCACTGAGTCAATTTCTTGTACGCACGTGTTTGAAAGTCAGTCTTGCCACTCGCATACTGGCTCTGAAAGGCAGGCAGGCATATCCAACCTCAGCAATGGCGATTGGCTGCTGACATGCTTAGTCTTGGACTAATTGCTGTCATTCCACATGCTGTCACTTGTTCCGGCTTCAACAGCTACACGTTCACCACCTCTGTGCTTGACAGCGGAGAACTGGCAACCAAAAGGATACAAAAGAATCCGGAAGCAGTCACTGCTACAATGATGACGACGACGACGACGATGATGATGATGATGATGATGATGATAACGACGACGACGACGACGATGATGATGATGATGATGATGATGATGATGACGACGACGACGAGATGATGATGATGATGATGATGATGATGATGATGATGATGATGATGATGATGATTCTGATTCTGATTCTGATTCTGATTCTGATTCTGATTCTGATTCTGTTGATGATGATGATGATGACGACGATGATGACGATGATGGCCTCAATTGTAATCATGCCGATGGTGATGGTAAAATGATGTAAAATGATCATGACGAAAATTAAGTTATCACACCCCACCTCACCCGACCTCAATATTCCCTTGTTGTATGGGAATCCCCCGACCCACAGTAAGAAAGGGAGAGCGCGTTGCGGGAAGATGACAACAACAACAACAACAACAACAGCAACAACAATTGAAGCAACGACAACCAAAACAATGACCACATATACAACAACGTACAAAAAAAACGACAACGACAACGACTACCGCCACAAAAAGGAACGACAACGACAACCAGAAGAACAATGACAACGACATGTAGAGAATGACGACGGTGACGACGACAACAACATTGTTATTTTAGTAATAATAGGTGTACAAGTATCCCGGTATTCCGTAGTTCATGTTTCGAACATTTTCGACATTGGTTTGAGCCTCCTTGGCTCTGTGTTTCAGCGCAACCAGGCATTTGCCCCTTAGTCGCTTCATCTTTGATCGGTGCTTGCTTGTTTTGCATACGATCCCAATACCGCTCAAGTCAAATGCAGCGTCCGATTAGAGTACACCAGGTATCAGTGAAACCCATGATGCTAAGACCTTGCAGGACCTTGCAAACAAAAAGTTGAACTGACCTCGCTGCCTGTGGAGGCAATTCCCGGGCGTCGTGCAATGTCCAGCACCTCGGATGCATTTTGTTCGTGGCCACTTCAAGGCACCGTTCTCCTCAAATGGTCCATCGATTGGTCCTGGCTTTTTGTGCTTCGCAGCTGGTGATGCTGTACGGGTTCGCAGCTGTTTGGAGGACCAAACGATTGGGCCCCTCGCATTCCATCATCCAATAGGTATTCCGATATGCATTGGATCAAACAGGTTTGTATGGGTTTGAAGTGTGGTGAGGCTGACCCATTCTTGGAAGTTTGCTGGGATTTCACTGGGACTCTAGGGGTTTGGCATGGCTAAGTGGATTTATCAAGGGGTTGTTGCGGCCATCCTGTGGGAAACCAATGGGCCGAAGGAGATAAAGAATACCCTTGACAATAACCACCAATCAACCGCCGTATGAGGAAACACTGGTATGCACGACGGTGTTCCACCTAACAAGCAAAACCACGCGAGGTTGGCATGTCTTTGCAGCCAAAAACATTGCTGACGCATTTACAAGGGTTTGTTTTTGCATAGAAAAACAGTGGGATTCAAACGGGACTTTTCTTCGAATTCCTTGCAGGTGGTCCAAGCCTCCTTTTCCAGCCCCTAAAGCTCCGTCTCCATGTGTAAATTCCCAAAACAACTCCCAGGTCCCTGGTTATGCAGAAATTTCCATTGGTCATTGCCGGATACAAATTGTGTCAGGATGCTACAGAAATTTGAATTGCCCATCCTGTCAAAGTACCGTCCGCTCTACCATCGTCGATTGCCACTGAGTTGAATAATATTGAAATGTGTTAAATATATGTTTCATTCGACGATACACTGACGGTTTTTGTCAACTTGTCGTGGGGCCGCAGTCCACAAGTTTATTTGTTGATTTTTGCTTGCCGAGGTCAAAGCTACCCCAATGCTTCTGAGCTTGTCCAGGCTGGGTCACTCTTTGGGGCGGTCAATACGTGGTGCAATGTCATGCTAGTCCTACAGGAGGTGCCTATTGCCGGCGCTCCTGCCGATGCAAAAGCTGAAGGGAGGCAGGAATCCGAGCAAGCATTGCTTCCAAGAGATAAGAGATTGCGACGGAGGATTTCTGTATGAGTAGAGTAGAGGCAGATTTGATGACCTGGAAGATTAGGATGCTGCTTTTGACCGTACTGATGGGTTTTATTTTCGCAATGGTAAAGCCACACAAGCTCCGTCTCAGAGACATTGGACGGCCAGGAAAGAAGTTGCATCCGAGGTCCGTACAGCACAGATGCCCATGGAAAGCAATGTCAGCAGAACCCAAAGCATCCAACTGCGGAGTGCAGTGAAGATTCACGTGTGGATTGTAAGCCAAGCCACCCAAGCGATGGGCACACACGAGTAAAACTTCTGCAGTTTTGCCAGTGCGAAGGCCAGCGTTAAGACGGCCTGGTCCTCAGAGAGTGGCAATGCAACTCATCTCTCATGGTGCCACGAGATGTTTCGTGATGAGGACCAGGCTACTTACAGCCTGAAGGATCCCAAGCAGTTCGCCCAGTTCCTCGAGGAAGCAAACGTACGTTTGGTGCGAGCCAAGTGCGCATCCCAGCTGATTGAGCATCTCAGATCAAAATTGGTAAACATTCTCAAGCCACAGATTGACCAAGTTTCTATCGAGGTATCTCGCAGAGCTGGTCCGTACCAAGCAGCCATTTCGTCGACGGCAGGAACTGGAGTCTGAGGCATTCGTTTCTAATGGCCAGAAACAAACAGCCTTGGTGACTCACCGGGAAGTACAGAACTGGGCTGCGGGGTCCGGGTATGCCATCATTTGCTCGATCTCCCATGCATGGGAGACTCGCGAGCATCCCGACCCGTGTAGATTTCAGTTGCAACATATCGTGAATCGTACTGGATTGTACGAGCTTGCGTTCGAAGCTGATGTCTGGATCTTTTACGATTATGCCTCTTTGTTTCAATTCAAGCGGTTTGAAGAGTCCGAAGATCTCAGCTTCCGAGCGGCAATGCAGAATATGCATTTGATGTATGCGCACGAGTGCACGCTCACTCTTCGCATCGAGAGTCTCACCCCAAAAGAAGTCTGGGACAAGATGCAGTCCCACAAGGTCCCTGTGTACTATGTGCCCGACCTCGAGAAACCCTTGGAGGAGGATCGCCCGAAGAAGGAGGGTTTCCAAATTGTATGCTTGAAGCACTTGGTCGAAAACCGAACCAGATATTTGGAACGAGGCCGATTTGCTGTCGCATCTGTCAGAATTCTTTTCCTTCACATTTTCGGCAGTCGCGCCGTCGCGCCAAATAATTTTCCGGCATTACACATGTCCACTTTGCGCGAGGCTGGTGTAAGGCAGAAATTGAGTGGAGCTCGCTTAGGTCCGATCCTCAGACTTTGCCGATTTTGGCTGGTCTTCTCCAAACGGTTTACTCTTGGAATCCTCAATTCTTCCTTGAAATGGTTCAAATCTTTTCTGAGATGTTTTTGTGCTTTGTTTGTGGTCTCCAAGACTGCTCGGTGGTGTCCCTTCTGTGACCGCACCTCCCTTCAATTGCTTCATTGTTCAGGCATGCCAATTCTTGCATGTGCTTTTCATGATTCAAGCCCTCGTCAGTCTCTCTTAGCATGTCTCATGTCGCATTATGTTGCATTATGTTGCATTACCTTGTCTTATTATATCTTATCAACCTATCAATGCTTCTTTCTATCCATTTTACCAACTGTCTACCTGAAGGAGCATCTGTTTCTTTGCATTGATCCATTGATCTATCTATCGATAGCCTATCCTTAGTATTTGATAGCACTTGTAGATCTCTTTGTTTGTCCACTTTGCATCCGTCGAACTATCCATCATCCTGTCCATGAATCTAGCTATCCATCTATGTATCCATCAGCTGCGGTCATGTAACGCGCCAAATCATAGCTTCCATCAAAAACAAACGGGTTACAGCTTCAAGAAAGTGCAAACAACATGTGAAATGGAAGTTTCCACTCTAAAATGCTCCGTAAATGATGCAAGTTGAACCGTTCGTTCTCCAAACTGGTGCAAAGGCCGGCAAAATAAAAAAATTGAGCCCTTAAAATGGCATAGGATGGCACATTGCAAGGTTCATGCCTTGACATTGCATGCAAATTTGAACTCATAGAATGGAAGTTTTGTACTTTGAAAATGTATGAACATGTTCAAACACCTTGGAAAATGAAAGGTTCGAGCTGCAAAATGGTGCGAAGGCCAGGCTAAGTGAAAGCTTTGAACTCCTAAAATGGCGCAATGAAAGGTTGTACTTTTGACGAAAATCAATTGCAAAATCTGCAATAAATTAACTGGTTCGCACCCTGAAATTGTGCCAAAATCTCATCAGGGTTGCAAAATGATCAATCTATTTGATTTTCCAATATGGCGGCCACTTGCAGCCGCTCGAGTC
>VSDK01017955.1:458155-482567 GCA_009767595.1 Symbiodinium kawagutii | reverse complement strand
CTCGAGTGGCCGCAGGTGGCCGCAAGTGGCTGACCAAGCGTGGCCGCAAGTAGCATTGTTGCATGGCCAAAACACTTGCGTGCTGACACTGCCGCTGCCCTTTGATCATCTCCAGACTCTGCCTTTTGCTGCAAACCTGAAAGTGCCAGAGAAAACATCACAGTCATAAAAAATCAAACGCGCAAATAGCTGTAAGCGTGATTGGAAAAAAAGTGCGCGTGAGTATGGTTGGAAAGAAATACGCAATGGACAGGTACCCACTTGCAATTTGATTCAAGTAGACAAGGGGCTGCATGCAGCTTCTCCGCCACTGGATCCGGCCAGCGTTTGCTCAAACTGGGAGGTGTCTTGTTCTTGGCACGGGCTTTGGCTCACGCAGCATCTTTGGCTTTCTTGGCTTTGGCTATGGCATCAAAAACCTGGCTTTTCTTCTGAGTAGCTGCTTTTCTTTTGTCCGCTGCAGCCTTCATGCCTTCATCTTTGCCTTTGCTGCAGCAATCTTTTGCTTTTCCTTTGCCTTCGCTACTGCAGACTTCTGAGTTGCTTTCTGTCCTGCTGCAGGTCTCTTTTTCGCATTGGCACTGCTTTTGTTTGGTTCTACTTATTTGTAGGTGATCCCCGCTCATAATCTTCCATACGTGGTGCTGGTGCAGAGGCATCCTCTTACCACGAAAAAGCCGATGTTTTCGGACACGTCATTTTGTGTGCGCTTGCCATCGTTTTTGCAACGTTGCAAAATCGACGGTAGTTACACGTTTTGTAACGCATGCCCAGAAAGGACAAAATTAAAGTTGAGTTTTCCCGTGCGCCTGCCACGTAAAATGCACTTTAATCAAAAAACGGACAGGGCGCGTAGACGAGAACGCAGCCCCGGAAGAGAGCTGTCCGTGACAACCATTTCGTGCGAGGCTTCTGTCGAAAATGGAAGATGAGGGAATGTTTTTCGCGAAAGGGTACACGAATTAGCCGCGCCCACATGAGAACATCTGGGATTTACACAGGGTCCTTTTCAGTTGCCGTAAGACCCCTTCAGTGCACGCACACACTGTTTGGGGAATTTTTTTGGATCCTCCACTCAAATTATGCAATAGCTAGAATGCCATGGCGGGCATCGCGCGAAAAGAGGTCATTTTGTTTTCCTTTTTTCCCTTCACTCGGAGCTTCGACTCTTGGGTCATTGGTCGTAAGTCCCAAACCGTGAGCACTCGCACGGCTGCTTAGGTCAGTCAACATGCAGCACCAAAGAATCGACCAAGTCGACGAACCAAAGAACTCTGATGGAGGACTTAAGGGCAGGATCCCAATGACACCGAAAAAGTTCCGTCAGAAGATGGAGGAAGCGTCCTTCACTCACCGATCCGACGCTGAAAGCGTCTTGCGTTTGCAGGAGAAAATTTTCATGGAAAAAGTCACAGTGTGTTCGGAGTTGGTCTTGGAAGGGCTCCTTGCCACAGAAATCTTGGCGTTTGCTCAAGCGCTGCCGCTTTTCGAACAGTTGCACTCTCTGACCCTGAAGAATTTCAGATGCGGCCAAGAAGAAGCCGAAGCCTTTGGCAAGGCGCGGACATATTTGATTTTTACTGCGCAAGGTGATGCTTCGATGTTTCTCAACAGCGTTCAAACTTTTGCGGGTTCATGTTTTGACTTCCGGGCCTCGGAGGCACTAGCTTCAAGCGCCCTGCAGACAATCACAACCCGAAACCAGGACCAGGACAAGGAAAGCTCCAGACTGCTGGTCCAGGCGATTGTGTTGCTGAGCCGGGCAGCTGAGCACTGTTTGTTTATGTTTGCGTTGTTTCTTGACTGATGGAGTAGAGAGTACCGGGTTTCCCACATTCAGCTGCAGATGTCTTCCCCCTGGCTTCAGACAGGCCTTGGCGGAAGCTCTAAAGACAAACAACTCCGTGACCAACATTGACTTGTACGACAACAAAATCGGTGTTGAGGGGGCAAAGGCCTCGTTGACTCTTGGGACTTTGGGCGGCTCCGGGGCTTCATGTATGGCGTTGTGACAGATGTGAGATTCCGAGTTGTCATTTTCTGTATGGACGACTTCGCGTTCATTTGCTCGTGAAATCTTTGAGTTGAGATCTTCTGGAACACTTGGGAAGATATGGGAAGATTCTCAAGATTCTGGGAAGTGTGGTCCGTTCATAAGTGTTTCCAGTAGAGTGCTCCGTGGATCAGGTTTCCCTGGCTTCAGACAGGCCTTGGCGGAAGCTCTAAAGATAAACAGCTCTGTGACCCACATCTATTTTGGGAACAACGGCATAGGCGTTGAGGGGGCAAAGGCCTGGTTGACTTTTGGGACTTTGGGCGGCTTTGGGGCCTCGCGCATGGCGTTGCGACGGATGAAACAGTCCCAGGTGCCATTTATAGACGACTTCGTGTTCATTTCCTGGAGTTGAAACATTGAAGTTGAAATCTTTTTGGAACATGTGGGATTTTTCAGGGAAGTGCGTCATTTGTTCCCGTGGTTTGTTCATAAGTATTTCAGTAGAGTGCTCCGTGGATCAGGTTTCCATGGCTTCAGACAGGCCTTGGCGGAAGCTCTAAAGACAAACAGCTCTGTGACCCGCATCGACTTAGACCACAATTTACTCGAACACGAAATCGGTGTTGAGGGGGCGAAGGCCTGGTTGACTCTTGGGACTTTGGGCGGCTCCGGGGCTTCATGTATGGCATTGTGACAGATGTGAGATTCCGAGTTGTCATTTTCTGTATGGACGACTTCGCGTTCATTTGCTCGTGAAATCTTTGAGTTGAGATCTTCTGGAACACTTGGGAAGATATGGGAAGATTCTCAAGATTCTGGGAAGTGTGGTCCGTTCATAAGTGTTTCCAGTAGAGTGCTCCGTGGATCAGGTTTCCCTGGCTTCAGACAGGCCTTGGCGGAAGCTCTAAAGATAAACAGCTCCGTGACCAAGATCAAGTTGTGTCGCAACCAAATCGGCGTTGAGGGGGCAAAGGCCTGGTTGACTCTTGGGACTTTGGGCGGCTCCGGGGCCTCGCGCATGGCGTTGCGACAGATGAAACAGTCCCAGGTGCCTTTCATAGACGACTTCGTGTTCATTTGCTCCTGTAAATCTTGCAGTTGAAATCTTGTGGAACATCTGGGAAGATTCTGGGAAGTGTGTCATTAGTTCTGTGGCCTCTTCAGAACTGTTTCCAGTAGAGTGCTCCGTGGATCAGGTTTCCCTGGCTTCAGACAGGCCTTGGCGGAAGCTCTAAAGATAAACAGCTCTGTGACCCACATCGATCTGGAGGGCAATGAGATTGGCGATGACGGAGCGAAGGCTTCGTTGACTTTTGGGACTTTGGGGCGGCTC
Organism: Symbiodinium kawagutii; assembly: GCA_009767595.1. NCBI lineage: Eukaryota > Dinophyceae > Suessiales > Symbiodiniaceae > Symbiodinium > Symbiodinium kawagutii. Next base: position 479,238 of record VSDK01017955.1, on the reverse strand, counting down.
CGGGGCTTCCTGCATGGCGTTGTGATGTTGGAGTTTGAATCGCGGTGAACATTTTGTAATATTTCGATACTCCAACTACATAGGGTCTGCAATGGTCATACCTGCAGGTACGTTTCAAAAAGGTCTGATACGGTCACTTTTTCAGTTTAGACCGCCTTGCTCCAACCATAATAGACCTTCAACATGGATTTTGTATGAGTGGCAATTCCATTGTAGACCTTTGCTTCCAAAAAAATACTTACGCACTTTCATTCTAGACCCTGAAGTCTGATAAAGTTTGCATACTCAACGAATCTCATGAACCAAATCAAAGAAAGATGATCCAAAAAAATATGGAACTATAATGGAGGGGTCCAACATGAAAATTGATGAACTGACCCATGAAACAATGGGGCAGACAACTCCTGGGATACCATTCCGGACCCTTTGCATCCTATACCCATAGAAACCGTGCTGGAGAGTACGGTTCCACATCCCCCAAAAGCCTTTGAACCACACTGTAGAGGTGAAGTATGAAAATTGTTCAAGTGATGGAAAAAATGTGGTGGATGAGTGATGGGATACCATTCCAGACTTTGGTGGAAAGGCCTATGCCCTTGAACCTTTTTTCAACCGATCAAATCAAATCAATGCCTAATGATGACCAATGACCAAATTAATGCTAGTTTCTATTTTGGACCTTGACCATTTGAACCCTGAATGGGTGTGTGTCTGGATCCCTGGTTCCGTTTGATCCCTTTTGTGCAACTTTGTTTGTGAGCGTGTGTGTATGTTTGAAGGATGTTGAGGGTCTAGAATCACCTTCTACGAAACGCTGGATTGTGATCAGGCACAAGTGTCTAAACAGTTGTTCCCCAGTAGGCGTCTTCGGTAAATTTCCAACGGGGAAGGGTGAATGACTATTTTAGATCTCAGTCAGAATCTAGAACAAGGGAGGGCTCTAAAATGGTGCTATTTTTGCTGGAAGTATATTGTGGGCAGACCAAAAAAGACCCCTTATTTAGGGTCTATATACAGTGAAACTCCCAAGGTCCCAGCCAAGTAGTTGAGGGTATATATTTTGAGACGTGTATGGAAGTCTGTCATTTGTTCCCGCGGTCCGTTCACAAGTCTATCTTGAACCGTGTTTTTCCACAACTGCAGAATTTCTGTTTTGAACAGTTTTGAAGTCACATTCTGACCATTTCCAGATTCCGAAACGTTGGTGGATCAGATTCCTCTTGCTTCAGACAGGCCTTGACGGAAGCTCTAAAGATAAACAGCTCCGTGACCAACATTGATTTGAGAGGCAACAAGATTGGCGATGACGGAGCGAAGGTCTGGTTGACTTTTGGGACTTTGGGCGGCTCCGGGGGTTTCGTGCATTGCGTTGTGACAGACGAGACAGTCCTAGGTGTCATTTCTGTATGGACGACTTCGTGTTCATTTGCTCGTGAAATCTTGCAGTTGAAATCTTGTGGAACATCCGGGAAGATTCTCAAGATTCTGGGACGTGTGTGATTTATTGCGGTGGTCCGTCGTAAGTCTTTCCAATAGACAACTGTTTTTCTACAACTGCACGATTTCTGTTTTGACAAGCTTTGATATCGTCTTCTGACCTTTTCTGGATAACAAAACGTTGGTGAATGAGGTTCCCCTTGCTTCAGACAGGCCTTGGCAGAAGCTCTAAAGATAAACAGCTCCGTGACCAACGTCGACTTGAGAAGCAACAAGAGTACTGATATCAGACTCACGTTCGGAATGTGCGGGGACGTGATGGTGGCCTGGTTGTTTTTTGGGGATTTCGGGCGGCTCCAGGGCTTCGTCCATGGTGTTGCAACAGATGAAACAGTCCCAGGTGGCATTTCCGTATGGTGACACATTGGACAGTCCGAGGGATCATTTCTGTATGGACGACTTCGTGTTCATTTGCTTGTGAAGTCTCCGAGTTTATTTTTATTGCCACAAAGCGAAGCGTTGAGTCTCGCTAACACTGTAGCCAGTCAGGCGGCAGTGCAGTACAGAGTCTAGTGCTCTGAGGATAGGCATGTTGCCCAATCAAAACGGCCTAGCAAAGTCATAGGCATACCTCCATGGTCGACCAGAAGCCCAAGAGTGGAGCTTCGAAACAACAGCACCATCAAGCAAATCACCCCAACCAATTCTAATAGCCCAAACACTAGTCAACAGTCCAACATCCACTCTTGAGGCACGGCCCCACTCACACTGCACATGTGAGTCGTTAAAGACGGTGAAGAGTGCTTTCTTCAAAGTACTCAAGGCACCCGCGAAAGTGACTCGAATCAATCCCCCACCAATGACATCAACCGGATCCTCATAAATGATATCAGCACCAACCTTTCGGGGTATGGGGATAGAGACATCACCAGAAAGCATAAAAGCGGCCAAAAGCTCCAGACCAGAAACAAATCTGGAAGTAGCAGCCTGCATGTCACATGAAATGACAAAACGTAAAAGTTGTTGTCGAAAATGAAAACTGAAACCACCACTGAGGTGCCGTGGAATGTGCTGTACAAAATCCGAATCCACTTGTTGAGCCAAAAGTTGGCCATTTTCTGTACAAGAAATTCCCAGCTCAGAAATCATAGTGTCTTCAGGGTCCCATTCTGTCATGCCGACTCCGTTGCGTAGGTCAGTCTGCGCAATCGCAACAAGCAGTTGCAACTGCCTGCGGACCTTCAACCGACTGCACCTGTCGTGAGCCAACAATCTCTGATAGTTATCTTCAAAGTCAGGCGGCCGCAGCAACTGTGCTTGCGCTGGGACACTGTCCGCATTGGCGTTTCCTCTGATGAACCATTCCTGCAAGGCATTGGCAGCTGAACTGCAGTTCTGATGTGAGAACACATGATGAGTGTCCCACATATGGTCACCCAGGAGATGCAAAACCTCAAGCACCTGCCACCAGATGTGAACATACTTCCAGCTCCCCGGAACGTGACCAACACGTCGCAGATGATCCAAGCCAGAGATAACATATTGACTATCAGTATGAAGACAGATGCGAGCTCCATAGTGCAATGCCCAACACAGAGCAGAATGAGCCGCAAAGAGCTCTGCCAAGTCACTTGTCTGAACAAGGCCAGGGACAACACCCTGGGCAAGAACACGGTTCGAATCCATCAAGATCACTCCCCATGCAGCAAGCTTCCAAGGGGAAGCCGGAAACTTGCAGCTACCATCTGTGAAAATATGATGCAGACCATCATGATGTGGCCCTGCAAAGAAATCCTGTCGTGTATCAGGCAACGCCTGAAGCAGCTTCCAGTGCGTCCACTGAAAGGGGTTCATTTCTACCAAAGCATGTTGTGCAAAATACGGACTGGAATCCCACTGTTGAATGGCTTCCACATGTTCATTCCGTACCGCAGCATACTTGGGACACCGCAAGCAACGATGCTCCAAGGTATCCTCCTCACCGCAGTTGGCACATGTGGCCTGTTTCGAGGCATCAAACTTGGAAAGGTGTTTGTTCAAGTAAAAAGTACCATCTTGAATGGTGGCTACCAATTCACTTTCTGCTATGGTAGTGGCTTTGTAGCTTCCAAAGGAAACGTTGACATCAATGGATTGAAGCCCCTCAAAATCACTGCGTTCTCTCCCTACTCGTTGACGCCAGCAAAAGATAGCTAACTGCCTCAACGTGTCCAAGCTCACCTGATGCCAGTTCAAGAAAAGATCTCTGACATGTAGAGTCCACGTATCGTCCAACAACCAATCCAAAATCTGCAGAGCCATTTCGAAGGCATGAAAGACTCCTTGATTGGACAGGTGACCTGAGGAGAAAAAGGGAATCCAGGACTCACGGACAAGAGGATAGGTCTTGGACAAGCGCCAGAAATTGGAAATGACATTCCAAACCTGAAAGAACAAAGGATCCAACATGGGATTTTGCATAAGAGACCAACGGACAGCAGGACTGGCTCCTGCACGATTCCATCCAAGGGCAAACATACAGCGACTACGGAGTTTAGCACATTCCGCTTCCGTGACCCAAGAGGCTTCACAGGCATGAAGAAGCTTAGGCCAAACCGCAACCAAAATGGCTTGCTTGCGAAACCAAGGAGCAGCAGAAGAGTGACGAAGAAGCCGCCAAACATGACCAACAGCGTCCAACCGTTGTTGAAAGACCTTTTTACATGGCTTTGCACAGTAAGCAAGCTGAGCACCCAAATCTTTGGCATGAAGCTTGACACCTAAGCCCAAGCTGCGAAGAATGGAACGCTGACGACCACAGGATGACCAAGCGTAAGACTTGGCTTGGTCAATGTCCACATCCCAGGCAGAAAGAAACTCCTCCACCACAATGATACCATGCTGAAGGGTAGCCGCTGAAGCAGCCAGCAACTGCAGGTTGTCTACGAAAGACAGCGGAACACAAGAAGGTGAGTAAACCTGGACATACTGATCAAAGACAACGTTGAAAGCCAACATGGCTAAGCAGCTCAAAGGATCGCCCTCAGGAAACCCCGTGCATGAGCCCCGGGCCTCTCCAACATCAGCAAGTACGCGAAATCTGCGTTCCAAAGAGGCAAGGGCAGCCTTCCACGCAACTAAGGTAGGAGAAGGAACACCAAGATGAGCAAGAAGCCGAAAGAGGGGCAAGCGAGGGAGCCGATTGAAGCAACGGACAAGGTCAGCACAAAAACCGGTAAGCGCCTGATCAGAGCACATGGCCATCTCCAAGGAAAGTTGCAACAGAGACCAGATTTCCGAGGCTCGGCGACCTGGAACATATCCAAAGATCCGAGGAGAGATGTTGCGGGTGAAAGCAGGAAGCACATTCTTGCTAGAAGCAGATGCCCACAAACGATACAGCAAGCTGATGAGCACAATAGGTCGGAACTGAACAGGGGCCTCAGCGCCCGGCACCTTAGGCAAAGGATTAACAAAGCCAGTGACAAGCTGACGGGGCCAGCCAAAGGTACCTGCCTCAAGGTGGTCAAACATAGAAGTAAGATCCGAAAGACGAAGATCAGTCAAGGCAGCTAAATCCAGTCGACCCCAAGAGTCAGGACCACGAGAGGCTTTCTTTTTGTAACCATCAATGACCCCACGAAGATGTGGTGCAGTCCAAGAAACAGACGGAGTATGGCCAGAAGGGAGAGAATGGAGACCAAAGGCCACAACCCTATCCCAATGCTGATCCGCAAGACCAGCATGGCGATTCCAGATGGGATCCCAAAGAGCATGGAGCTCCGCTTCAACCGCCTGAAACTCAGTGAGCGTCATAGACAAGTCCAAGGATTGGCCCACAGCAAGCAAAAGGTCCGTGTGGATAGAGATGATGTCACGATGGTCATGCACCTGCACCTGAGCATCAAAACCTTCAAGTGACCAAGAAACAGAACCTTGAAGAGGTGGAACAGGAGAGTCCAACTCCACCTCATAAGGGGAAAGCACAACAGCCACAGTGAAAGAATGCACAGAACGAAGATGCGTAAGAGCACCACACGAATCACCTCGAAGCTGCTTGAACAGAATGCGATTATGATCCTGGTGCTTAGCTTTGATGACCTCAGTGCGTCGGCATAAGTGCCAACGCTCAAAGTCCCTGTAGTTGGCCTCCATGTCAAGGTACAGAATCCGAGCACAAGCATGAGAGGGAGGAAGTGTCGGAAAGACAGTGGGGGAGCCATGAAGCTTCACTTTGCGAAAAGGCCACCAATCACGAAAGGATTTGCCAAAACCACTAGCTCTCAAGATGGCGGACCACGTACAGCATTGATCATGCTGCAAATGGGGAGAAGGACATTCCACCGCAGCACGCTGAGCAAAGGCTTGTATCCGGCGAAGTTGGCGACACCATTGGTGTACCTTTCGTCCCAAAAGTTGAGACCTGGGACATGAATCTCCATGCCTGCTAGCTTTGATAGGTAACAGCTGGGCAGGACGCTTGGTAACCCGAACTGTCTGACCCCGACCACGAACCGACGGAGGCACAAAAGTCTGCTTAGAGGCTTGCGCAACAAGCTCAGTTTCAGCAAGACGAGACCAATCAGCAAAGTCAACTGACGAGGTACCCTGATTCCAAGTAAAGGGCTCCTGTGAGACAAAATCCATCTGAGATGAATCCACATGAGACCATGGGAACACTGATGGCTGAGGCCACACATATTGCCAGAAACGCAACCGAGGGACCACAAACCCAGCAGAGACCACACTGTGATCGGCAAAGGAATCAAGAACCTGAACATGCGTCAACCACTGCTGAAGCTCAGGACTCAACCAAACATGGTCACGGATGGTAACACCTTTGCAAGTAGGCTTGCGAGGGACATGGTGGAACCGATGCTCCCAAGCCTGAGCCTCCATCCAGCCAGCCGCTTCCCAAACACGGAAAACAGAAAGATCATGAATGTCACAATTCATATCGCCAGCGATGAACCGAGGTCCTTGCCGGCCACATACCAACTCTTCGGTGAGAGTACCCAAAAGGTCAGAGGTAAGCTTCTTGGAGTCCTTGTAAGTTGGCCCGGAAGGAGGAGCATACACCGCAGCACCCACAATGCAGTGCATGTCAAAGTGAAAAGAGGACACCAAAGCACGACCAGAGGACCACTCATGACCTCTCCAAGGGATAGCCAGAGGCCTGATAGCAAAGTCAGAAAGAAAACCCACCCCAGTCCATCGTAGCAGAGCCCCAAACCGAGACCTGCTTTGGCTTCGATGCAGCATCAACCTCTCGCAGTTCTGAGTAAAAACCATCCTGCCCAGAAAGTTGAAGAATGCTAAGAGTAGCTGACTTCGGCACTCGAACCATGATGGAGAATGCGTGAGCTTTCATGGCCTGAGTTGGCTTACCTGTGGAATCCATCCAACGCCATGCAAATGCATCCAAAATGACCAAATTGATGCCAGCCTCTTCCACGGAAGGATGAAACTTCAAGCAATCTTTGGTGCACTGCAAAGAGCAGTACTGCAGCTGAGGAAAGTGCTGAATGAGAGCTTTCAAGGGACCATGAACCACGTCCTTCCAATGAACACTACACTGATCTTGATACCAGAAGAGACGAAGCAAGTCATTCTCAACCACAGTGATCTCCTGCTTACCCTGCTTTGGCGATGCACGAACGTCCCCCAATTGGATGCAGCTGCCACGAACAAGAAGAGGTTCCTGAGAATCAACAAGAACACCTGGCCACGTGATGTGATCACATGCTAAAGCACAATCCGGTGGACATGTCACCTCCTGCAAGGTGAGCAAAGCCAAACAGTCCATAGACAATTTCTTGTTGTCAACAAGAAACCTGAGAGCTTGTTCTGCTGTGACAATGGCCATGCCACGAGCTGTTGGAGAAAAAGCATCCACCGAAATCTGCACCAGGTCGTCATCATGATCATCAACAAAGACCCCAGGATGCAACTGAACCAATGCCGGTGTCAATGCAACATGCTTGGAAGGGTGTCTGTCAGTCTTCTTAGGCTGTTTGTTCATAGGAGCTTTTTTGTTATAAGCACGGGCATCGATGTGCTTTTCCAACTCATCGTGCTGCACAAACACAAATGGTCGATCCTGCTGATTGCCCAAGGATTTGAGAGCCTGCCATGGATGCTTGCCCTCAAAAGCACGCAAGATAGGAGCAATTCCAAGACGTTTGAGAGCAAGAGCAGCCCGAGAGGCACAAGCATCAAGAGGAACGCCATGCTTAGGAAGCTCTTCCAAGAGAAGAGAGTGAGCCTTGGAGTAGTCCGCATTTCCAGCAGCACGAAGTCCACCGATTGAAGAAGCCTGTGAACTCAGCGAATCAAACCAATGCAATGCTCTGTCCTCAGTGAAGGAAGTCCACAGATGCAAGAAAGCACCCAAATGAACCAAGGCAATGATGCCACAGTGCACACCACCCGTCTGAGCAACCAAAGAGACCGACTGAACCACATACAAGGGCTCATTCCAAATGAGAGAGACCAGATGGATAAGATGACGAGCCGGTGCCTCAGCAAAGCCGCAAAGTCCATCATAGTAAGCCGCACGAGCAGAAGTGCGATCAAAGGAGAAAGCTGCCCAATGGTGATCAAACCAGAAGATACCAAAGACCTTCTGGGTACGTGGAAGAAGCATGGCAGAGAGAGCACGCTCAGCCGAAAAGGAATCCATCTCCAGCAAAGCCGAGACTTCCAAAATGGGCAACAAGACGAAACCCGTTGGCAAAGAGGCCCGCTGAAGCAATTTGAAAGCCTCCGATTCCAGTTGGAGGTGAGTAAGGCCATTGTCACTGGGACCTGCAGCCTGCAGCAAAAGGTGACCAGAGAAGCCATGCCAGACACGATCACCCCAAGTGAGAGCACCCACATCCGTAACCACACGCAAGCCTGGTGAGTAGACAAAGCCCAAGGTGGAAAGGAGTTCAGAGACCAAAGAACCCACTTGGACCACACCAGCCCAAACTCTTCCATCCAACACAAGACAGTATGAAACCGTGCCCGAAGGAATTGGAGCAAGCTGACAAGGAATGGATGTATGGACATCATAGACAGTGGAACGCAAGATGGCATGCCGAGGCACAGGAACATCTTGATGAGTCACAGCAATGCGATCACCCCAGCCCCCCAAAGCCTTCTGAGCAGTGATAAGGTGATCAACAGTAGCAAGTGGTTCAGCCTGAATGACAAGGATGCATGAGCCAAATCTCAGCCGAACCGACCTAGGTACAGCAGTGCGAGCAGTGGGCCACAAATGAAAGGCAAGACACTGAAGCTTGGACTGAAATTCCACAAAGCAACGAAAAGGATCAACAAGCGGAGGAGGAACCGGATCCAAAGCATGAAAAGCTTCACGCAAAGCCGCCGCAATCCACAGAGCCTGAAGGGGAGCCGCTGTTTGACCCACAAGGGGAAGAGCCTCACGCAACTTGGGAAAGAGAAAAGTCGGAGGCAAGGAGCACAGAAGACCCGCTTCCAGTGGGTGAAGATGCCTCAATCCATCACTGTGAGCACATTGCGCGGCAACGGCAGAGATACCATCACGCAACAATCGCTCATGAGAGAGCCCATGACTGCGGCAACCACAGGGACAACCACGATCAAGATGACCCAACGAATGAAGCAAAGTTGGGCATGTGGAGTCCATCTGAAGAAGCAAGTCCGAGATCACTGCATACCGCTCATGAAAGAGAAACTCATGATGATCCCAACACAGTTGAGCCTCCGCAGCAACATCCCATTGAGGCCAAACAGGAAGCAAACTCGAGATCCGTTGCAGGTGAGCAGCACGAGGAAGCTCGGAAAGACACAAGCGATCTCCAACGACAGCTGGGACCATAGCACACCACCACCTAGTGCGTCTCGTGGGCCACGCCTCGTCAAGATGCAAGATCTTTGATTTCCAAGCGAAGGACATAACTTCAGCAAAGCTCTCCAAGAACTGAACAACACCTTCATACGACTCAACATGAGGCGTACATTCCAGGATAAGGAATTGACCATCCAACAAGTACACAAGATCAAGTCCATGAACCAAAGTCCAAGCACGTTGGTCACCAAAGCCCCTTCGGTCACCACGAGATGAGAAGGGTGGACAAGGAAAGCCCATAAGGAACCCAACCGAGTGACCACCCAATTTGTGGAAAAGCTCAGCACGAACGGACGCGCTTGCCACAGAGCCAACCAAAGCTTCAGCAGCGTGATTGAGAGAGAACACATGGGCAGCCCAAGCAGAGGTGTCCACTCCCGCAACCACTTTGAGACCTGCAGCTTCAGCCCCAGTGGATAACCCGCCCAAGCCGCAACACAGCTCCACCGCACGAGCAGGATAGGATTGGCCTGAATGGAAAAGAACCTGAGAGGTGTCCGTGGAAGTCAAGATGACATGTGAGTCCTGGATGCCAACAACAGTAAAATCCAAGAGTGAACAGGTCTGTCCAATCTGAGGAATCATGCCAGTCCATGGAAAGCTGAGGTTCCATCCTTTGCATGAAACAATTGTCAATCCAGTAAGGTGAGAAGATTCACCAACACATCGTCCACGGATACTGATCACCGCCCCTTCATCAAAACGTTCTTGGAAGTGTCCCATGGCAAAAACCCTCGGCCCTTGGAAGCACAGTGATACCGCTGGGAGGTAGAGCCAAACACTAAGTCTCCGAGTTTAAATCGCGTGGAACATCTGGGAAGATTTTGAAGATTCTAGGAAGGGTGTCATTTATTGCCTTGGTGCATGAACAAGTCAATTAATAAGTCATTCAAGTAGAGAACTGCTTTTCCCCAGAAGCGAAGTTATTGGACTTCTTACTTCGAGGATAGGATGAAGCGACGTTAACATGATTCAGTGGGTGCCGCCGCTGTTTTGGGCGCCGCTGCTGTTGCCAGATAGGCATCAACATATATAGAATGGGCTAGCGCTCCGGTGCTGCCGACCCCCCTTCTTCCACGAGAGGAGGGGGTATACATAAGAAGATAGATAATGTTTCCCTATTAATAACAACCCCCCCCTTCTTTCCTATCCCTATAAATAGATTTCTGAAAAAAGGTATTTAGAGGGAAAGATTGCTTTTAAATTGACGAATAAGGAATTCAATTGGCAGGAAATCCAGAAGAGCTTTGAATATTGCTAAATGAATTGGCTAATTGTTGAAGTTAATTAAAAACCAGAACTCTTCAACATTTGGATCATGAATTTAGCATTGCTAAATGAATTGGCTAATTGTTAAAGATAATTGACAACCAAAACTCTTCAACATTTGGATCAGGAATTTAGTATTGCTAGATGAATTGGCTAATTGTTAAAGATAATTGACAACCAAAACTCTTCAACATTTGGATCATGAATTTAGTATTGCTAAATGAATTGGCTAATTGTTAAAGATAATTGACAACCAAAACTCTTCAACATTTGGATCCGGAATTTAGTATTGCTAGATGAATTGGCTAATTGTTGAAGATAATTGACAACCAAAACTCTTCAACATTTGGATCATGAATTTAGCATTGCTAAATGAATTGGCTAATTGTTAAAGATAATTGACAACCAAAACTCTTCAACATTTGGATCATGAATTTAGTATTGCTAGATGAATTGACTAATTGTTAAAGATAATTGACAACCAAAACTCTTCAACATTTGGATCAGGAATTTAGTATTGCTAGATGAATTGGCTAATTGTTAAAGATAATTGACAACCAAAACTCTTCAACATTTGGATCAGGAATTTAGTATTGCTAGATGAATTGGCTAATTGTTAAAGATAATTGACAACCAAAACTCTTCAACATTTGGATCATGAATTTAGCATTGCCAAATGAATTGGCTAATTGTTAAAGATAATTGACAACCAAAACTCTTCAACATTTGGATCCGGAATTTAGTATTGCTAGATGAATTGGCTAATTGTTAAAGACAATTAAAAAACCAGAACTCTTCAACATGTGGATCATAAACCTAGCTGTGCCAATGGGGAGAGCTGTAAAGGGATGATTTTATGAATGCTTAGATCTAGCTGTGCGTATGGGGAGAGCTGTAAAGGGATGATTCTATGAATGCCTGAATCATTTTGTGCCTATGGGAATTGCTATAAAGCTAAAATGTTATGAATGCATAAATCTAGCTGTGCCTGTGGGGAGAGCTGTGAAGGGATGATTCTATGAATGCCTGAATCCAGCTGTGCCTTTGGCAAGAGCTGTAAAGGGATGATTCTATGAATGCCTGAACCTGTCTGTGCCTATGGCAACTGCTATAAGCTATAATTTCATGAATACATAAATCTAGCTGTGCCAATGAGACTTGCTGTAAATGGGTGATTCTATGAATGCTTGAATCTAGGTTGCTATTGCTGGGTGCTGGTTGTTGTCTACTTGGCTGCTGCTTCTGGCTTCTCATACTTTTTGATTCCGGGACAATATCCGCCCAGGGGGTTTGGGCCCTCAACCCTATTGCTTCTAAGATTATTCATTTGCAGAGAGCAAAGCCTTATCCAATTGGCTGCCGGGTCTCTGGCCAAAAGTGTGGCCGGGGAGGCCTTCTTGAATGGCAGGGCCGGGGTGAAAAATTTTACTTGCAAAAGTGAACGTGCAGTTTTCTGCCCGATTTGGTGTGTGGCTGGGTTCCCGGCTAGCCGGGCCCCCAGCGACAGGGGCTAAGAGTGCCAAATTGGCCGACTCATAATGTCATTTGCCACGCTGCCTGCGCATATCTACGCCTTTTGGAATTGCTATAAATCTAGCTGTGCTTTTGAGAATTGTTGTAAAGAGATAAATCTTTGAAAGCTGTGCCTATGGAAGTGTTATAAAACTAAAATTTTATGAATGCCTGAATTCAGCTGCGGCTATGCGAATTATTGTGAAGGGACAAATTTCAGAATGCTGAAACCAGCTGCGCCTATGGGAATTGCTTTAAAATGACAATTTGATGAATGCCTGAATCAAGCTATTGGGATTGCTGAAAAAAGTATGACTTTACCCATGCCTGAGTCTAGCTGTGCCCAAAGGAATTGCTATAAAACTATAATTTTATGAATGCTTCTGTGAAACTGAAGTCACGACGTAGCCACACTTGACACCAAACATGCCATGCAGTTCTCAGTGACATGTGGCCGCGGTTGGGATCGATGTGTAGGGGCCCCACGTGTGACTTGCGCTGACGCGCGATCTTCCATGGATTCGTGTGCCTGAGAAAAGCGTCGCTCCGCCTGTCCGCTGTGTCTAGCAGTGGTAGCGGTGAGCCCTGGTTCTGACTAGGGTGCATCGTGCTGGCAAGGCTGTGCTGTCTTGGCAAGCGGGTGCTGGAGGTGAATGCCATCACCTGGTCAGGTGGAAGCTTCTGGACCTTCTTCGGCTATGGCGTCATCAGGGGGTGATGCTAGTCAACCAGCTGCTTGGGGTAGTGAAGGTGCATCTGGTGGTTTCTACCGGGATAGGGAGCCACCACCATCCTACAACGGCGAGGACCCGGAGACCTCGTTTGCGTTATGGGAACGCAACGTCAAGCTTTGGGAGTATGAGACGGATGTTCCCCGGAACAAACGTGGTGTGAAGCTGTTGAGAGCTCTGACGGGCTCAGCTAGGGTGGCGGTCGAGGAGATACCGTTCGAGGAGGTGGCCTGTGAAGATGGGGTACGTAATCTTCTCAATCGATTACGTGAGTACTACATGCCACACTTAGAGGGGTCGCTCCCACGTGCCTTCGAAGCTGCGGTGTATGGACAGCAGAAGCAGAACAAGGAGAGCTTCGGTGAGTACATCGCGAGAATGGACAGATCCTTTAGCAGGCTGAAGAAGGAAGGTGTGGAACTTCCTGAGTCAGCTCAGGGATACATACTTTTTCGCCAAGCGTCCCTGGGCGAGAATCAAGAGCAGAAGTTCCTGGTTTGGTCAGATGGTCGCTATGATCGAACCTCCGTGGTGAAGTCGTTGCGAAAGTTGGATAAAGTGATCAAAGAGAAAGGGAAATCCACCTACCTCGCGGACGCTCCTGAGTATGACATCGGCAACTTCATTGTGGGCGACGGGGATGAGTGGCTGGATGACCCGGAAGGCGACGACGAGAATTTCTACATCCAGGAAGGCGACCTGTCAGAGATTCTGGACGAGGGCGATGTGATGACTGCTTTGGCTAGCTACCGAGAAGTTCGCCAGGCTTTGAAGGACCAGAAGAAGGGACGTGGATACTACGGAAAAGGTTCTTTTGGTGCTCCTTCTCACAAGGGGAAGGGCAAGGGCGGACGTTGGCAAAAGGTCCATACCGAACAGTTGAAGCTCAGAAGTCGCTGCTGGAAGTGTCAACAAGTTGGGCATTGGAGTCGGGAATGTCAGAATGAACCGAAGCCCAAATCGAGTGCGGGGTCAAGTGCTACAGGAACGTCCTCGGTGAGTACGGCAAGATCCGGATTTTTGGTGACTTCGGGTTCCACCTCGAATGCGGGTGGAGCAACCAGTTTCTGGCTCAAAGAGCTGATTGAGCGGGCTAAGAACCAGCCCAGTCCGGCTTCCGCAGAGTACAAGGCAGCTGACCCTAGGTTTTGTGGAATCACTACTCAGCCCCAACATGGTTTGGTTGATACGGCAGCTGAACGTGGTTTGATTGGGAAACCGGCTTTGGATCGTCTTCAAGATCGGTTACATGCTTGTGGACTTAGGATCAAATGGTTGCCCAAGACTTCAGCCGCGAAAGGGGTTGGTGGTGATGCGAAGTGTGTCGGGGTTGCCATGATCCCAATCGGTATTGCGGGGGTGAATGGTCTTTTGGAAACAACTGTTGTGGAAGATGATGTACCACTTCTTTTACCCATTTGCATGCTGACTGGATTGAAAGCCGTGGTCGACTTGCAGTACATGACACTACATCTCAAAGAATATGGAGTTGAAGAAAGCATGCGCGTGTTACCTAGTGCACATATCACTGTAGACGTGTTAAAATTTAAGGATGGCAAGTTCAACATGCCTGTACATGCTCCTGGATGCGCGCCTGAAGATGTCCATGTTCCACAACACGAACATGATCAACAACATGGACGGCGCTTTCCTTCCGCAGTGATGGCTCAGTTCAGTACGAGAACTTTCAATTCGCATCCCAAGAGTACCACTCCCAGCTCGGGCAATGGCGACACCCTTGCTGGATCGCATTCGGAAGATTGGGAACCCAATGGAAGCCCTGTCGCAGCCAAGGGAGCGCATGGATGTGGAACCACCCCAGCAGGGTCACGATCAACGGAGAGCGCTTCGAGGTTGGCGAGTGGTCGTGGACAAGGTGATTACCTTGATGATCTACGGCGAGCTCAAGGACATCGTGGACGGCTGGTATCCACAATCCCTGCCCTCGCTTGGCTCACACTTGGAACGCCAGGTGGAGACTTTGGCCGATGTGTTCGCGGACCTCATCACAGGTGCCAGGATGTTGGCCCCTTTGAAGTCGAAAGTGCCTCCCCAGATGTCAATCAGCAACTGCGTTCGTCCTCGTGGACTGCTGAGGGGCGGAGGGAATGCTTCCCTGTCCTACATCGTGTGCCGCCAGTGCCATGCGAGATGGGAAAGCCCAATGAGTGTGGCGGACATCAAGAAGAGCTTGAAGGAAAACAACAAGGAGATGAGTGGGGGCCTCTTGAGTCAAGCCCAGATGGAAGTCGATGCGGAGGATTGGCAACAAATCGAGATGGTCAGCCAGTTGGAGCAATTTCAAGCCGGGTTGCAGAAGGAGAAGCTGAAGACGCAAGCTGCTCAAGATCAACTCAGGAGAGCAATGAACTTGGGCAGGGCACCCAAGCCAAAGCCTGCGCCAAAGCCGAGATTGCCGAGGGGAACTTCGACGGTGGTGGACCGAGTGGCCCGGGCTCTGATCAACGGCGAGGACTACGATCCCCTCGAGACTGAGGGACTGGTCATCGAGGTGGAGAGCGATGAGACACTATGAATCACCAGGACTTGAAGGACTTCGGCACGCGGTGCGATGCTGATGGACCACGAGTTCGGCGATGTCTTCGGCGTCTTCAAGGACGAGCGCAACTTGGTGAACCTGAGCTACTACAAGCACCTTGGAGCTATCAAGTGCATCGGGAAGGTGCATGGGAGAACTGTGAAGGACTGGTCCCAATGGAGGGAACTCAGCCTATGAGAGTATGGGTGACCATGTCCAGTAAAGGATGCGCGGAAAACTTCCTGCGCGATGACAAGGAGAAGCGCTTGAGCAACAAGGAGCGCAAGAACTTGAACGGTGCCATGGAACGGCTCAACACCAAGATGAAGGATGCGGTGGTCAGTGAGGTGTTTTCGCCTCCAAGGGTTGCCGAGCTAGCTGGTCGACGTGGACTTGTACAAGGTTCCAGCTTTGACTACGACACGGGCTGGGACTTGGCCGACGCAGAGCACAGAAAGAGAATGTGGCAAACCCTTCGCACGGAGGATCCTGACTTGGTCGTCATATCACCTCCTTGCAAGCGGACCATTCTCAATGCTACAAGAGCTCAACTACCCGCGCATGGATCCACGACGGGTCATGAGCATCATTCAGGTTGGTGTAGACAATCTGGAGATTGCGGCGCTAGAGCTGGTGGCTCTGTGGCAGATCAAGCGGGGCAAGTATTTCGTATATGAACAACCGCATCTAGCTCGGTCTTAGGGAAGAAGAATGCATCAAACGCATCGAGAACATGGACAACGTTCATCGGGTGCGTTGCGATATGTGTGCTTATGGGCTTGTGGTCAATGAGGATGGCTTCAACTACAAACCGACTGGCATCATGACCAATTCCGAAAGCATCGCTGTTCGGATGCAAAGACGGTGCCCAGGAACACACCACCATGTTCCACTGATGAACGGCAAAGCGAAGAAGGCCCAGGTCTATACCCAGGAATTCTGCGAGGAGATTATCAAGGGCCTGAAGGATCAGTTCGTGAAGAACGGCGGTTGGGCCCGAAAGGGTTACTATGTGAATGTCGATGACGAGTACATGGTGGCCTTCCCGACCAACGAGATGGGCGATTTGGAGCAAGACTTGGAGAACGAGATCGCCAATGTAGGTGCCAATGTTGAACTTGCACGAGGAGAAGCAAGTTCCATGAGGGAACCAACTCGGGAAGAACAAGCAGCGCTGAAGTTGCGCAAGGGCATCGGGCATGTCTGGCGGAGTTTGCGCGCTTTATGAAGGCAGCGCGTGTGAAAAGTGAATGGGTGAAGTGGGCCGCAAAGCACTTCAGATGTGAAGCATGCGAAGCACGACCGAAGACCAAGGCAGTTCGACCAGCCACCATCCCAAAGACGTACCAGCCGAACAAAGTGATTGGGATAGATCTCATCTACATCCCTATGGTAGGTGGTCAACAACTTCAACTTGCGCTATCCATCGTGGATTGGGGAAGCAATTACCAGATGGTCCAATTGGTTCCGAACAAAGAGCCGACTACGATTTGGAACACCTTGTGGAGCTGTTGGGCACGGGTGTTTGGGCTTCCCGAGGTGGTGGTGTGCGATGCTGGTTTGGAGTTTGCCGCCGAGTTTGCCAAGACATGCACTTCCAATGGCGTGGTGATGTACAAGGTTGGTGCGCGAGCTCCTTGGCAGAATGGAAAAACGGAGCGCCATGGAGCCCACTACAAGGAACTTCTTGAAAAGGCTCGTGCCGAGATGGTCCTGGAGAATGAGGAGGAGCTCAAGCTTTTGACGCAAGAGGTTGAGAGTGTGAAGAACCGCTACTCCAACAGGTCGGGATTTGCGCCGATTCAAGGGTAGATAGGCCAATGGCCACGAGCACCAACTGAGATAACGTCCGACGAGGTTATCGACCCTACGTTGGTTGCTGGTGCAGTGGTGGATGACCTGGAGCGGTTGTGGGAGATGCGGCGATTGGCCCAAAAGGCATTCATCAAGCGCAATGCAAGGACGTCGATTCAGAAGGCGATGAACTCAAGGCCTCGGACTTCGGTGGACTACCGAGCACGCAAGCGAAAACATGGGGAGCCTGGCGAGGTTGACTATGCCAAGAACAAGCCAACCTGGGTGGGACCCGGGACAGTGGTGGTACCATGGTGCCAACTTGTGGGTCACAGTTGGGGGTGAGCTTTGGAAAGTGGCTCGCGAACAATGCCGGTTGGCCACCAACATGGAGAAGCATGGGGTCGAGCTCATCATGAAGGAATGCCACGACTTGGTCGAGGAGTACAAGAAAACTTCCAAGAAGGCCGGCTGCAAGGACATCACTTTGGAGCCGTTTCCGGATGATGGTGACGCAGACAACGACGGTGTTGAGCCCAGTGGTCGACAGGTGGAATTTGATGACAATGTGGACGAGGAGGAGTACGTCCCCGATGGCTTCGATGGGCTTCCCATGGATGATGCCGATGGTGATGGGCATGCTGGTCAGGAAGCTCCTCCATCTTCAAGGGCAACGGAGGATGAACCTGAGATGGAGCAGCGGGAAAATGTGCCCACCACCGAGAACTCGGCCGAGGAGGACGTGGACTTTGACACAGTTCCTGATGGGCTACCCAACGAGAGTCAACAAGCAGATCCAGAATATCAAGAACAAGTCCAAAGATCTGCTGCCGAAGCCAATCGTTTGGATGGGCATCCTGCGGTACCAGTGCGGAGATGGAGCTTGCGTGGGCAAGAGCGAGCAGAGCCCTATATGTAGTCTATGTTTCGGAGGATGACATCGAGGATGACTATGTGGAGACGGCGTGTGAGAAGGTGAACTTCTTGGTGGACACGGCGTATCCGAACTCGAAGAAGAAGAAGGGCGACTACTGGGACTATGATGGTCAAAGGAATGCCTTGATCAGACATCATGTCCGCCCACGCAAAGCCATGTTTGATCCCAGGCATGGACATCAACTTCCATTCTCCGATGAACTGCTGTGCGATAAGAGAGAGAGCACGATCAACTTCGTGAAAAACCTGCCAAGAGAAGAACGTCGCGATAGCTGGAGAGATGGAAAGGCCAACCATGTCTTGTGCGAGAAGTGGATGGGCGTTACTACATTCTTTTTCAAAGAAAACCTCCCAGAGGACCAGGTGAAGGCGTTGACTTTGCTCGCAGCTGAACGAAGAAGGTCTGATGACGTGGACATGCGAAAAGAGAGCAAGAAGGACCTCGGTGAGTGGAAATTGGCCGACCTTGATGAGTGGAAGAAGATGACTTCTACTTCAGCAGTTCGAGTCCTTTCACCTGAAGAATCAGATCAGGTATGGAAGCAGCTTAAGAAGGACGGCGAATTGGATCGAATTCTTCCACCCAAGATTGCAAGGCGGTACAAACCATCTGAACAACCGGGTGAACCCGCCGCCAAGAAGAGCAAACTGTGCATCAGAGGGGATTTGGGCCCGGACATCCTCACCTTGGAAAGGTTCTCCCCGACGGTGAATACAATGAACGTGGCGGTCATGCTCCAGATAGCCGCCAATGAGGACATGACGGTGCAGCTGGGGGACCTCAAGAACGCGTTCTGCCAAAGTCAGCGTTTGGTTCGAGCTGGTGGCAAGTTGTACTTTCGCCTCCCTCCTGAAGGAATTCAGGGAGTTCCTGGCAACACCTTGGTGGAGATCATCGCCGGATGTTACGGCTTGGTGGATGCGCCAATCCACTGGCGCAAATCCTTGGTGGAGGAGTTGAAGAAGCTCAACTATGTTCAATCCGCTTTGGACCCATGCTTGTTTCGCCTATATGAAGGAGGAGTTCTACAAGGACTCATCGCCATCGAAGGGGACGACTTGCTGATGGCTGGGCATGCCAGCCATCTGGCGAAGATGAAAGAGCTCCAGAAGACCTTTGTCTTGGGAAGTTCGTCGCTTTGAAGGAACTTCCGGATGGGGCGGCCTTCAATGGAAGACGACTGAAGCAAATGGCCAAGGGTGGACATGCAGAAGTTTGTCCAAGAACGGTTGCATGAGGTCAAGCTTGAGAAGGGCAGAGCAACCATGCGAAAAGAGTGTGCCGCCGACCATGAAGTGTCACAGGCACGAGCAGTCTGCGGAGCTTTGAATTGGTTGGCAAAAGAGGGAAGACCAGGTGCAGCCGGCCCGGCTTCATTGATGGCATCGCGTTTGGCTTCGCTCAAGGTGGAGGACATCTTGGCCCTGAAGGAAGTCGAGGAACCTCAAGAAGCATCCTGAGCTGACGTTGAGGATTCAGCCGTTGAAGCAGATGCGGCTGAGTGTGGTGAGTGATGCCTCTTTCGGGAACGACAACATGCATTCCCAAGGAGGTCAGATGATTCTGAGCCACGAGCCCGAGCTTCAGGACAACCAAAGGGTGGTCACCAATCTCCTTTGGTGGCGAAGTGGCCGGTTGCAGAGGGTGGTGAATAGCACTTTGGCAGCGGAAACCCAAAGCTTGTCTCGAGGGCTAGGGGATCTTCTGTGGATCTTGGTGCTGTTTGAAGAGCTGAAGGACCAGAATTTTTCTCTGCGAGAATGGCCTCAACGACTGAGCGGCAAGCAAGTGACAGCGATCTTGTCAACTGAGACGAGTGAAAGCCTGAAGGGTAGTTTAGCCATAGTTGATGCCAGAAGCCTGTATGACCAATTATGTAAAGAGACAATTGGAGGTCAGGACAAGCGCACGGCTATCGAAGTTTAGATCATCAGAGAAGATTTGAGCAGTCTTTCTGGCAAAATCCGATGGATTGATCATCATGCGATGGTCGCAGATCCTTTGACGAAAGTAAAGGGGTCATGCAAGCCCTTGTGCAGAATCCTGTCCAGTGGTGAGTTCCAGTTGGTTTCCGAAGAAGACCACATGGCAGCGCGAACCCAGGCCAAGGAACATGGCGTGTCCAATATGGACATTAAACGGTTTGGTGTCAACCAAAGTTTGGGGAGCTGTGAAACTGAAGTCACGACGTAGCCACACTTGACACCAAACATGCCATGCAGTTCTCAGTGACATGTGGCCGCGGTTGGGATCGATGTGTAGGGCCCCCACGTGTGACTTGCGCTGACGCGCGATCTTCCATGGATTCGTGTGCCTGAGAAAAGCGTCGCTCCGCCTGTCCGCTGTGTCTAGCAGCTTGAATCTAGATGTGCCTATGGGAATTGATTGTAGTGGGCTGGATCTATGAATGCTTGAACCAAGCTGTGCATATGGGAAAATCTTGAATATGATGATTAATAATTGCTTGAACCAAGCTGTGCCTATGGGAAAATTTTAGAATGATTCTATAAATTCTTTAAAGGCAAGCAGATCGAGATATTTTATTTAGGGGATTAAAACAAACATTTTATTTCGAGGATCCCAGCCTTCAAGGCTACCCCCTTTGTGAGATTGGTTTTTTATTTACGGAAAGGTTTTTACATTACCAGTTGATAAATTGAGGGCTGAGATCTTTTTGAGATTCCACTGGTTCTTGAAGACAAGTAAGATTCTAGCCAGCTTCCAGGTCAAAGGGTTTCAAGTAGGAAAGCCATTGAGAACAAAAGTTTTGCCAAGACATTTGGAGACCATCGCATTGAGATACTTTATTTAGGGGGTCGTTCTTAATAAAGTATTCGCTCCTGAAGGTGGTTAAGATGGTTAAGTAAAGGGTTGTAGATAGGAAAGCAGTTAAGTAAAGAAGAACAGTATCCAGAAATTTAAGGGCAGGCAGATTGAGATACTGTATTTAGGGGGTTAAAACAAACATTTCATTTCGAGGATCCCAGGCTTCAAGGCTACCCCCTTTTT
>VSDK01017955.1:419460-458069 GCA_009767595.1 Symbiodinium kawagutii | reverse complement strand
AAGATTCTAGCCAGCTTCCAGGTCAAAGGGTTTCAAGTAGGAAAGCCATTGAGAACAAAAGTTTTGCCAAGACATTTGGAGACCATCACATTGAGATACTTTATTTAGGGGGTCGTTCTTAATAAAGTATTCGCTCCTGAAGGTGGTTATGATGGTTAAGTAAAGGGTTGTAGATAGGAAAGCAGTTAAGTAAAGAAGAACAGTATCCAGAAATTTAAGGGCAGGCAGATTGAGATACTGTATTTAGGGGGTTAAAACAAACATTTCATTTCGAGGATCCCAGGCTTCAAGGCTACCCCCTTTGTGAGATTGATTTTTTAATTTACGGATAGGTTTCTAAATTACCAGTTGATAAATTGAGGGCTGAGATCTTTTTGAGATCCCACTGGTTCTTGAAGACAAAAAAGATTCTAGCCAGCTTCCAGGTCAAAGGGTTTCAAGTAGGAAAGCCATTGAGAACAGAAGTTTTGCCAAGACATTTGGAGACCATCACATTGAGATACTTTATTTAGGGGGTCGTTCTTAATAAAATATTCGCTCCTGAAGGTGGTTCAGATGGTTAAATAAAGGGTTGCAGATAGGAAAGCAAATAAGTAAAGAAGAACAGTATCCAGAAATTTAAGGGCAGGCAGATTGAGATACTGTATTTAGGGGGTTAAAACAAACATTTCATTTCGAGGATCCCAGGCTTCAAGGCTACCCCCTTTGTGAGATTGATTTTTTATTTACGGATAGGTTTCTAAATTACCAGTTGATAAATTGAGGGCTGAGATCTTTTTGAGATCCCACTGGTTCTTGAAGACAAGTAAGATTCTAGCCAGCTTCCAGGTCAAAGGGTTTCGAGTAGGAAAGCCATTGAGAACAGAAGTTTTGCCAAGACATTTGGAGACCATCACATTGAGATACTTTATTTAGGGGGTCGCTCTTAATAAAGTATTCGCTCCTGAAGGTGGTTCAGATGGTTAAGGAAAGGGTTGTAGAGAGGAAAGCAATTAATTAAAGAAGAACAATATCCAGAAATTTAAGGGCAGGCAGATTGAGATAATTTATTTAGGGGGTTAAAACAAACATTTGATTTCGAGGATCCCAGGCTTCAAGGCTACCCCCTTTGTGAGATTGATTTTTTAATTTACGGATAGGTTTCTAAATTACCAATTGATAAATTGAGGGCTGAGATCTTTTTGAGATTCCACTGGTTCTTGAAGACAAGTAAGATTCTAGCCAGCTTCCAGGTCAAAGGGTTTCAAGTAGGAAAGCCATTGAGAACAGAAGTTTTGCCAAGACATTTGGAAACCATCGCATTGAGATAAGATTTAGCTTTGATGAATGTAGCTAAGCCCAAGCAGAGTGAGCAAAGGGACTTGGAACTTGTTTCTGCCAAGGGTTCGGCGAAGGTTTGTCCAGTAGGTTCTTGGGCAAAGTGGAAGCTGAGAAGATCCTTCTGCAAGTGAACGGCAGGAAAGCAGCTGTTCCAGTGCTGGCCAAAACTGTGCTGGCCCTTGCTCCTGTTCTTGCCCGCGTAGGCAGCGCCTGCCATGCCCCTTGGCCCCAGCAATGCGAATGCCAAACGATGAGAAGAAATTGGAGGGCTTTGAGAATGAGGTTTTTCAAAAAGCCAAAGTCATTGAGGAGACCAAGAAGGGTGGTGCAATGAAGGAGCTTGCCCATGCCCAAGTTGCAAGCCGGGATTTACACGCCGTGATATGTGCGTGTACTGGTTGGGGTTCAGTGTATTGTCGCGGTGGCAAGCGTTGGGATGCGCATTTGGCGTTCGCGATATTTTGGAAGCAAGCCCTTAATGGCTTTGAGCAAGTTGCTCGAACATTGCAAGTCCTGGTGGCTGTCAATGTCAAACGTGTTTGGCCCACAAATCCTTCTAGAATACAGCGTGTCCTTTTTCGCAATGTTTTGGTTCACAGTGAATTCCGAAAGTCCAAGAGTGGACCAGGAGCAAAGGGCCAAGGGGTTCTACTCAGGTGAATTTCCTGTGGGCGCGACAGTCGTGACAATGTTTTCCCAGAGCTCTGATGCGAAGTTTCTTATAGCTGCAGTGAGTCGCGCCTACATTGAGACCACTGTAGTATTTGGGGACGCGGTTGAAAGAAAGACTTGTGACTAAAGTTTAAACATTGCGTTGTTTTCTTTCCACAGCATGAACTTTTGGATGTGCGAAATATATCTTTTGAGTTTTGAGGCTTTCCGCTACTAAGGGTTTAATCGTGGCAAAAATACATTGATGCGAAGTTTTCAGGCTGAAGCTACACATATCTTGGCTAGCGCACTGTGCAAGGAAATGGATGGTGAAGTTGGTGCTTCGTCGTGCCATTAGTAATGTTCTAAATTTTAGATTTTTAACAAATAGTGTTTGGAATTCAATTTCATTGTTGTACCTGAGGATCTCCCACCAAGAGCTAGAACACTTCAGAGAGTGGGCTCGTCTTATCTCAGCCATTCATCAGACGCCAAGCCAGCGTAAAGTTGCCATTCAAAGTGTGAAGGCCAAGGAAACCAATGGATGTGGAAACAAGATTGAGTGCCACAGTGTTCAGGAACGCCTTGATGGTACGTAATTTCTTTTCTTTATAGCTTAAACGTTGTCAGGCCTTACATGGCTCAGATATAAAGCCTTAATGGCTCAGTGCTGTCAAGCCTCAATGGCTAGGAAACCTGAAAATGGTGTTCGCAAAATTACTTCAAGCCTTCATGTTGAAGTGTTATGAAACCATCGATGCCAAGCGTCCTCAGGCCTCAATGGCTACATGCTCGCAAGCCTTGATGGCTAAGCGTCCTCAAGCCTAAATGGCTGAAAGTCGACAAGCTTCAGTGACCAAGCATCTTCAAGCCTCAATGGCTAAATGTGCACAAGCTTTAATGGCTAATTGTAGATAATGTTGTCAAATTGAAACTCAGATTTTCATTGTTATCTCCAAGCTTCAATGGCTATCTTCAAGCCTTCATGGCTAGCTGCAAGCCTCCATCCCTACTGCTTTCTGGCCTCAATGGCGGTTTCTTTAACATATAAGATTTGTTTTCAATGTACAGCGTTTCAATGGCTCCAAAACAGACAAGCAGTGAAACAAAAGGCAACAATCAAATTTACAGACAAAAAACCGAACACCAAGCTAACGCAGCAATAAGGTGTTGACATTTAGATTCCAGCAGTCAGATTCAAGTTCTGAATCAGATTTCAGCAATTACATTCAGAATTTTGAACCGCCCAGCAATTAGATTCAGATTCGGAATTTAATTATTCAAATTTCAAGAATTCAATTCAGATTTTGAATCTAACTGCTGGAGCTCTAATAATGAAAGAAGCCAAACAACTACAGAACAGTGTATTGTTTTCGATAGAGCAGTGTCTATTCCAATTGATGAGGGCTGTTTCCTTGTTGGTTCAGCCTGGTCACTTCTAGGAGACAACCGGAGGCTCTATGTCAAGGCTAAGGAGGAAATGCGTCAGGCCGAACCAGCTAATGCAAAAGTTCAAGCAGTCGAGCTTGACTTCAACGAGGATGATAAGATTGATGTGGAGCTGGCTTTGGAGAATGAGGCTGAGCGCGTGAGGAGCTTAGAGGAGGAGAAGGAATGGCGGGAGAAGGAGCGTGTAGGAGGAGAACATGTAGAAGGAGAAGAGATGGAGGAAGCGGGTGGAGGAAGAGCTTCAAGGGAGGTTGCCAGTGCCAACTGAGCTTTTTTCGCAAAAGGCAGCCAGACTCCAAGTGGTGGAGGGAGGAGCTTGGTCAGGAGGAATTGCCCTGCGCCTTGTCGAGCTCAACAGTGAGCTGGAGAAGGCTCCACCTACAACTACAACTGCGTCCAGTCACAGTGAGGTCAAGGAAGAATGGAATTACCAGGATAGTCTTCAGAATCTGGCAAGTGAGGAACGACATGCTGACAATGTCAGGAAGGTAGTGGGCCCGGGCATCGCTCCGGGAGCTAAAACAAGCTCATGCTCTTGGCAGCTCGCTACCGTTAGCGAACTTGGAGTGAATGCGAGCGCTTGATCCAAGTGTCATTTGGCTGCAATAGTTATTAGCCGATCAAAAAAGGAACTTTGATTCAATGTGGAGACATTTTTTTTTTGGACGAGGTTGGTTTTTCCCTTGTGAGCCATCATGTGGCCTGAGGTTCAAGAATTTCAGCGCCAAGAGCAAGCAGCTGTTCGGGCAGGTCTACAGAGCAACGCTGGACAAGACCGCAGGAGTGTACGCATGAGCCACTGGGTCAGTTTCGCGGCAAGAGTGATTTTCCAACGAAAAATGGTGAGGAAAAAAATTGTTGCCTCTGGTGCACAGCAAAACTCTGATGGCTCCAGCGCATTCAAGCCCAAGTGGCTGAGTTTCTTCAAGCCTCAAGGGCAGGAATTTGCCCAGCCCATGTGGCTTCAAAAATGCAAGCCTTGCTGAGTGATTGCAAGCGCCCATGGCTATTGGCTAGCAAGCCTTCATGGCTGACGCGTGCCCAGCCTTGATGGATAAGCTCATGTAAAAATTTTGTGGCTGAGAGATGGCGAGCTTTTGTGGCTGAAACATTGCAAGCCTTCATGGCTGAGTGACCTCCGCCCTTAATGGCTGCGTTTGTTCAGCCTTCCCGCCTATAATTGACTTTGTGGTTCCACTCTGGCTATTTCACTGTGCCGCAAGCCTTTTAGGAATCAATTTCATGCTAGTTTGGTTTGCTCGCCGTCAGCGTGCGCAAGTGCTATTCATTTACAAACATTTCGAACGTACCGCTAGTGATGTTGGAACGCCATGGGAAAAATTTAAGATGTGATGGTAATGCGTTTATCTTTCAAACGCGCGTGTGAGCGGCCAGGGAAACAAGATTTAATGCGCGTGTGAATTTGTAGTATGAGCCCTGAATCTGACCGAGATCAGTGAAAGGCATTTGAAAAGCTCCAGCGCAGCTTTTTGCTTGGCAGGAAATCTATGACCAGTTGAGACTGAATCTTCCAAGCTGGGATTCTGGTGCCCAGGGCCCTTTGTTTTGTGGTTGTGACGTTTGTCTCGCTTTTTGCATCGCGATGGCAGCAGGAAACTGACCGCTTGTCTTTAAAAACGGTATGCGCGACAGACGAAAAATTATCATTGCTGGAAAAATCATATCCAACCATGTTTGCGCTGCTTTCCTGCAAGCCTTTCTGGCTATCCTGTGAGCAAGCCTCTATGGCTGACTCTTCCTGCAAGCCTTGTTGGCTGTGGTGGGTGATGAGCTTTCCTGGCTAGCGTCAAGCTTTAAAGCTTTGCGTTTGTTTTTTCGGTGAATATAGGCTAGCCGTTGCAGGTTGGGCTTCGTAAGTTTTCCCGGTGCAGCTTGAATGGCAGCCAGTGCCCGCCAATGGACATTTGCAGACTTCTGCAATGAGTGTGGCCAGCTTGGTGCGCCAAAGGCCTAGTTCCCAGATTGGCCAAGCAGCTTTGGTCAATCTGAAACAAAGGCTTCTGGGTGCGGAGCATTTGGCCTTGGTGATGTGGCTGCAGCCTTTGAGGAAATTGGTAGACTGAGTTCGCTTGAGCAATTGCAAGAAGAGATTCTGTCTGCTGTGGACAGCTTGATTTTGTCCAATCCTTATAATGTGGCTTTGCAGGCCAAGCAACAAAATTGCGCCGTTTGCCACCTCACGTGACCAATGGTGGCTGGAGCGTGCTGGAGAAGAGCTCTGAAATGCACATGGGGCAAGTCATTGCCTCTAGGCTCAAGGGAGTGAAGGAAGAAACGACGAAGGCTTATGGCAGTGATGCCGCGTTGCTTGGTCAATGTGCAGCAGAAGCCGTTGCCCAATCCTTGGGCCATCTACTACATGGGCATTTGAGTTGGTCGACGTATTGAAAAATTTAGCCAAGAAGGTGTCGGTGGACTGAAACATTTCCTTGCTTCCCCCGCTGCCTTCAGCCCAATTTTTCTTAGCGGAGGTTATGAGCCCAGTGGAGAAAGGCTTTCGCTGAGTTTGGCAGCTATAAGACGGTTTCAAGAAAGATTTCCACTTGATGAATGTGGCCAAGCCCAAGCAATGAGCAAATTGGTGATTGTGACCAAGGGTTTGGGAAAGGCGTCTAAGAGGTTCCTTGGCCCCAGCAATGCGAATGCCAAACGATGGGAAGAAATTGGAGGGCTTTGAGAATGAAGCTTGTCAAAAAGCTGAAATGATGAAGGAGACCAAGAAGGGTGGTGCAATGAAGAAGCCTGCCAGTGCCAAAAGTCTGCAATTGCCACGCAGGCAAAGCCTGCGCTGTGGGGGCGCATCCGTTCTACAGGCAGCCCAAACACTTGTTCAAAGGGTTGAGCGGGCGCAGAAAAACGGCAGAAAGTCTTCTTAGAGTGGCAGTAGTAGTGGTGAGATGTGCATTTGTGACAATGTTGAAGGGGGGGCGTCAAAATATATTCAGTCTTCTTTTATTTACCTTGGTAGATATATAGCTGTATGTACCATGCGAATGCACGCGTGCACATTCCCTCTTTTTCTGTTTCACGAAGCTTGGCTGTGAAGTGTTGGGAAACAAACACTGGAAATCCATGGCTCATTTGAGTGCAAAAACACATCTCTCACTTTCAGGTTGCTTTTCAGTGGAACAAACCGGCTGCGAGAGCGAAGACGCCCTTTCAACAGAAATGTTCCCCGTGGGTTTTTGAGCGGGTTTGTCCGTTCAACCCTGGCTTGGTTGGACAGGGTCCTTTGACATCCTTGTTTCCTTCGTTGCCTGCTTCATTTGGGTTTGATCATGTCGATTTCTGTGGTTTTGTGGTTCCCATGTTTGGTTTGGTTGGCTCATGTCGGCTTCTTTGGCTTGGTTGCTCTTTTCTGGATTGGTCGGCTCCTTTGGGTTGGCTTTTGGGCCCAACAGCTGCGCCCCGACGGTAGTTTTGATTGCCACGGCATGTTTTTAGCGGGCTCCTGCAATTGCTGTGTCGAGGGCAAAATTGAATAGTTGTTCCCCAGCAAACGAAAACCCAATTCATTACTGTATGGAATTTATGCCGGCAAATTTTTTCCGCAACTGGACAATTTCTGTTTCGACAGATTTTGACAGTGACACCCTGACCATTTCCAGGTCTCGAAACGTTGGTGACTCAGGTTCCTATGGCACAAAACACGTTGAACCATATCGGCGTTGAAGGGGCAAAGGCCTGGTTGACTGTGGGGGCTTCGGGCGGCTCCCGGGTTTCGTGCGTTGCGTTGTGACAGGTGAGACGAGACAGTTGCAGATGTCATTTCTGTATAGACGACTTCGTGTTCATCTGCCGGAGTTGAAATCTTGGAGGTTAAATCTTGTGGAACATCTGGGACGATTCTGGGAAGTGTGACATTAGTTCCCGTGGCCATTTCAGAATTGTCTCCAGTAGAATTCTCCGTGAATCAGGTTCCCTGGGTTTCACACAGGCCTTGGCGGAAGCTCTAAAGACAAAAAGTTCCGTGACCCACATCGATTTGGAGGGCAACGAGATTGGCGATGACGGGGCAAAGGCCTGGTTAACTGTGGGACTTCAGGCGGCTCCCGGGTTTCGTGCATGGCGTTTTGACAGATGAGACAGTCCCGGGTGTCATTTCTGTATGGACGACTTTGTGTTGATTTCCTGGAGTTGAAATCTTGGAGTTGAAATCTTTTTGGAACATCTGGAAGATTCTGGGAAGTGCGTCATTTGTTACTGTGTGCCGTTCATGAGTCTTTCCAGTAGAGAACTGCTTCTTCCACTTTCAACTGCAGAGTTTCTGTTTTGACAAGTTTTGACTCCATGTTTTTACCATTTCCGGATTCCAAGACCTTGGTGAATCAGGCAGGGCCCCCTGGCTTCAGACAGGCCTTGGCAGAAGTTTGTAAGACAAACCGCTCAGGGATGAACGCTGAGAAGGATTGCAGACAGTGTACGCTTGCAGACGGTGAGATCCCATGGAGTGCGCTCACGAATGTTAGTTTCTGCCTAGTGTAACCCCCCCTTCCCCTAAAGTTTTAAAAATCAAAAAATGGGTCCTCAGTATTGCACTGCCCCATAAAATTATCACCAAGATTTTTGTCAGTCATCAAAGCTAAACAATTAGGCTAATTGCAGTTTCACTCTAGACTGTGGAGGCTCAAGTAGTTACCTTAGTATCCATACAAGATTTGGCAATTCATTTAGTAATACTGAAATTTTCAGTTTCAGACTAGATTGTGGATGCTCAAGCAATTGCCTTAATCTTCATAAATGATTAGGCAGTCCATTTAGCAATACTAAAATTGCAGTTTCAGACTAGAATGTGAAATTAGGGTTGAAAAATCTCCTCGGGGAATCCCCTGCCATGATCTTCGAACATTCAATCAATTAGCAGGGAAGATCCTGGAATACTATATAGATAATATAGATCAAGTAAGAAGGACCATCCTTCAATTCTAAATCAATTAACAGGATCATCCTTGAAAGCTAACTCAATTGAAAGGGATCATGGTCGAATACTATATAAAAAGCAATTGACGGACCATCATTGAATACTGAATCAGTTGACAGGGATCATCGTGGAATACAAATAAGATATCATACCAAAACCACAACAACACCATACATTTAGAATGCTAATAGCATACTACTAGCAAACTATTACCACAATCATAACAGGCTGAAACCATGCAAATACCATACCAAAGCCATACTACTAGCATCCGCATGTCATACACACTTGCATACTTTTACTATGCTGACAGCAAGCTGATACCATACTAGCACCATACCAAGACCGTACTGATAGCATGCGAATACCATATGATAGCATACTTTTACTATACTAACAACAGGCTAACACCATACTAATACCATACCCCTTCCATACTAATAGTGTGCTAATAGCATAACAACACTAATACCATGCCAAGACCAGAATCATACCATACCCATTCCATACTAACAGCATGCTAATAGCATACCAAAAGCATTCTACTACTGTACTAATACCATGCCAATAGCATGAGCATACCATACCGATGCCATACTATATACTAGTAGCGTGCAAAGAGCATCCCAATAGAATATTATTTCTATACCAATACTATACTAAGACCATGCCAATACCATGCCACTACCGTGCCAACTTTTTCCCGATGCCATAGTAATAGCAACTTGGAAGTATATTGTTGGGAAGAACATTCATGTGATGTTAACAATGGAAGGAACAGTGACACGTTGGAGGGTGGTAGGTTGGAGTCACACCTTGGGTGGCCATTTTGGCTCAAGATGTGGCTCCATCGAATTTGTAAAAGGGTCGGACATGTCGGCCCTGGTTCTTCACGACTTCGAGCCATCACCTTGTCAGTGCTCCTGGCCCATTCTGCTCTGCATTTGTGCATCGGCTGGGCAGTGCTCTTGATTGGGTGCTGCTGCTGCCAGATCCCTTGCACCTCTTCGGCTAAGGTGGAAGTGGCGCGGCTCCCCTCAGGACTGCGAGTGTCAGTTCGTCATGGGTCCTGATCCTGCAGTGGTGGCGACTTTGGTCACTTTGGACTTGGTGGCACAATGGGCTCAGGTTCCGGGGGGATCGCACCAACCAGAACACTGTGCCTGGCAGCCTCTTCCACCTCTTGGGCTTCGATGGCATTCGCACTGCTGCTGACTTCGATGCTTTGCTGGCGACTTGGCAGATTCAGGGCCCTGCTGTGGGGGGAGTTCCTCCACCCCCCACACCTCCGAACTTCGCTCAATTGGGCCAAGCTGGGGTCTTTGCTGGGACATGTAGAGTCCTTACTGGCACGGAACCCACCACAACTGTACCACCACCTGCCGCAGTTGTGCCAGCACCGGCCACCACGGCCAATCGAAAGATCAAGATGAACCAGGTCATCAACCAAGCAGACGAGGATGAAGTTGAACCCATGACACAGCTCGAGGTTCATCGAGCTTACGCCAAGTACTGGCACCGACGGGGAATCTCACTTCAAGTGAGATCAGACAGTGTTTCAGCATTGACTATGCTGGCGAAGTTGCGAGTTCGACGCGAGTCACATGGGCTCGGTGTCATTACAAGAGAACTGGCTCTGGACTTTGGCTGCTACAGCTACAAACCACGGCTGCTGCAACACATCCCAGGCATCGCAAACGATTGGGCGGACAGATTGAGCAGACAATTTCAACCAGGCAACACCAAAACGTTGCCCGCTGCTCTTTGACACTGCAGATGTGATGCCCCACCGGTTCGTGACCGCAACTTCTATGTGACCATGACGGCCGCGGAGCAGAACACCTAGCTGGGGCCGAGTACTGGGCAATGACCCGACTTCATTTGTAAAACAAGCTGCAGCCACCCACCATTCTGCAGAGCGAGGATACCGCTCCAGTGCTTCTTAGGAGTGAGGGTCCCAGTCCAAGGTAGATTCAACTGAATGAGGATCCCATTCAGTATGCCAATGTCGCTTGAGCATGTGTCGGAGCTTCGCCCCTATGATGGTGATTAGCCCTTATAGTTGTACTGATGCTATTTAACCTTGAACCCCCCTATCTAGCACACACGCAATCTGCACCGGCTCAGGACCTCCGACTTCAAGGCAGAAGAGGACAGGCAGGGAGGAGCAGGGTTTTTCACAGCATCGTTCTAGCGTACACTTGGTGCTGCGCTAGTTTGGGTAATCGATAGCTCACGGCTCAAATATGGGCAAGAGAGCCAGGTCATGCACAGGGCCTTCCGCTGGTCTCTTTGTCAGCCATTGATGCCTTGACCAAGCCAGCCGTCGTAGTGGCGCCCACACCATGGTTGGTAACCTCTTCGCCCACTGTGACAGAAGAGGCGCCGCCAGGAGAGGTAAGGGTGAGTGAACACACAAGAAGACCTTGGCTGGCTAGTAGACGGGACGCGGCTGTTTGCAGTTTTACGAGGAAAGCCAAGAAACCGACAGATCAAAGGATATGGTCGCGGGATCAGTTTGAGAGAGCCATCGCAGAATTGCAGAGGGATTACGCTGCAGTCAGCTCAAAGGGGCCTCACTCTTCGCTTCTAAGGACCTGGGAATCTATGCGTAGAAGAATGCATGATGGTAACACCAACTACTTTCCCTTGACGCCAAGTAAGATTGCTAGGGTTGCTGCTGCTTTCAAGAGTTGTGGATATCGCTCCTTCGCCAATTACCTTTCTAGAGCAAAAGAAATGCATGTTGAATTGGGTGGTGATTGGGGGGAGGGTCTACGGTTTGAGGCCAAGAGAACTGTCAGGTCAGTGACTAGAGGAATAGGGCCGGTGCAGCAGCGCATGCCCTTCGATTTCGAAGGATTCTTGAACCTGGCATCTATATATAGCAGACCCTTCGATTCCACGCCGCTCGTGCCCCAGGGACCTGTAGGACCAATAGCGCTCATAGTCATTGGATGCTTTTTCATGTTGAGGGAGGCAGAAGCATCGCTGCTGCTGGCTCAGAATGTGGGATTGGATGAGGACCGGTTGTTGGTCACCGTTAGATTTCCCACTCGAGCCTTCCGCTGCCAGTGTCGACCGAAGTTGGGGTTGCTTGTGCAGTTCACATGGAGCTTTGAGTTGTCCTCACCACCAGGCTGAGAGTCAACATAGAAACTTGCGATGCAGATTCAACGTTGATGATGATGATGATGATGATGATGATGATGATGATGATGATGATGATGTTTCGCTGCCCTTCTTTCCGAATTCACAGGGCAACACCGTCGATAAGATTAGGGTAGTTGACACACTGGAGAGAATGCACGAACTTGCAGGTCTTCCCACAGCCGATGAGGACGGCCATCGACAACTAGGCGGTCACTCGCTTAGTGTGATAACACAGCTGGCGGCGACCATCAACACACCGGTCTTTTTCCCACACTTGAACCCCTCGGTTGCGGTCAGCGGCCTTTCGAAGATGTGAATGTCATGAATGAATGCTCAGCAAAGTCAGCAGCGCGAAGCTTCGCAGCGCCCTTGCTCAGTACTGTCTTGGCTGTGAAGATCAGGGACTTACCCTTACAAGCAAATGTCCTCTGACATGTCTTTGGGGGACGCTTCAATCAAAGGAAATGGTTTCGCTTAATGTGCCGGGAATCATCTGTAGATTCAAAGGAAGAGTGGTCAACGGTTCTTGGAATTCACATCCCCTCCAGTGTTCCTTTGAATCTCTTTTGCGAGTTTCTTGTGTTCTCGGCCAGCTTGTTTGAGTCGTAAAGTAGCAAATTCTTCTCGTATTTGAAAGTATCCAGCTTTATTGACTTCTCTCAAAATAAAAGGATTCATCATCTTTGTCAAACTGTCTGCAAGTTGGTGACCAGTGTCAATCCAACGTAAACATCCAAAATTCCGTTGCAACTCTCGACGGATCAAAACTAAATCAATGGCTGTACGTATGTCAGAAATGGTAGCAGCAACATTTGTAGGTTTGTAAAGTGCATCATAAATACGCTTGGCGTCAGAAATCAAAGCAAATGGAATACATGTAATTTGTTGTTCCCAATGTTGTTCAGCATGCAATTGTTCATGATGAAAAGCTTTTGTGAAAAAGAAACGATACCAGTAAGCCACACTGTTGGCTTCAACCAAACTCTGTGCCTCAGCCGACAAGGTTGAAAGTGTGTTCCGTTGTAGTGTGTGACTCCTCTTGACTGCTGTTTGATGTCCTTCCAGAAAGTCCTTTGGACAGCACATGACAATGAAACCAGCTTGAGAGGACAATTTCACAAAAGGTGAAATATCCGGTTCATCTGGAATAAGCTCTTGACAATGAAGTGCCCGATCTTGTAATGTATCTGCATTACCCCAAGCTGCATCACATGTAACTGCAATACTCAAATGATGAGGATCAATGGGTTGTATGCGCACATGTTGATCTCGAAAAAGGTATGCCTCCTTCAACCATTTGTTGGCAATCTTGAAATCAGCCAAAGCAGCTTAGGATGCCGTTGACTGCTCTGAGTTGTCGCTCCTGCTCAGGTGTACAGCGATCCTCGTTTTTATGTGTCATCTCAATCTTGATGAATTGTTTACATTTCAAATCAGCATAAAATTCTTGAGAAACATGTATATCACCAGTTGTATCATCTTGTGTCACATCCTTGCCACAAAATCGTCCACGTGAATACTCCCATTTGCCAAAACGAAACATCTGTTTAAGTTCTTGCATCTTTGCTTGATGTGCGCTGGTTCCGGCATCAATAAAATCATCAGTTGCTAGTAGCAAGACTCCTTGCAAAGCTTGTGGTCCATGTTGTGATTTGTCATGTAGAAAATATACGCTAGGATCAAGCACACTTGGAACATATCCCAACTGTCTCAGCTTTGTATCAATATGTCGATTCCATTCTGCAGGGGCATCTGTCATTCCATAAACTGTTTTCAGCACTTTCAGCAAAACACCTGGTTCAATTCCGAGAAGACCCTGCTTAGGCTGTTCGGTGTACAAAGGTTCCTCGCGCTTCATAAAAGCTCCTTGCGTGAAAGCTTGCGAAAAATCAGCAAAATGTAGTCTCCATCTCATGGAAGCAATCATTTGTAAGCATAGAAAGAATCCATCTCGACTGACTACAGGACTGGAACTATCCAGACGAAAAATATCTGGATCTTTGTCGCCTCTGGCAATCCATCGTACTTTTGCTTTACATGGTTCTCCCTCAGGACTTGCTTCTAAGATATCATCTGCTGCAATACCATCCAATGTCTCCAAAGGTTTCATAGTGTGTAGCAATCTGCTCTTAATAATGCGATTTGGTTGTTGTTGTCGAATGCTTCTGGTCTCAGTCATGGTCAAAGGAGTCAATGCATGATCAGCCATAATGTTGTTCCACTCCTTTTCAGTTGCGCGAAAAAAAAACTCTTGATCTGCCAATGTCAGTTCTTTGGGATTTACTTCTTTCTTTTGCATCATTATGTTCCACATTTCCATGAACAGTTCGTCGTCTGAAATCTCTTGTACGCGGGAAGCCTCACCTGGCTCAGCAATAGATGGTGTATAGTCAGAATCAGGACCAAACAACTCTTCTTCCAGTGGGTCATCTGGCTTCGTGTCTGCTTCAGTTCCATCAAGAGGTCGCTTCACCCCTGGAGAGCTGGTCATCTTAGCACTGGGCATTGAACGAACATTTGACGGTGGTTCAGGAAAAGCCTGCTTTCCAAATGCTCGTTTTCTTCCTGTTGGATGAAACTCTGGTGGTTTGGGATGCTTGGTCAAGTCCATCATTCCTTGAATGCGCTTTGATTCCAATGATCTTTATTTCTGGCTAGGTCTCCTAGTGCTTCATGCAAACTGAGCTCTTCTTCTTCACTGGCATATCGGCATTGTTCAGGACTTACCTTCACCAGTCGTCCATGATGTGCTGCATAGATCACACTCGGCCATTGTACTGCTAGTACTCGTGCGGGACCATGCCACTACATGAAATTGGGTTGTCGGGATGCATTGTTTGGATGAGACACTTTCCGATACTGACCATATGCCCAAAAATAGATTAGATCTCCAACCTCATAAGCTGGGGTGCCTCGTGGTCCACTACGCGTTGCCCGCTTGAGTGCTGCTTGGCATTCTTCCGAGAAGAAAGCCTTGCCTGCTGCGCGTCGCATTTGGTCTTGACGTTGTAAATGAATGCAACCTACTTCCTCTAATCCTTGTCGAGTCAAGTTGCGTTCATCTCCACCCAACACATCACCTGGAATAGTTGGAGTTACTCCAAAGACTCGATGCGCTGCAGTGTAACCACCATGATGTCGACATCGATTCTGCATTGCGCATACAATGTCTATCAGCTCAAAAATCTCATCTTCAGTACAGGGAGGTCCTAGCTCAATACTTGACTTGTGCAACATGTGTTTGTATGTCTTGCCCTCTCTCTCTGTGATAGAACATTGTGTAGGTGATTCCAAAGCAGCTACGTCTACAAACGTTCCATCTTCAGTGCGTTGCTACAAGAACTTCTGTCCAAACTCTGTACCCTGATCGATTTTGATATTCTTTGGAACTCCAAACCATTTTATCCACTGTCTGTATTGTTTGCGTGTCTCCTCAGCGGTTCCATTGGCCAATGGCAATACTACCTGATACCTTGTTCCCCAGTCAACTATGTTGAGGCAATTGACTGTCTTTGTGTGATGTCGAACGGTAATTGTATCAAGACCAATCATCTCATTGAACGTGAGTTCCCGTGGCGGTGCCGCGAGACGCCATGACTTGGGTCGAGCACTTTGTTCTCATTGAGAACATTTGGAATTCTTTGCAATTTGAAGTACTTCTTCCTTTGCTCTGCCAAATCGAAGTATCCGAAGAAATCTTGATAAACATGGATGACCTAAACCACGATGAGCTCTGGTCAGCTTGTCATTGATCCCCTTGATCTCTGCTGCGCTCAGCGACTTGGGTTCTGAAACTTGTTCTTGTTCTCCTACCAGAATCTGATGTCCTACTGAATCACATCGTGTATGCTCTACAAAATTGGCATGTTGATATATTCCGCAACGACCCATCTGCACCGCTTCAGCAACTGAATTGAGTTCTTCCGACGTGGGCATCGGTCTTGCGTTGACGCGAATATTGTATTGGGTTCTGCAATCCAGGATATCAGTCCAACTATCTATGAGCACTTCATCAAAAATTTCCTGTCCATGAATCATCTCACAACACTCCAAAATACCCAGTTGAAGTTCATACAAGTCTGTTCGCTGTAGTTGTCTCTGATATCCTCGAAGAAACGCACGAAGTAGCGCCGGCGGATAAACTGCTGCTCGAGCTGCTCTACTTGTGCTGGTACCTGGTGATGATCCCACACAATCTTGATGTACATGTCTGCCAGTGCAAACTTTAGCCAGTTCTGTTGCAATACACTCTCCGTTTGTGATAATACCTGTGCGTTTTCGAATGAAGTTTCCTGAGGCATCTTTGAGATAGAATCTACATTGATCCAATTTCACCAGAAATGTACGAGGATCATCTAGTAAATTCTGCACCTGCGGGTCAGTCCAACTAAGTGCACTCCATGGATGTTCATAGATAAAGTATCCTTGATGTTCCATCTGTACACGGCACACTGTCACTGCAAAATGTAAGAGAATCCTAGCTTTTCTCCGTTTGTCTTGAAAAATGGGATCGTGTTCCAACACTTCTCTTGAACGTCCTTGTCCTAAGAACTGAAGTAGGGAGTACATGGTACATGGTGATGACACTGTAACCAAACCATATTGCATACTACGAATGTGCTCAATGCCTCTTCTTCGATGTTCCGGACGTAGAAAGTCATCGCCCAGCTTCAGGTCAAAAGATCGGCCTGCTGCAAATCCAAATTGCGCAGCATGCTTCGTGATTCGAGGTGGGCTGAAAACTTCACCGATCAACTTCTCTTGGAGTAACACTGAAAGTGGTTGTGAAATGGATTCCCATGGTCCTGTTAGATCTGTTGTCTTCAGCTTGTTCTTGATAGATCCTAACGCTCGTCGCTTGCAGCCCCCCGGGATTGGCTCATTTGCTTGCCAAACCTCACGCAGGAACGTCCCTTCTTGGTCTTCTTGGCCACATCCACATAGGATATCTTCTTTTCTCCTGTAGCTATGACCGCTATCTCCCTCAGTCCGCAATGGACACATGTCTGACGCTTCTGAATGTGATTGGTTCCATGACGATTCCACTGATGGTTGCAACTTGTGGTGAATGCTTGTTCGCTCTCGGAGCTGGTCTCCTCCTCTGAACTGCTGCTGTAGATGGGAATCTTCTCTGCTGTCTTGGTCTCTTCCTTCTTCTTGCCGGTGCTGGTGACGGATGTTGCCTTCGAAGATGTTTCCATCATGCCTTCGAATTGTTGACTCTCTGGATTCTCCGTCCACATGAAGAACTCGCATTGGTGACCTCGGGCTGCTGGGCAGCGTAGGAATCTCCTTCCGAAGTTCGCACCTTGTTTGCGAGTCACATGTTCCTCCGCAATCTTGTTGCAGTAGCGCCTGATCTCGGTTGGACCGTATGATTCTTCTATCTTTTGGGGAAAGCTCTTGCTCTTCTTCTTCTCCTTGTGGCTGGATGCCAGTGATACTTTCTCGAAGCTGCCCGCTGAACTGCTTGCCGTACTGTACTTGGCCGTCAGATTCTCTCGACGCAACTGACGCTCCTGCTTCCTTTGCTGTCGGAGAGTGGCCTGATGATGTTGCTCTTGTTCTCGTATCATTCCAATCACTTCCTTGATCTCCTTCAACTCTTCTGGTCCCTCTGGCATCTTCACAATTTTCTCGCATGTCTTCAGCACTCCTGGCACCAGAGACATTTGAAATGCAGCCATCATTGTACTCATCAGGGACTGCGTGAAGATCATGCCCAGACGAAGCACAACTCGACGCCAGCGTTGGAGGATCGTGGCATCTGCTTCTTGGGGATGATTCTGCGTGGGACGCTTGTTGGCTCTTGGATCCATCTTGGAAGCGGTCGATGGAATCAGAGCAAGGATGCTTCCCGTTCGAATTAAAAGGTCTGTCACCACGATCTGAGCCATTGACGCATGTTTCAGCAATATGAGCTCTATCACTGAGCAAAAAGATTCTCATCTCATCTCCGATTTGTAAGTTCATGCTGTGGCTTGACAATGTTTTCGAAGCATGACCCTGAGGAAAATCAGCAATAGCCAAACACATTTGACCTTTGGAATTGAAATTCATCGGACAATGTAGACCCAGGCTTTCAAAAACTATTGATTCTTCCTCCAGATTCATCACTGTTTTCAAACCTTGCAAAACTGGCAACGAAATCAACAATGGTGCCTCTGTTCAATCTTCCAACACGGCAGCTTGCAAATATCCATGATGCTTCCTACCCAGTCCAATAGGTATACGTGCAATGTAGTTGCTAACACTGGTGCCACCTACTCCCCGGAATCGAGTTTGACATGGCTGGTAGTGCACTGCATGGCTCGGGCCCAGTTGTTGCGCGAGTCGCATGAGAGTCTGTGATCCTACTGCCGTCTTCTGGCAACCAGTGTCGATCACTGCATGTGGTGTCTCGACATGAGATGCCATGCGTGCTACCTCATCTGTTTGCTGCTGGTCGGAATCAAAACCGTCGGCTGACTTGGCAAAAGAAGGGATATCATTAACATGTTTCTGGTCAAAATGAGGCTCAAGGGGTTCTTTGCGATGAACAAGGTGATGCAAAATGCAGTCATGTATGGAAAAGGACCCTTCTAACCCTCTGCTTCTACTGTTGTGACGAGTTCCATCACCCTGTTGACCACCAGGGCTGTGATGGCTCTGGGAGTTCTCGTCTTTAGTGTGTCTTTGACCCTGAGGTGGATTGGACTCGTATCATCAACTTTGTCACGGCATTCATTCCTTCACGGACTCTGGCTGTGCCTGACCTCTCGGTGAGAGCTGCTCGTGCTGCGCTTTGCGTGAATGGCGGCCTTAGAACGGGTGGTCCTGATTTGTTGGAGATGTCAAGATATTAAGTCCCTTCCCCGCCGATCCTTGCTGATGGGATTCGACTTGTTCAACATGTTGAGGCGGGGGCAGACTGGCCGGCTCAAGTTGTCCGAGGTCATGTTCATTGTCTTCAGAAGAAGCTTGGTCAGTTTGCTGCTTCCAACTACTTTCCTAGTGTTGTCTTCTCTCTTTGGTATCGCCTCTGGGGCTGTCTGCGGTCTCGATTCCTCCTTAGCCAGGTGGAGTCTTTCTTTGATTTGCTTGCCTTTGAAATTGGATTTCTCACAGGTCGTGGCTGTCGGGATTTGGCTTATGCCCTTCAGAGTACCATTGAAAATGCCCTGCTCCACGGTGCTGCTTGTTGTGGTGTCCTCAGTGCCACCTTGACTGGAACCAGCTGGCGCCAGTGCGAGGACATCGATGTGAAAGACCTCGAAAAATCTCGATGGTCTTGGACGAACCCTCGCTCGCCTAGATGCCCAGTGGCCGTATGACGAGAAGATCGAGATGCCGGCAGCGTTTGAGAAGTACTTCTGATTCTACATGACATCCCGCGAAGCGGGACAGACGATGCTGGACCATGTGACAACCGCGAGTCAGAATCTTCGGGAGCTCAAGAAGTACAAGACCGACTTGCCCGATGAAGTGGCAGGATGGCTGCTGATGAGAAGAGCAGGTTTGACCAAGGAGCAGACCCAGTTGATTCAAACCATGGTTGGAACAGAGACCAAGGTCGAGGCCGTGGAGAAACCCCTTTACTTGACCCTTGGTCAAAATCACAAGCTCCAGTCCAGACCTCTGAACAACACCAGCAGGAGCCCGATGCGTCGATGGAAACATGAACGAGCTCACTGTGCCAACGATGATGATGACGCTTCTCCTGCTGGCTATGATGATGCGGATGAAGCCTACTGGGGTTGGGACGATGAAGAGTGAAGAGGCCACCAACGATGATGAGGAAGCGGGCAACTGGGAGTATGATGACTAGGATGCAGCTGCCACGTACTATGGGGATGACGGCGGTGAAGCTTCTGTGGATGGCGAGTCTGCGTTTGACACCGAAGAGTTGGACCGCGTCTATGCAAGCTACGTCGATGCCAAGAAGCAGATGAACCAGCTTCGAGTCAGCAGTGGCTCCTACCCAGTGGTGGCCATCGCTGATCCCCAGTACCAGATGCCGCAATCTCCAGGTAGGTCTCCGTCCAAATCAAAAGGCCAAAAGGGGAAGGGGAGTAAGTCAAAAGGCAAGACCCGAAAAGTGATTAAGGGAATTCCAAGTCCTGGTGGAAAAGGCGAGGAACCCCAAAAGATCGTGTCAAGCACTTCTGTGGTCAATGTGTTCGGTGTGGAGAGTTTGGCAATGCAGCTGCAACTTGCCACAACAAAGCTGTTTCACCTGGCGGCGGCTCTCCTTCAAAGAAGCGTGCGCGCGTCGACCTCACCGCCGAGAACTTTGTTGTGGCATGGCTGCCCACCAGATCATCTCCGACCCGGCTGGATGATCACCAACGAACCTGATGCCTGCGTTCAGGAAGGGGGTGCAAGCGCTGTCTTGGCAGGTTCTGAATACGTGCCGCGCTATTTGAAGTGGTTCGAGCTGAGTGGCGTGGACATCGCCAAGCTCAACTACAAGCGCTGCGTGAAGTCATTCAAGTTCAAGAGTGATGGGGAGTGCGCGAGTCACTGGATGATTCAGCGCCAGCTCGACTTGGAGGCAAGGTTGGTCGACTTCAATGCGATGTCATCTTTTTGGTGCAACACCTATGCTCTTAGGCCTTCCAATCCTTGAGATGCTCAACGCAGTGGTTGACTGCGGCCAGAAACGCATGAGCATCATGAAAGGTGACTGGGAAGACATCCGAAGGGGAAAAGGGGGTGCAATGATCCTCAAGCTGGCCGAAGGTGTTCTCCATGGTTCTGAGTTGAAGAAGGTCGAGCTCGACTTGGTCAGCGAGGAGGGCGACCGTGATGA
The DNA here is from genome assembly GCA_009767595.1 of Symbiodinium kawagutii. Classification (NCBI taxonomy): domain Eukaryota; class Dinophyceae; order Suessiales; family Symbiodiniaceae; genus Symbiodinium; species Symbiodinium kawagutii. The sequence goes on along the minus strand of VSDK01017955.1, from coordinate 437,763 downwards.
CTCCGAACCCTTTGAGAACTTCCTCAAAGACCTCAAAGCTGAGACTCGCTTTGCCCAGATGGAAGAGATCGTGAACCCCTTCATTCCACGGAACCTGATCCCATCATGAAAGAGGATCCCAGGATGCGCCAGGATTGGGGCATGCGTGAGATGTCAACTGATCAGGTCTCCAAGGTGGCCAACATGTGCAGTCAACAAGCTGCTGAAGTTCGCAATCCAGTTGCAGGGCATGTGCGCGTGGCGCGTGCAACGACCTCGCGCCAAGCTGGTGTGTGGGAAGTCTATGTGGGCCGTGGTCGTCTCTCCGAGGAATCGGCTAAGTGCTCGCGTCAAGCGCTTTGGCTGCAATGAAGGCTGGGACTTTTTGAAGAACAGCCATCGCAAAGCCTTCCTGTGGAAGATCAGCACCGACGACCCCGATGAGATCTTCATGTCCTCAAGATGCCTTCTTTGGAGCCCGATGCAAAACATCAATGTGAAGTGTGAGGAGGGCGCAGCTGAACTGCAGATGCTTCGGGAAGTTGATCACGAAACCCGCTTCGCCATGTGCAAGAAAGCCTATACTGGAAGCAAGTCCGTCGAGACCGTCGCGCGCACATCGAACATCCAGCCCCAAGAAAGCATGGTTGACCAAAGCGTGGAACAGGTTGCCTGGATACCATACTACCTTTGACCAATGTGAGTATGGTTCCACTGCAATCAACGATGAAGGTCAACTAGAACCCATCAAGAAGCCTACTTCCATACAAGCCGCCAAGGAGGCAATGGCCAACCGGATGAGTCGAAGATGTCAAGGAACCGCACCCACTGTCGACTTGAAGGCGCCATGCCTGGTGGTGGATGCCGATGCCGTGAAGCTGAGAACTATGGGGTCCAATTGGCCAGGCGCTTTGCCAAAGCCATCGTGGAAGATGAGGGCATCGCTAACCAGCTCTATGCCGTGGAGGATGCTGACGCCAGAGCGCTTCGTCAACTGGCTACGGAACACGGTGCCCATGCTGCAAGAGTAGCGCATCGACTTCATCGAAATCTTGAGCATCCTCGCAAAGAAGTTCTCTTGAAACTCCTCGAGGGCAAGCAGGTCGGTGCCATTGAATCACGTCAACGCCCCCATTGTCAGAACTACGGCGTCAAGAAGGGAACTTCGCCTGCAAGCGTTGATCGAGCGACCGAGTTCAGCGAGACTGTCCAAGCTGATGTTCTATGGATTGATCTCCAAAACAAGAAGCGGGTGGCCGTCCTCTCCATGATTGATGAATGCGCTCGGTACATGGCAGCTCGAGCGGTCTCAGATGAGAAGGGCATTTCACTTCAGAAGGCTGTGGAACGAGCCTGGATCCGACATCGCGGACCTATGACCAAGTTGAAAGTGGACGAGGCCACTGGTGGGGGTCTGATCAAGTTGCCTCCTGGGCTGAAAGCCGCGACGTCGAGCTGAAGATCTCACACACGGACAAGTTTGGTGGAACGACGACATTAAGTGCTGCGACGATCGGTTCAGATCTTCTTGGATGAAAGTGATGGAGCCGGAATGGATTGAGTACAAGATGCCTGGGTGTGGGTGATCCCCTCGCTGAACTTACACACTTTCGTCAATGGCTTCACCCCCACTCAACTTGCAATGGGTCGTCAACCAAACACACCTGGACTGATCTCCGATTTTCGCGCCAAGCCCCAACAACTTTCAGAACACGATCGTTTGAGACACACTTTGGGCAATCAGGTTAAAGCCAAGCAAGCTTGTGACAAAGCTGATGTTGATGTGAAGCTCAGACGAGCCTTTCATTTCTGCGTAAATTTCGAGGTCAAGAACCTGATTTGGTGGCTGGTGAACGGTGCCTATATTGGCGGGAGACCACGGATAAGTTCCGCGCGATCAAGTGGAAAGGTCCCGCTGTGGTTGTGGCAGTGCAGAAGGATCCTGACACTGACAATGTGGACACGTGCTGGCTGGCGCATGGAAAGAGTTCTTCTTCGTGCATGAAACGCCTTCTTGATGCTGAAGGTCGGATGTTTTCCCCGGAAGAGGCCATGCAACGGATACGTCGACGACGAGTCGTCCGCATGATCAACCCCAACCAGGGCAATCTGCGTTCAGTTGATGACAAGTTGATGAACTCGGTCCTGAAGGAGAAGATGTTGACATGGATGTGCATTCCCAGGCCCAACGTCGGGAAGGTGGTGAGCCCATGCGACTTCAGATGCGGGAAGAGCCGTCAGATTCCATCCAACATCAACAACCTCCTCCTGAAGCCGAAGAAGAAATCATCTTCCCGGACGAGTCCCAAGATGCCATGGACGAACCACAGATCCAATGACACAGCCGGAGGATCCATCAACGCAACCAGAACAACAACCAACCGCACAACCTCAACAACCAATTTCATCGCAGGATACTGATCAAGCTCATGCGCTACATCCATTTGCCGATGCTGAAGATCTTCCATCCATTCCCGAAGATGATGATCTCCAACAGCCAGTGCTAAGTCCTGATGAGCTCAACCCCAATGCAGATCTTCTACGGGAAAACCAACAACCTGCAGACGGAATTTTTGCTGAACGAAGACGACGGATTGCCCAGCAAGAAACAGTCGGGCTGCGTGCTTGTGAGAAACGTCAAGGAGTTGTCGAAGAGTAAGGAGCCCAAGAAGACACGGGTTGACTTCATGGGCTTTGGTATATCAACTCCTTGGTCCACGACAGCGGCGCTTTCCCGAAGGACATGCTGCCAGCTGATTGGACATACGAGCCGGCGGAGAACTGCTTCCTTCTGAATGAGACCAAGGACTTCTGGACATCGTGGAGACCAACACCTGAATCCATCCAGGAGATGCCGGTGAAGTCCAACCATTTTCAATCTCACAAGATCTCCGTCCGTGAAGGTACGCGACTGATGATGGTTGATCCTGCGGCAGCCCAACCACGCCAACTTGGCTCTGAGGAGACCTTTGGCGCGACCTTGCTCCCCTTCAAGAAGGAATCGGCCCAACAACTCAAGATGCCATACCACAACTTGCGCAAGAAGCTGAAGAAAGTCAATGCCCATGGCGACGTCGATGATCAAGCTTGGATCGCAGTCACCCGGATGACCAAGAAGAAGAGCGACAACGAGGCTGACCTCAAGGAATCAAAGATGACCCTCGAAGATCGCCTCACCTTCATGATCTGCGAAGAAAGCTGAGCTTCAATCCATCTATGAGAATGGCGCCTGGGAATTGGAATTGGGACCTCGAAAAGCTGAAGGTGGTCGAATCCGCAAGGCTCGATTCGTTTTGAAGTGGGCCGATGATGGAAAGGGAGGAGTCAAAGCGAAAGCTCGTCTTGTGCTACAAGGCTTTGCTGACCCAGACTTGCTGTCGGGGAAGCTGGAAACAAGCTCACCAACCTTGAACAGAACTTCAAGGCAGGTACGTTTGGCCATCGGGGCACTATCTCTATGGGAAGTCCTTTGTGCTGATGTTGCCACAGCTTTCCTTCAAGGAGACCGTCAACTTCGAGCTCTATGGTGTAAACTTCCCAGAAATGCCTGCGAATGCCTTGGCGTTGCACATGGTAGCCCCGTGCGCCTGCTCAAGCCCATCTATGGAAGGCAGACGCGCCGCTGCAATGGTTTCGTGGGGCAAAACGTCGTCTAGGCATACTGAAAGTTCAACACCGACGGCGAATTTTGTTGCATGGTGGGCCTCCACGGGGCCGACGTGATCATTGCTGGTGACCCCAATGGTGAGGATTACCAGAGGGCCAAGACAGAACTGAAATCGAAGTTCAATTTCAATCATGGGACAAACAGGATGAGCGCAACAAGCTTGGCTTCTGTGGATGCTCTGGTGAAGACTGAGTACGGCTACCAGCTGGGGCAACCAGACTACTTGCCCAAGATCAAACCGATCACGATTGACGCCAAGCGCAAAGAAAACGATGTAGCCGCCCAGAAGGAAATCAGCTCACTTCGAGCAATGCTTGGTGCTCTCCAGTGACCAAGTGCTCAGAGGAATCCTGCTCTGGGAGCAACAGTTTCGTTGCTCAGCGGCGAAGTCACAGCTGCCTCAACTGAGACACTCCGGAGCGCCAATAAAGCTCTCAAGTTCGCCAAACAGAACAGCGACGTGGGGCTGCAGTTCAGAGCTCTTGGGGCGATCGATCTCCGACATGGTTCTGGTGGCAATGAGCGATGCCTCTTGGGGCATTCGGCGTGAAGGACATATGGCAACCAAGGAAATCCTGAATGGTGAGGCTACTCACTACATCATCCTGGACTGGCGAAGTTTTCGCTTTCCAGGAGTGTCGCGAAGCTCTCTCAATGCTGAATCTCAAACATGTGCTGCAGCTATGGATAGTCTGGAGTACTTGTGAACTTTGCTTCGGGATGCTTGAACCCCAACTATGAATTTCAGTTCCCAGGTGATTGAGTCATCATCAAGGAGACCGCCCTCGTCATCGATGCAAAGGCTCTCTATGACTCCATTCGAGCAACTCAGTGGAGACAAACGGACCAAAATCGAAGTGATGATCATCAAAGAGAAGATGTCCGAATGTCAGACTCTGCTGAAATGGGTTTCAAGTGAGGCCCAGTATGCCGATGGCGTGACCAAACCTCAAGCCCGTCAGCCCTTCGCAGATCGGATGAGAACGCGCAGGTTCTGCCTTCAAGCAGATCAGGATTTCGCAGCATCCAAGAAGAAGATTATACAGGAGCGCGTGGCAAACGCCCGCAAGTTTGCAGTTTCAAAGCCGAAGAAGATGAACTCTCTGGCCTACATGATCTTCGCATCCCAAGCCTTCCCTTGGAAGGGTGTGGTCCTGAAGTTGCCGGAAACTCATGGCTCAATCTGCTGCTGATGGCGATCATGGTGATCGCTATCGAAATCGTGGACATTCTTGAATTTGCCATGGCGGACTTCTTTGTCAAGGTCTATGTCGCTTGCTTGGTAGCTGCTGTGTGATCTCAGAAAACAAGTTCAAGATGCTGGCGTTCAAGGTGAAACACTCAACACCAGGATGACCGACGAACTGGCGTGCCAGATCTATCAGCAAGATCAATTCGTGAACGAAGTTCAGGAGAAACAACGGACACCATCGACTGCTACAAGGCAGAGCTCCAGATCACCAAGGATCAACTGGAGCGCGTCAAGGACCAGCGGGATCTCGAGAAGGAACTCAATGATTGCAAACTGCTAATGGAAGAAGATCGTCAAGCTCTGCGTGACATGGAGCAATTGCATGCTTTCGAAATCGAGGTGCGCTCAGAGCTCTACACCCACCGTGGCTTCACAGCGCCGCCGCCGCAATGCCGGTACTGCCTGTATGATGATTGTGGCCACTTGGCTGGCGGTGACCCAGTGGTACTGACGCGATGTGAAGAATGCATGGCCCGTGAACTCCAGGAAGCCCGTGAAACAAGTCCCTGGGAGTTGGGTCTTCGATGACAAGGCAGACCATCCATATCTCCATGTGCATTGGCGTCAGTTGCCATCCTACGTGGTGGTTTTTGACTAGAGCCAATTTTGTTTTCTCTTCTTCACCGATGTGAAGTTGTTGCCGTCGACTCATGCCAGCTGACTCTGAGGCAATGCAAGGGTGACGCGCGCAATCGAGAAGTACGCTCGCCTCTTGTCGGGTCTTGGCTCAACACCGGCTGCTCTACTCACTTTGGCCAATAGGGCCCTTGAGCGCTTGTCAAAACAAGCGCGCTGCACAACTTTGGGTGTGTGCATGTTGGCTACACGTAACCTACCCAGGGTGGTTAACTTTGTGAGCATCTACCCATGTTCATATCGCTGAACTCTTCATAGTTAGGTTCATGAACAAACCTATTACTTCATTCAATCATGACGTGCTGAATGGTCAAATGTATAATTAAAAACATCCACCTTATGATCGACATTCGCAAAGTCGCCAAACACCTGCTTGTGGCAAACTATTCAGTATTCAGTTTTCTCGCTGATCGTCGGGTGCCCCTTCGCCCAAAAGTTCACGAACTATTTTTTCCCCATGCAGTGTGTGCACTGAAGGGTTCTTTCCTCAAGCATGATAGGACATCTGAAATTACTCAAAATAGGATAGGGTGCTTCAATATGAACTCAGGGATATTGAGATATTGAAACTTAGATACCCACAGGCAAACAATATATGTCAAAAAACACCTTGAGGCATGCCAAGAAAACGACATCACAAAAGTAAATTAACATATGATTCCAAAAAACTAAAATATTTTGACTTAAAATGAACGCAGATATGTTGCTAAACAGATGATGCCTCAAGGAAACATAACGAACCTTAAGGCAAAATAAGGTCTTTCAAAATGAACAAATATGCCTCAAAAGGAAACTAAGGTATTTCAAGATACCATAAGATATCTTTGGCAACTATGGTTACCGAGGATTTTCAGGGATGAGTAGACATGACATGAGATGACATGACATGACAGCAGTAATCAAGCCGGAATATGACGTTGTGAAAGTGCATGTCAGTTGCGGTAGGTGTATCAGTTCAGGCCACGTGCCAAAATAGGGAAAATGGTTTTGGTGCTCAGCCATTGCTGCGGTTTGGCTTGTGAAGCGGCAGGACGGGAGTGTCAATGGGCACACAGGCAGAGAACCGTTTGGGGCTCCGATCCGTTGGAAGGCGCGCCTCATTGAATCGCTTTCAGTTGCTTGATTCCTCGTTTGTTCCCTTGGTCAGTTCGCAATCCACTGAAAATTGTTTTCGTCCTTTCAGCTGCAAAATTTCTGTCTTGACACCACACTGACGATTCCTAGAGCCCGAAACGTCAGTAAATCAAGTTCCCTTGGCTTCAGACAGGGCTTGGCGGAAGCTCTCAAGACAAACAACTCTGTGACCAAGTTGCGAAGCGGAGGGACTATCGGCGAGAAAGAGATTGGCGATGACACGGTGAAGGCCCGTTGACTGTGGGGACTTCGGGCGGCTCTCGGGTCTTCTTGGATTGCTTTGCGACCAGGTGTCATTTCAGTATGGACGACTTCGTATTCGTGAAAACTTGGAGTTGAAATCTTCGAACATCTGGGGAAATTCTGCAAAGTTTGTCACTTGTTCCCGTTCCCCTTGCTTCAAACAGGCCTTGGCGGAAGCTCTAAAGACAAACAGCTCTGTGACCGATATCTTTTTGCAAGGCAGCGAGATTGGCGATGACGGGGTGAAGGCTTGGTTGACTGTGGGGACTTCGGGCGGCTCCTGGGTCTTCTTGGATTGCTTTGCGAAAGATGAGACAGTCCCAGGCCCAGGTGTCATTTCAGTACGGATGACTTCGTATTCGTGAAAAATTGGCCTTCGAACATCTGCGGAAATTCTGCCAAGTTTGTCACTTGTTCCTGTTGTCAATTCATAAGTGCTTCCAGAATAGTACTATCTGAACAAGGTTCCCGATGGTTCCCCATGGTTCCCCATGGTTCCCCTGGCTTCAGACAGGCATTGGCGGAAGCTCTAAAAACAAACAGCTCCGTGACCTGCATCAGCTTCCATTTCAGACCCAAAATCGGTGTTGAGGGAGCAAAGGCCTGGTTGACTGTGGAGACTTTGGGCGGCTCCCGGGTTTCATGACTTGCTTTGCGGCAGATGAGACAGTCCCGGGTGTCATTTCTGTATGGACGACTTCGTGTTCATTTCCTGGACTTGAAATCTTGGAGTTGAAATCTTTTTGGAACACCCGGGTAGATTCTGGGAAGTGCGTCATTTGTTCCCGTGTGCCGTTCACAAGTCTTTCCAGTAGAGAATTGTTTCTTCAACTTTTAGCCGCAGAGTTTCTCTTTTGACAAGTTTTGACTCCATGTTTTTCCATGTTTTTACCATTTCCGGATTCCAAGACGTTGGTGAATCAGGTTCCCTTTGCTTCAGACAGGCCTTGGCAGAAGCTCTCAAGACAAACCGTTCTGTGACGCAGATCAATTTGGGCATCAGCGATGACGGGGTGAAGGCCCGATTGACTGTTGGGACTTCGGGGGGCTCCCGGATTTCATGAATTGTTTTGCGGCAGATGAGACAGTCCCAGGTGTCATTTCTGTATACACGACTTCGTGTTCATTTCCTGGAGTTGAAACCTTGGAGTTGAAATCTTTTTGGATCATCTGGGAAGATTCATCTGGGAAGATTCTGGGAAGTGCGTCATTTGTTCCTGTGTGCCGTTCAGAAGTCTTTCCAGTAGAGTACTCCGTGAATCAAACCGCAGAGTTTCTCTTTTGACAAGTTCTGACTCCATGTTTTTCCATGTTTTTACCATTTCCGGATTCCAAGACGTTGGTGAATCAGGTTCCCTTTGCTTCAGACAGGCCTTGGCAGAAGCTCTCAAGACAAACAGCTCTGTGACCAAGATCATCAATTTGACAAGCAACGAGATTGGCGATGAGGGGGTGAAGGCCCGGTTGACTGTTGGGACTTCGGGGGGCTCCCGGGTTTCATGAATTGTTTTGCGGCAGATGAGACAGTCCCAGGTGTCATTTCTGTATACACGACTTCGTGTTCATTTCCTGGAGTTGAAATCTTGGACTTGAAATCTTTTTGGATCATCTGGGAAGATTCATCTGGGAAGATTCTGGGAAGTGCGTCATTTGTTCCTGTGTGCCGTTCAGAAGTCTTTCCAGTAGAGTACTCCGTGAATCAGGTTCTGCTGGCTTTAGACAGGCCTTGGCGGAAGCCCTAAAGACAAACCGCTCTGTGATCCAGATCAATTTGGAATTCAACAAAATTGGCAATGACGGGGTGAAGGCCCGGTTGAGTTGGCTTTGTGCATGGTGTTGTGACAGATGAGACAGTTGCAGATGTCAATTCTGTATCGACGACTTGGTGTGCATTTCCTGGAGTTGAAACCTTGGAGTTTAAATCTTTTTGGATCATCTGGGAAGATTCAGGGAAGTGAGTCATTTGTTCCGGTGGTTTGTTCATAAGTGTTTCCAGTAGAGTGCTCCATGAATCAGGTTCCCTTTGCTTCAGACAGGCCTTGGCAGAAGCTCTCAAGACAAACAGATCTGTGATCTTCCTCTTCCTACAAAACAACAAAATCGGCGATGACGGGGTGAAGGCTTGGTTGACAGTCGGGACTTTGGGCGGCTCCGGGGCTTTGTGCATAGGGTTGTGACAGATGAGACAGTCCCGGGTGTCATTTCTGTACGGACGACTTCGTGTTCATTTCCTGGAGTTGAAATCTTGGAGTTGAAATCTTTTTGGAACATCTGGGAAAATTCAGGGAAGTGAGTCATTTGTTCCGGTGGTTTGTTCATAAGTGTTTCCAGTAGAGTGCTCCGTGAATCCGTGAATCAGGTTCCCTTTGCTTCAGACAGGCCTTGGCAGAAGCTCTCAAGACAAACAGCTCTGTGACCAAGATCATCAATTTGACAAGCAACGAGATTGGCGATGAGGGGGTGAAGGCCCGGTTGACTGTTGGGACTTCGGCTGGCTCCCGGGTTTCATGAATTGTTTTGCGGCAGATGAGACAGTCCCAGGTGTCATTTCTGTATACACGACTTCGTGTTCATTTCCTGGAGTTGAAATCTTGGACTTGAAATCTTTTTGGATCATCTGGGAAGATTCATCTGGGGAAGTGCGTCATTTGTTCCTGTGTGCCGTTCACAAGTCTTTCCAGTAGAGAACTGTTTCTTCAACTTTCAACCGCAGAGTTTCTCTTTTGACAAGTTCTGACTCCATGTTTTTCCATGTTTTTACCATTTCCGGATTCCAAGACGTTGGTGAATCAGGTTCCCTTTGCTTCAGACAGGCCTTGGCAGAAGCTCTCAAGACAAACAGCTCTGTGACCAAGATCAGTTTGGCAGGCAACGAGATTGGCGATGAGGGGGTGAAGGCCCGGTTGACTGTTGGGACTTCGGGGGGCTCCCGGATTTCATGAATTTTTTTGCGAGAGATGAGACAGTCTCAGGTGTCATGTCATTTCTGTATAGACGACTTCGTGTTCATTTCCTGGAGTTGAAACCTTGGAGTTGAAATCTTTTTGGATCATCTGGGAAGTTTCATCTGGGAAAATTCATCTGGGAAGATTCATCTGGGAAGATTCTGGGAAGTGCGTCATTTGTTCCTGTGTGCCGTTCACAAGTCTTTCCAGTAGAGAACTGTTTCTTCAACTTTCAACCGCCGAGTTTCTCTTTTGACAAGTTTTGACTCCTTGTTTTTCCATGTTTTTACCATTTCCGGATTCCAAGACGTTGGTGAATCAGGTTCCCTTTGCTTCAGACAGGCCTTGGCAGAAGCTCTCAAGACAAACAGCTCTGTGACCAAGATCATCAATTTGACAAGCAACGAGATTGGCGATGAGGGGGTGAAGGCCCGGTTGACTGTTGGGACTTCGGGGGGCTCCCGGGTTTCATGAATTGTTTTGCGGCAGATGAGACAGTCCCAGGTGTCATTTCTGTATACACGACTTCGTGTTCATTTCCTGGAGTTGAAATCTTGGACTTGAAATCTTTTTGGATCATCTGGGAAGATTCATCTGGGGAAGTGCGTCATTTGTTCCTGTGTGCCGTTCACAAGTCTTTCCAGTAGAGAACTGTTTCTTCAACTTTCAACCGCCGAGTTTCTCTTTTGACAAGTTTTGACTCCTTGTTTTTCCATGTTTTTACCATTTCCGGATTCCAAGACGTTGGTGAATCAGGTTCCCTTTGCTTCAGACAGGCCTTGGCAGAAGCTCTCAAGACAAACAGCTCTGTGACCAAGATCAGTTTGGCAGGCAACGAGATTGGCGATGAGGGGGTGAAGGCCCGGTTGACTGTTGGGACTTCGGGGGGCTCCCGGATTTCATGAATTGTTTTGCGAGAGATGAGACAGTCCCAGGTGTCATTTCTGTATGGACGACTTCGTGTCCATTTCCTGGAGTTGAAATGTTTTTGGATCATCGGGAAGATTCATCTGGGAAGATTCATCTGGGAAAATTCATCTGGGAAGATTCATCTGGGAAGATTCTGGGAAGTGCGTCATTTGTTCCTGTGTGCCGTTCACAAGTCTTTCCAGTAGAGAACTGTTTCTTCAACTTTCAACCGCCGAGTTTCTCTTTTGACAAGTTTTGACTCCTTGTTTTTCCATGTTTTTACCATTTCCGGATTCCAAGACGTTGGTGAATCAGGTTCCCTTTGCTTCAGACAGGCCTTGGCAGAAGCTCTCAAGACAAACAGCTCTGTGACCGAGATCGCATTGGGACGCAACAAAATCGGTGTTAAGGGGGCCGAGGCCGGGTTGACAGTTCAAACTTTGGGCGGCTCCGGGGCTTCGAGCATAGCGTTGTGACAGATGAGACAGTCGCAGATAACATTCCTGTATCGACGACTTTGTGTTTATTTCATGGAGTTGAAATCTTGGAGTTGAAATCTTTTTGAAACATCTGGGAAGATTCTGGGAAGTGCGTCATTTGTTCCCGCTGTCACTTCACAAGTGCTTGCAGCAGAGTACTGTTTGAATCAGGTTCCCTTTGCTTCAGACAGGCCTTTGCAAGCGCTCTAAAGACAAACCGTTCCGTGGCCAACATCGATTTGCAAACCAACGACATTGGCGTCAAGGGGGTCGAGGCCGGGTTGACAGTCGGGACTTTGGGCGGCTCCGGGGCTTTGTGCATAGGGTTGTGACAGATGAGACAGTCCCCCGTGTCATTTCTGTACGGACGACTTCGTGTTCATTGCCTGTTGGGACTTCGGGTAGCTGCGGGGCTTCATGCATGGCGTTTTGGCAACAAGACAGCCAACCCTGGTTCCGCAAGCGCCGTGGTGAATCATTTGTTTTAGGTTAAGGGGAAGCCTGTATTACTGGCATTGCTTGAGATCTTTTGTCAAAATTGAATGCCTTCCGCTACGATTTTTTTGCCTACCGCTACGGTCATCCAGATTGTTTTATTTGAAGATTCGTTATACCATGCTCAGACGGGCATGCTTTGACATTGACATTCGGATCGGAAAACATGCCAAAATGGCAATTACAGATTGCAAACTGTATAATGTTTGTTGTTTTTACAAAAGTGTCACGATTAGAATGTTTTGTAATGCACGCTACGAACATAAACGATACTTTCATGATTCCATTTATGTCCATATTTGATGGCCTCCAGCCTCCGGTCATCCCGCGGGCCTCATCATGGCTGGACGGCGGGATGGCCCAAGTGCCTTGGGCCAATCTGTAGGATGCATTGTATAAAATTTGCCGTTCGAGCATGTCGGTGTGGTAAACGCTTGTCGGTGTGTATGTCGGTGTAAAAGCGCCTTGGTGGAAAAGCTTGTTGGTATAAAAAACCGAGCAGTGGACAAACTTCTTGGTGTACAAACATGTTGGTGTAAGAACTTTGCTGCGGAAAACAATGTTGGCATAAGAGCATGCCGGTGTAACAGCATGGCAGCTATGATGGAGAAGTCAAAAGTTACAATACGTTCGTGGAACACACGCCAATATATAGTGAACCTGCATGTAAATCACAGGCCAGAATATGATAAGCATGCAGGCATGTAAAACACAGCAGAATATGATGGAAAATATGCATTTTCCCGCGTTTAGGTGGTGCAAATGCCAATGGCAGCGCTCACCCCTCTCGACGTCGACGTCTTCTTAACTTTCATCTTCTAATTCTTGCCTTGCTTCGGTCATGTCTCGTGCTTTCCTCTTTCTCTTTTCTCATGCCTGACTTGGACAGGTCAAAGGCTCGATCCCCACCACGTTCTTTTTTTTGTCAGCCTTGCACGTGCACAAGGATGTCCTGCCGCGCAACAGCAGCTCTTTTCTCTCAGGGCAAGTTTTGTTGCCAATTCTCCTGTCGATCTCTGTGACCAACTCGATAAGGTTGATAGCCATCATTTTCATCCTCCTCCTCCTCATCCTCCTCCTCCTCCTCATCCTCCTCCTCCTCATCATCATCATCATCGTCATCATCATCATCATCACCATCATCGTCATCATCATCCTCATCATCATCATCATCATCATCATCATCATCATCATCATCATCATCATCATCATCATCATCATCATCATCATCATCATCATCATCATCATGTGTCTTTCCTCTTTTCCTCTTCTCTGATTGTCGCCCCTTTCTGCGCTGCTTCTTGTTCATCCTGTACTCAGCAGAATTGTAGGTGTTGATTTCTCCATGACTCATGTCTGATGGAGTGAGGTGAACAATTAGAGGACGATGGGAATGCTTGGCTGCGGCAGTCGAGTTGTAGATCCCACGGTTGGCAAGCAAAACGGTCTCGTTGACATTGAAGTAGAACCCACCAACATGTTCCACGTGGCCTTCTGGGCTCATCGAAGATCTGGTTGCGACCATGTCCCCATTCCAGAACATTCATGATGCAACAGTCTTTCATACCATGAGGTTCTTGGCGCGCACACGTGCAGTTTGATGCATGTAATGCTTCAACCTTGATTCAGTTGCTTTGTTCGTAAAGCTTCGAAGCCAAAACTGCAGAAGACTCATGTGTGTAGCTAGGGACAGCCAGGTTCTTTAGATGAAGATAGTAGCACGCCTTGTTGCCATTTCCAGCATGTCCACTTGGAATGCAATGCGCTCCCACATCACAAGTGCAGTTGACTCTCCCACCACTGACGTGGAGTTCGAGATTGCGTCATTGCTCACATGATACACAAACTCGCATTTGTTCCATCCGTCCTCTGGCGGGGGCTTCTTCCATGCCATCCTTGTTGATTGTTGTGAATCATTCGCCTTTGCGTTGAGCGCTTTTCTCATGTCACGTAGCATGCGCTACGCTGGCCTGGCTCTGATGCCCCACGGTCGTTCCCTGATTGGCCGTACTAGGCCTTTAGCCATAAGCTACGCTGCTAAAAGGTGCTGTGCTGATCGCTTCGCTTGCCGGCAGCGCCGGCGCCCGAAGGCGCGCAAGCCTTCCGCCAAGCCTCTACAGATCCATCCCGATTGCCACGCCGGCCACACAGAACGAAGGTCTACCAAGAACAAGTTGGGTTGTCGCCCTCGCATCAATCGAGCACGGATTGCGCGGGCCAACTTGCAGCCAATTTTTCACAAGTTGTCAACTAAGTGATAGCGTGAAATGCTACACAAACAGCCACAGTGCCGTGATTCCAATGCTGTGGTAGCTACAGGAGTCATGGTCTGTGCTAAGCGCGGCCGCGCCAACCATCTTTGCATGTGGGGGTCGAAAACCATTTTCCAGCGGATGAGTTTGTCTCGGTGGGGGGTTGATGGAAATCCCTACTTCTCCTTATGGACTTTGGTGGAAATTCCTGTGTCTATTTTGTTGCTAGCTGCGAGTTCCTTCCCGCAACAAGCGACATATTTGTGATATCCAATCAATTTCCATCCAGGGCCTATACTGGTGATAGTTGAGTGAGAGGTCCTACGCTTTCTGTTTGGTATATCTTGTACTGTTTGTATCGCAGCGGACCTTGTCCCGTGCAGGACATGCCACGCCTCTGCCTCAAGAGAAATCTGGGCCACTCTTGCCTGATTACGGGCAGCGAGCATTGGGATGGGCAGGAGTGCTTCCAAATTAACAAAGTCATCTGAAATCATTCAAAGTCATTCGTGCGCTTTGGAAAGAAAAACATGCGCAAACCTGCGAAAACATGCGCCTAGGAGATGTCCATATTTTGAACCATCAAATCCATCCAGATATTTCCTAGGTCTGCGCGTAGAACCGCATGACATCCAGTGTGAAACCTGCGAATGGCATCCGTTAGCGCATTTTGCGTCGTGTTTGTTTTGGTGTCCTTGCTTGATGGCTGCCCCTACACATCGCCGCCGTGAAAAGTCAGCCCCAAAGACAATGGCCAAGCTGCCATCGCTTTCAAAGAATGGTAGGAAGGAGAGGAAGAAACGGGGTAGATCTTCTTCCAAGTCAGTAGAGACTTCTGCGTCTTCAGGGTAGGGATCTTCATCAGATGCTACCGCGAAGAAGGCAAAGGTCATGGAGATGATCAAGAAGCAAAAGGAAGATGTTCAGAAGAAGAAGAAGAGCAAGGTTGAGGCGAATGAGGCTGAGGAGAAGGTGACAAAGAACGACCAGAAAAATAACGAGGTGGAAACTGGTGCAAAGGAGGCAACAGACTATAAGAATAGTAAAAAAGCGAAGGAAGCAACCGACGGCGAGAAGAGAAGAAAGATTGAGGAGAAGGAGGCTAAGGAGGATGACGCGAAGAAGAGCAAGGTTGAAGCGAAGGAAGACAAGAAGAAAAGCAAGGACGAGACGAAGGAAGACAAGAAGAAAAGCAAGAGAGAGGCAAAGGAAGACAAGAAGAAAAGCAAGGTTGGGGCGAAGGAAGACAAGAAGAAAAGCAAGTTTGAGGCGAAGGAAAACAATGAAGATAAGGAAGCGAAGGGGGATGAGGAAGACCGGAAGACCGCAAGAAGTGGCAGTGGAAGAGAAGAGGAAGAAGGCTGAAGCAGCGCTGATAGCGAAGGCAAAAAAGTTGAGGGAGCAACCCATCAAGTTGTTCCATGCCACAAAGACGAGGTGTCCCATATCTTCAAGACTCCACCGACAAAGAAAGTATTTTCGCCTGCTGCAAGTGATGGACCGAAGGAGACCAAGAAGAAGTTGGAAGAACTCCAGGACATCCTTGAAGAATCTGAAGGCGAATCTTCTGATGATGAGTTTGTGCAGCAGATGGAAGGAGCAAATTAATTGGAGAATGGCGACGATGATGAAGCAGAAAGCCCCAGTGAGGAAGGTGAGGACGAAGAAGAAGATAAAGAGGAGAAGGGCGGTGAAGAGAAGAGTACGACGAGGAAGAAGGAAACATGGTAGCGAGGAGGATTCAGAGGAGGATGACGATGAAGGTGATGGTGCTGGCCAAGCAGAAGAGACTGGAGAGAATGAAGCGGATGAAGAGAAGGAGGAGGGAAGCGCAGGAGAGGATGAGGAGGACGAAGGGGAGAAATCGGATTTGGATGGAGAGGAATTGAGCCAGGAAGGAGCCCAACAACTCCCAAAGTGAAGAGGAGCCGGATGGCAAACGAACAGAAGCGCCCCATGCGCTGGTTCCAGTCTCGGAGCAGACAGCTGGCGCAGTTGCCAATGTCAGAAATTCCGTGACGCGCAAGCGTGAATGGGATTAGTTTTGCCGACAACTCAAGGCCAATTCTAAGATTCCATGCCAGGTATCAGAGTATTAGCAGCAAACAAGCAATGCTTGTTTGCAATGTGGCTAGACGCAGGAAAAGACTGGACCGAGTGCTGTTTGGCTTTGGCAAGAAAAATAAAACAAGAAAAAGAAGCAGAGAAGGGCTGAAAAGCTATGCGGGGCCATGAGATCAAGGCTAGATACGCTAGTGATCCTGAGAAGGCAGAAAAGGTTTTGAAGAGCCGACGCGACGCTGGCCTATGGTATGCTCATGATGACTTCCCGGATGAACTTGATGAACCTCGGTTCTGATATTCGTTGTAAGTCGTACAGATTTCAAATCCCACGGCTATGATTCACCTTTGTGGCAGGTAGCCTCTAACTAACCACGCGCGTGTCAAACAACAAACCAGCTGGTGAAGCCACCTTGTCACCTTCCAGCTTTCCCATGATTCTTCTCCATCTAAGGTCTAAGGAGGCTTGGTCTTGTTGAGGGTTGGCAATTCGTACAAGAGGAGGGATATCGCCGGTGACAGCATGAAGCTTCGGGGCAAAATGCAAGTGGGCCCAGACCTCCGCGCAGGGCTCACCGATGTTGATGAAGGAATTCTCTGGCCTGGTGCTTTGCCAAAGATGAAGGCCTCGTCAACTAGCGGCAACGAGCAGCTCGTGGATGCGATGGAGAAGGCTGGTCAAGTGTTTTCTGGGGGGCGTTCGTATGATGGAAGAATAGGGTCTATTTGGGAAAAGGCTAGAAAATGGTGACGGTACAACGGATTCTAGCCCCTTATGCCTAAAAATTGGTGACAGTATAAGGGATTCTGTCCTATTTAATTGAAAATTGGTGACAGTACAAGGGATTTTGTCCTATCTAGATTGAAATTGATGACAGTACAAGGTCCCTAACCGAAAAATAGGGTCTACAGTGTCAGGGTTTTAGTTGAGCGAGGACTTTAAATTGAAAAAATGAAAAATGAGAAAAATGAGAAATGAGGAAGAATGAGAAAAATAAGGAAAATAAGAAAAAACGTTTTGAGATGATTGATTAAAACCATAAATCAAAAAAATCAGAGTTTAATTGTGAGAAAAATAATTGTGAAGCGGTGAGTTGGAATTAATCACTGATTCTAAATTTTGAGATCTGAAATTGTCACGTCTGTCATCGGCTCACAATGACGCGGCCCTGCCTGTGATGTCTGTGCTCTGTGAATGTGAGTCAGTTTTTTTTGTAGTTCTGCGACATGACATGAGTCCAGTCCAGATCAGGTGATCGTCAGATTGACTGATGTGATTCTGTGGACTTGGATTCAGAGTCAGGTTTTTTGATTTTTGTAGTTATTATGATGCGACATGAGTCCCGTCCAGATCAGGTGATCGTCAGATTGACTGATGTGATTCTGTGGACTTGGATTCAGAGTCAGGTTTTTTGATTTTTGTAGTTATTATGATGCGACATGAGTCCCGTCCAGATCAGGTGATCGTCAGATTGACTGATGTGATTCTGTGGACTTGGATTCAGAGTCAAGTTTTTTGGATTTTTGTAGTTATTTTTATGCGACATGAGTCCAGTCCAGATCAGGTGATCGTCAGGTTGACTGATGTGATTCTGCCAGTGGACTTGGATTCAGAGTCAGGTTTTTTTGATATTTTGTAGTTATTATTGTTATTAGAGTCCAATCCAGATCAGGTGATCGTCAGATTGACTGATGTGATTCTGTGGGCTTGGATTCTGGATCATTGAAACATAGCAGGCTACGCACACAGACAGTCTCTCTGATTACATGTCACGTCGTTCAAAATTTTTTGGTTCATCCCTGCTGCGCGAGTCAGGTCAGTCTAGTAGTAGTGAGTGTGAGTGGCAGGCATGTCTGAGTCAAAGTTAATGACACTTCGGCTGACTCACAGCCATGGAGTGACACTGATGCCGCCCATGACTCACATTTGGGTGAGCAATGTATTTCATGAAGAACATGGCCATGGCGCGGTGAACTATGACATCAAGCACGAAGATGTTCAGCCAACCCCGCTACCAGTCTGAATTGATTTGGGCTGACTGACAGACTGCTGTTTTTTTTGAAACATTGATATTTATTCTTTATTTTGTAAATTTTCATTTTTATTAATGTGGCGTGAGGTAAATTGCAACGTGAGTCAGACTCAGACTGTGAAGTGACAGTGGCAGTTTGCTTAGTCAGGATACAGCCTGGAAGCATTCATGAAGCATATGCCGAGTGGTGTCGTCATCTTAAGTACCTGGAGGAAGAA
>VSDK01017955.1:410757-413083 GCA_009767595.1 Symbiodinium kawagutii | reverse complement strand
TTCATTCATTCATTCATTCATTCATTCATTCCTTCGTTCATTTTTTCTTTCATTCATTTTCTCACTCACTCATCTGTTCATTCATTCATTCATTCATGCATTCATTCATTCACTTCATCTCATGTCGTTTCATTTCATTTTATTTCGTTTCATTTCATTTCATTTCAGTCATGTCATTAATGGCCTTCATTCATGCATGCATGCATTCATTCATTCGTTCATTCATTCATTCATTCATTCATTCGTTCATTCATTCGTTCATTCACTCATACATACATACATTCGTTCATTCATTCATTCATTCGTTCATTCTTTTGTTCATTCATTCATTCATTCATTCATTCATGCATTCATTCATTCATTCATTCATTCATTCATTCATTCATTCATTCATTCGATTGTTCATTCATTCATTCATTCATTGATTCATTTGTTCATTCATTCATTCATTCATTCATTTTTTTTTGTTCATTCATTCATTCATTCATTCATTCATTCATTCATTCAGTCATTCATTCGTTCATTCATTCATTCATTCATTCATTCATTCATTCAGTCATTCATTCGTTCATTCATTCATTCATTCATTCATTCATTCTTTTGTTCATTCATTCATTCATTCATTCGTTTATTCATTCATTCGTTCATTCAATCATTCATTCATTCATTCATTCATTCATTCGTTCATTTTATCTTTCATTCATTTTTTCACTCATTCATTCATTCGATCATACATTCATTCATTCATTCATTCATTCATTCATTCATTCATTCATTCATTCATTGACGCGTTCATTCATTCATTGATTGATTTTCTCATTCATTCATTCATTCATTCATTCATTCACTCACTCATTCATTCATTCATTCATTCTTTCATTCATTCATTCATTCATTCATTCATTCATTCCTTGGTTCATGCAGTCATTGATTAACTCATTCATGGGTTCATTGATTCGTTCATTCATTCATTCTTTCACTCATTCGTTCATTCATTCATTCATTCATTCATTCATTCGTTTTCAATGATTCATGCATTCATCGATTGATTCATTCGTTCATTTCATTTCATGTCATTTCACGTAATTTTTTCATTTCATTTCATTTCAGTCATGTCATTCATGTCCTTCATTCATTCATTGATTCATTCACGCAGTCATTTTCTTTGATTCATGCATTCATTCATTCAATCATTCGTTCATTCATTCTTTCATTCATTCACTCATTCATTCGTTAATTCATTCATTCATTCATTCGTTCATTCAATCATTCATTCATTTTTTCATTTATCCATTCATTCATTCATTCATTCATTCATTCATTCATTCACTGATTCATTCATCGATTCATTCATCGATTCATTCATTCATTCACTCATTCCTTTGTTCATTCAGTCATTCGTTCGTTCATTCATTTTCATTGATTCATGCATTCATTCATCCATTCATTCATTCATTTCATCTCATGTCATTTCAATTCATTTTAGTTCATGTCGTTTCATTCATTTCATTTCATTTCAGTCATGTCATTAATGTCCTTCGTTCATTCATTCATTCATTCATTCATTCATTCGTTCATTCATTCATTCATCCAGTCATTCATTCATTCATTCATTCATTCATTCATTCATTCATTCATTCTTTTTTTCTTTCATTCATTTTTTCACTCATTCATTCATTCGATCATTCTTTGATTCATTCATTCATTCACTTCATTTCATGTCGTTTCATTTCATATTATTTCGTTTCATTTCATTCCATTTCAGTCATGTCATTCATGTCCTTCATTCATGCATGCGTTCATTCATTCATTCGTTCATTCATTCGTTCATGCACTCATACATACATGCATTCGTTCATTCATTCGTTCATTCATTCATTCATTCATTCATTCATTGATTCATTCATTCATTCATTCATTCATTCAATCAATCATTCATTCATTCATTCATTGATTCATTCATTCATTCATTCATTCATTCATTCATTCAATCATTCAATCATTCAATCATTCAATCATTCAATCATTCAATCTTTCAATCATTCAATCATTCAATCATTCGATCGTTCATTCATTCATTCGTTCATTCATTCATTCGTTCATTCAATCATTCATTCATTCATCCATTCATTCGTTCATTTTATCTTTCATTCATTTTTTCACTCATTCATTCATTCGATCATTCATTCATTCATTCACTCATTCATTCATCATTCATTCATTCGTTCATTCATTCATTCATTCATTCATTCATTCATTCATTCATGGATTGATGTTCTCATTCATTCATTGATTGATTTTCTCATTCATTCATTCATTCATTCAT
>VSDK01017955.1:400757-405757 GCA_009767595.1 Symbiodinium kawagutii | reverse complement strand
ACTATAATTGGTCATTTGGTTCAAAATATCATGTCAAAATCACTCACTTCTCATTTTCTGATAGCTCGTGACACTATTGTCCAGTGAGTGGCATGATTGTCCAGCGCTTCAGCCGCTGCAGTTGAGTGACATCATTACCCTGACGTGGTATCATTGTCCATTGCTGCGTTGGATTCCTGATGTTGGCGCCAGGCCTTGAAGTAGATGGCAAGGGCCAGTGGCCAAAGGGGGTGGGGTCGCAACGTGATCACCAGAACTTCCTCAGGCTGATGTTCGGCGCAAATGCAAGCGGAGCCACCGATTTGACTTCCAGATTGCCCAAGGGGTTTTACAATGGAAAGCCGGAGACCCCACCAAGCCACGTGTGGCTTAGTCATTTGTCCAACGCCGGAGGGTGCAATGATTCAACACTGCGGCGTCTGCAGTTGGGATTCGGCTTGTTTGGTGAGATGGAAAACGCAGAGGGATTGGGGAACATGGCGCAACACCTGGGCAGGATTTTCAATGTTGTTGGCGACCACGACAAGATGGATCCCTACTACTACAGCACACACGCCAACGGCAATGGGTGCACATGCCGGATCTCGTTTGGCGGAGACAAGATCTTCCAGACGACATCGTCCCCAAGACATGCAGATCATTATGCTCGGGGCCGGGTTTTCGAGGAGACACTGCAAGTTAAAGGCTTTGCAAATAACCGCAGGCTATTCTTTCCTCCTGAAGAAGATCTTTCCTGGTATGAAACACCAGGTACATATCATGCGTTTTTTAACAAGTACCCTCTGGCTAGATCGGAAAAACGCAGGGCATCCATTTTCGTGATGACGAGAATGGACTGCGCTACTGTGAATGTGATCCTATCACAAGCTTCACTTTTATTCCCGCCCGGGAATCCTTCTGGTTAGACGGAAAAGCAAATCTGCAACCGAGATTTTGTTCATTTGGCAGGAAGTCCATGACTGCGTGATCATGTCTGGCAAATTTCAACGGCGCTACGAGCATTCAGTGCCAGGGAGACAGTCGTGGAAACACATCCTGGAAAAAACAGACTTACTGTGAAGGACCAGGATGTCCGACTTACGCAATCTCAAATGTGGGATCAGATGGTTGGAATAGGTTTAAAGCCTTCATGACCGACCGTCCGACAGCTGGCCCAAAGGATGAAAGGTGGAACATCGCCATTCGTTGGATCCGTGGTCACACATTGGTGGGATGGAGGCATTTATTACAAAAGAATCCAAGATCAGCTCCAGGCATCTTCAACTTCCAAGCTGTCCCACCAGTGGAAGCTGTCCGGGTGAGACCTGGTCTTTATTGGAATGATCAGCGGCCACCGCCTTGGTTTGATAATTCTCACACTCTGAGAGTGCCAGATTGGGCGGCTGACCGTCGCAGCGAGTTGCGCCGCAACCAGCAGCAGCAGCAGCAGCGCCGCCGCCAACCGCAGTGTGGCCAATCCAGACCCCTCAAGGCTTGTAACCTGGGCGGTATGGATTCTGCGTGAAGATTGTGGGACCGGGCTCCGCGCAGCAATCCACACTAACTTGCGCCGCTGGCGGCTGGAGCCCGGTCACCACTCCAGCAAGTCAGATTCAGATTGGCCGTGTTGCCAAAGCCAAGGCCAGATTTGATTCTGAGGTCGCAAGACCAAGGCAGAGTCACGTGATTCAGTTGGATCTGATGATCGTGCAGCCAATGCCAAGGCTCAGGCCAGTGAACCTGTTGATGATGATGATGGCCCCAAAGCCACGTCCAAGGCCAAGGCCAAGGCAGAGTCACGTGATTCAGTTGGATCTGATGATGGTGCAGCCAATGCCGAGGCGTGGGCCAATGTCAAGGATGACTTCCTGCTGGAATTCATCCAGCAGACTATGAAGGAATTGGGGCCCATCACAATGAGGGACTTGTTGTGGAATTTCCGGTTTTGTCCAGATCACCCTGAGCAAGAAGCGCTGTCGCGCGCTTTGCGACAGAAGAAGCAGCAGCTGGCAAAATCCATGGAGCTCATTAGAGCTTCAGTGAAGACACTGGACCCTCGGAAACTTCGAGGAGAGGGACATGAATCCGACGCCTGGATTGCGCAGCTCGAGGTGTCTTGTAATTTGCTTAGCTCGAGACTGAGCATGTTACAAGCGCAAGGCGCTCTCCAGATGAAGAGATCCATAGTAACAGAAACTGATCACGCAGGATATGCAGCGAGTCTAGGCAAGCAAAAGCACCTCTGCAGGGTTGTGGTCCGCCTTGAGGCCCTTGAAGAGATGGTCCGGTTGCAAGGTCTGGACTATGAGGTTATGAGGGATCATGGCTGGCTATGCTTCAATTCTCCCTTCGTTCGAAACCACCTCAGTAAAGTTGTTGCGTCTGGAGGAAATACAGTGCTGGAGCCCTTCCGTGTGGGCCCTGAATTAAGGGACGAAAAGGTCGTGATTGAGTCAATGGAATTCTCAGACTGTGATTCTCACAGAGGCGGCGCTCAAGCTCAGACTCGGGTACACCGAGTCACATTTGTGCCTGCTGTCATCAGGGGCATGATTCACAAGATAAGGCCGGTTCCAGACCCGATGGCAGTATATACGTACCCGGAGCGCGTCAAAGATTGTTTGAGGCAGTTGCTGCGGCAGATCAGGATGTTGCAGAACGAACGTCAACCCAGACAATTTTCTGAAATTGACGCCAGTATTTGGGTATGCGCTTATGAGATCAAAAGAAGATACGCCGAACGGAATAGCTCTACGGAACAGGTCTTAGGTCGGAGCTCACTGAACCGGACAACTGCCATCAAATACTTTTTCCACGCGCAAGAAAACAAGGACGACCGACTGACTATGTGACTAAATGAAGTTTGACAAGTAAACAGAGACACATTTTGTATGTAAAAGTAAAGGAGTGACGTGTAATTACAGTCTTGCTTTGTCAATCAATCAACTGTGACATGTCTGCCAGGCACTGACTGGGTCAGGGACTCACAATGGCAGAATATGTTGCTGCGATTCGATATATTTTTTTGCCCTGGACTCAAGAACATAACTTCAAGAAATGTCAATGCATTTCTTCTGATTCAGGTGAAGTGACAGCAAGTCAGGGTGCGCTTGCTACACTCTCAGGCCCAAGTCTCGGCCTCATTGCCATTGGACGAAGGCGCCGCCAATCTCACTCATTGATTCATTTGAACTTGTGATGCTGAGTAGTATTGATTGACTCACTCATTTGGATTTCATGATGTCATGTCTCAACATGTCATGACGCAACTCCTCAGCCATTTATCAGTCAGATTTTCAAATTCGATTCGGACGATGGAGCCTGATCAGTGGCGGTGTCTTTCGCATCGGCCTTCGTCCTTCTCATCGGAGTTGAAGCCAGAGGTTCCGCCTGGCTTAGGAGATCCATTGATGTTTGCGCCTCCGAAGCAAGAGACTCTGAAATTCCACAAGAGGAGACAAATTTTTGAAGTTGCGTATGTTTCTGAAGGGCCGTGGTCACATGAGAAACTGCTTCTGCAATGAAGCGAGATATCTGGAAAGTTGAAGGCCCTACTCGCTGCCAATGACATCAAGACTCTGACTGATGACAAGGCTGTGACATTCTACAGCGTGTTACAGAAGGATGCCAAATCTGATTGGTGGATCTTGCGGGCAGCAGTGGGCACAAGCACTTCAGACGACAAAGATCAAGAATTGGCTTTGCTTCTGCCATTGTCCAGAACCAAAGAAGCTTTTTGGAGTGAAGGCGCCCATTGCTTTTACCTTTCTGGCTGGGATGAGCAGAGTGTGGAAGCTACGTCCTTAGAGTCATTTGCGTGGATTGAGACTTGCAACTTAGTCGCGGTGAGTGGGAGCCAGTGAGATAGCCAGAGGCCGCCCAGAAGCAGGTCGCAGTTCATTGTTATAGTATTCTATTCAGACAAATCATCATGAAGAAATCATAATTCAAAGTCGCAAGGAATCATAATTTCACGCAAATTCTATCAAATTAATTACGACATTCTTCACAACATGTGTGGTGACGTGGTCAAAGTGCCAGCGATCCACCTTTGTCATCCATGCGAGTGTCAGAGTCAGAGCACGCAGTACACTACTACGGCGCAGCCGTTGAATGCATTGGGCCAATGATTCGACTGTGTGATTCGCAATTACAATTGAAGTATTATTGGTTTGTTCACTAAACATGTGTCTACATGTTCATGCAAACAAGACGTTCTGTTAGTTGCCATGGTTTCGGACTTGGCCGCAAGGCGAGTTTAAATTCTGCGTTTGAGTTGGCCAAAGTGATTGCGCCCGATGTTACAGCCGTGAGTCCGGAACATTTTGGGTAAGACACTGAGATTGACCAGAATTGTTGACAAACCCTGTGTTGAATTGTCTTCCCGGATTCCCAATGACGAAGTTTGTGCTTGGTATTGCCCAGTTTTCTCTTTGAAAACTTTCAGCTTGCCGCAGTGCACTCTTGATTGACAGCCCGCATTAGGGATATTTGCATTTTTTTGTTCAATTCAATTGCAATTACTCTCCACAGCTTTTCGGTTTATTCGTCATCAAGAATGGCGTGGAGCCAATGGAATAGGCCTGAGTCATCATCAAGAGACCTCGGGCTGCGCAATAGTTGCGTGTCATTTCAGTCATATAATGTAAATTCTACACTTTAACTGCATACATTGAACTGATCATTTCTTTGCATGCCGCCGAGGCTGTTGAGAATGAAGAAGCAGACAATTACTCCTACGTCGTCTCTTTTACACTTTTTACAATGCTGTCCTTAGCTTTGCGCTTGACGCAGCCACTGAAGACAAGGAAGGCATGGTATGTTTTTCCCGAGAGCGCCTGCGAAGGGTTCTTCGTAAAAAAGCAGCCGTATATAAACATCTGCGCATCAACATCTTCACATCATCACATCTGCGCATCAACATCTTCACATCATCACATCTGCAGATCTAGATCATCACATCATCACATCTGCAGATCTAGATCATCACATCATCACATCTGCAGATCTAGATCTTCACA
>VSDK01017955.1:343279-388659 GCA_009767595.1 Symbiodinium kawagutii | reverse complement strand
TACCCCCCCCCAGCCGGTCCCCGGCAACATCCCGGCGGAGATTCTACCACTGGCACCTTGCAGATCTTCAGGCGCGGGTCGCGGCAAGGGACACCTTGACACACCAAATGCCACTGGCAACTGTGGCACTATGAATGGATAAAATCTCAAGAATGGGTCATGTTGAAATTGACAATGTATCTTTTGAGCATTAGAATTCATTTGAGCTGGTTTCTCAAGTGACGCAACCACGCAAAAGAGAACGAAGGCCACAAAAACCCTACCCATGCAGAGAAACACAAGTGATTTGGAAAGAAACACATAAAGACATGGATTTTGTTCGGCCAACCAGTGATTTCAAGATATGAATCAACCCAAGCCTCAAAGCACCGACAAGCTACCAGGCCTTGCCACGGGTTGATCCCATACTGAGCCACTTGGCACCAGGTCACAGTTTGCCACAGGTTGCTTGCGATTTGATATGTTTGGAAGTGTATTGCCTTGAGTGTTTTCTTGTCGACATGTTGTTTCCAAGGCATTTCCGTGTTGACATTGTGGTTGATTTTTTGCTGACATGTGTGTTTTGGATTGCTTTGGGTTGTAGATTCTTTTTATTGGCCACCTGGATTCACCCTTTTTGTATTTGTTTGGGGTCTGTGTTTCCGGGTGTGCGCTCATTGGTTTACTTACTTGTTTCTTTGCCTGTTTGTTTGATTGTTTGCTGCTTAGTTGGTTGGTTGGTTGTTGCACATAGAATTTGCTGGTTCAAACTGCAGTGTCAGATCTCTCCTTTTGCCGTATCGGAGTGAGCCTGAGATGGGGATTCTGCAGTCGTGCTGTCCCGAAGACTTTTCCCGAGAATGTCCTGTTGAGTTCCGTTCTCCTGGTCGTCATCAGCTCTGTGTAGCTGCCTGGAATGCCGCTTCTGGGGATAAACGCTTCAAGGATTTGGCCAGGCCGCAGGATTGTGCTCGCGATATGCTCAACCACTGCAATGACATAGTCATATGCACAGAGTGCAACTCTACAACCCAAACAGCATTTCAGAATGTTGGCTATGAGTCAATCCACTTTTCCACTTTGCTGACCATTTGTGGGCTTAGCCGCTGCCCGCTGGCGTGCTGTGAGTCAATCGATTGTTGTGTGAAAAAAACATATGGCGTGAGAATCTTTTACCGGCCACAGACTCTCCGGCCATCCAAAGCACGGGGCCCTCAAGTGAAGGAAATTCCAGGAGTCACTCGCAACGGAACCGTGGTGAGCCAGCTGTTCGAACATGTGGAGACAAAGGAGAAGGTGCTCGTCACCGGGGTCCATGCAGGCCACTACGGCAACTCCAAGAAGCTCGTTAGAGGAAAAGTTAGCGACGACGTACGGGAGACAGCTGAGCGACTGGGTGGCAGTTTGGGAAACTTTTTGATTTCCCTTATGGTCCAACAGAGGCACATTGATAAGTTTTGGGCACCCAGGCAAGGCATGGAGCAGATTCGGGACATGCAGAGGGACATGTGGAAGCAAGACGACGTGGGTAAGGCGGGCTTCTTGTATTTGTGAGGTTTAAAAGTGGAATCCTACCAATCCACTCCTCCAACAAAAATTGCCAGGTCATCGTTGGTGGCGACTTCAACGAGTTGGGGGACCTCATCTTTGAGTTCAGCAACTGGACACCTCTTCCCTACCGCGATCGCAATGGCAATAAGCTGCCCAACGTCCAGGGAACCCTCCGTGCAGAGAATACGCTTCAAAAGATCCGCGTGACCGCTGATCACATTTGGGTGGGAGGTCACGCTGTAAACCCCGAGGTGAAGCAAGGCAGAGGCAAAGATTACGGGAGTGATCACCACTCTGTGTGGATGAGAGGCATCTAGTTGAAATTTCTTTTCGACCAGGAAGCTGATGACCACAGCACTTCACTATACTGCAATATGAATCACCTTTTCTGGCGGAGCTGTGATGGCTCTGTAGGAACTTGTGATTTCTACAGCTCGGACATCATGCTGTTGTGACGGGTGCTTTTGTTCAAGAGGGTTGCACAGCTGTGTGAATGCGCATGAGACCGAGTCTTTGACTTCTATAATAGACTACGGTGAAGAAACTGTGACCACAGCACTTCACTATACTGCAATATGAATCACCTTTTCTGGCGGAGCTGTGATGGCTCTGTAGGAACTTGTGATTTCTACAGCTCGGACATCATGCTGTTTTGACGTGTGGTTTTGTTCAACAGCGCAAGAGACTGAGTGTTTGACTATAGACACTACCAAAAATTCGCTACTTATGACTATGTATATATATATATATATATATATATATTTGTATGTATATATATATATATATCAACATTACAAAAGGAAAAGATATTTTGACCCTTCCTTGTCCCCGCTCAAACATACACTTTTGGAAACAATTAAGGGAAAATCATGGAAAATCATCCTTCAACATCGAGGGTCAGCTTGAGACCGAGTTTTCGATTTTGATTTCAGCGATGTGCTTTTGAATGCACCATCGATTTCAGATTCCTTGAACTGTCGTCGCTCGGACACCACGCATTGACCCTCTATCAACATCAAACAACCTCAGCTGTAAGATGCGGAATGCGTTGGAACGAGCTTTTGGCGACACTTTGTGCTTACCTTCACAAAGGGCTTCGTTTGCGAGGCTTATAGGCATGAAAGCGCCGATGAACCGAGCAAAGGCGAGTCCACCAAAAGGTGCTTTCTGCTGACGTTGACTTCAATAAAGCCTGCTAGCACTGAACTTGAATCCATTGGAACCAATTCCAGTCCGACTTGTTGGTACCAAACCAGAGCCCGAACTTGAGATTACAACGAAATGCGAACAAATCAATCGTGACATGAAATGAACAACATTTTGGACAGTGCCACTGGTGGCAGATGCAAAAACAACCTACACGTTGTGTTTCCTGTATGGTGGATCCCATCTTGTCCACTCTCAGGTCATCATCGTGCTGCGCAACAACTCCGTTGGATCTCTTGCGGGGGCCTCAGCTCTTGCAGGAGTTCGATTAACTCTTGGCGAGAGGAAGCACTGAAATTCCGTCACAAAGGAATGGTATCTATTTTTTTCAATCCTCAGATGGCTGCGGAGTTGGGGTCAACCGTCTTACCAACACGAGACCTCAAGCAGATGTCTTCCAACTGTTCAGATCGCCAAAAGATGCAGCTAGATTGCTGTTCTGCTGCTTGGGCATGGTGTTTAAACAATGCCCTATCATTTTGGACTTCGTGTTCGCTTCGCAATCTATACAAACATGTACAAACCAAAACGGGAGATCCCAACAAATGAAGGCAGATGGAGATAGAATGAGATTGAGATCAACCACATGAACAGAACTCAGCCCCAACCTCAGGTCTTGAGGATATTGAGGTGGCAAGGTAATCCACCACAGCCGGTCCCCAGCAACATCCGGGCTGGAGATTCTACCACGGGTATCGCGCAGATCTTCAGGCGGGGTCTCGGTAAAGGACACCTCGAGCCTCGACACACCAAATGCCACTGGCAGCAACTGTGGCGCTATGAATGCGTAAAATCTCAGGAATTGGTCATATAGAGTCATATTGATATTCACAATGTAACTTTTGAGTATTGGAATCCATTTGAGCTGGTTTCTCAAGCGACGCAACCACGCAAAAGAGAGGAAAGGCCACAAGAAGTCTACCATGCAGAGAAACACGAGTGATTTGGAAATAAACACATATTAAGACATGGATTTTGTTTGGCCAACCGGTGATTTCAAGATATGAATCAACCCAAGCATCCAAGCATCCATAAGCCAACAGGCCTTGGCACGGGTTGAAGCAATGCTGAGCCGCTTGGCAGCAGCAGGCCATGGGGTGCCACGGGCTGCTTGCAATTTGATATGTGTGAAAGTGTGTTGCCTTGAGTGTTTTCTTGTTGAGATTGGGATGTGGATTCTCTTGTTTGCCAGCTGGCTTTCGTGTTTCTTCCTGTTTTTTCTGGCTTCTGGTTTTGTCATTTTTTGTATTTGTTTGGGGTCTGTGTCTCCGGGTGTGCGCTCTTTTGTTTACCTGTGTGTTTGCATGTTTCTTTGTTTGTTTGATTTATTGTTTGTTTGTTTGTTTGTTTGTTTGTTTGTTTGTTTGTTTCTTTCTTTCTTTCTTTCTTTCTTTCTTTCTTTGTTTGCTGTTTTTTCACGGCGTGAACCATCCAAAAGAATTGCTGCACAATTATTTTTGGCTTTTTTGCTTTTGGGGGTCGCCCAAACGGCGCTTTGTTGGCAGTTTGTGGTATATTGTTCAGTAACCCTTTCTTGCGATGTAAAGAATGTATAATGCTTGTGAATCCACGGCCAGGATTTAGTCAATCAAGTGAAAGAACCTTGAAAACGTTGGTGTCTCATGTTTCATTTTATGATGGTTGTGCATACTTTGTTTGGCTTTGCGACACTGTGAGACCCAGTCTGCATGTGATGATATAGTTTTCGATGTGCCACCGCGTGCCTGCAGCATTTCAGTATTTCTTGCTTGGCAAATCCAAAATGTTTTTGCATAATCATTTACGCATGTTTGAAGCAAAAACATCTCTTCTGAATCGCCAAAAACACATGTATAAGGATGAGTTTTCCTGGTGGCAGGCCATTCTTCTGAACGATTTCTATTCAGATATTTGGTTTCCAGATGCAACTTGTCGCTTCTTTGCGCAACCTTCTGCAATGCACTACATGCATGACGGAGCACGGCCATGCTACATCCTGCTACAAATGTGTGCGATCACCCTTGAATCCCTGGCATCATGAGTTGTACCTAGTACATTTTGGTGCCAGGTATCAATGGGGCATACGTAAAAAATGTCAGAGTAGCAAGACCCAGTCCGAAAATTAAAATCATGTGGTCAGCCTGCTGGCAGGTTGACTAGACTGACTAGACTGACTAGACTCCAAGTGCCAAGCCGGAGTGCTGAGCAGGTGCTGTTCTGTCACCTTTCTTTGTTGATTCGATGCTCCATTGTAGTCGCTACCCAACAACAACGTTCCGGGCCCTTGGCCGCGCGCGCGGCTCACAGAAACTGTTCTTTTTTGCAGTCGTTTTTGTCTCAGATCAGCAGCCAGTCTTTGTCTTTTGACACATCACCAAAGGCTTCAGGAGACCATCCAAGATGCCCCATGCGCTTTGCGCGATAGAACTTCATGGAATCTAGAACCGTTTGAAGTCCTGGTCTATCCAAAACTCTGCATTGCCAATGGATCAATGTGACGCTGCACATCCCCACCCCACCCCACCCCAATCAACACGGTGACCATCGTGCCATGACAACAGACACGCCAGACGCACACGTAGAAGACATCCTGGCGACGCTGCACACCCCCACCCCACCCCACCCCAATCACCACGGTGACCATCGTGCCATGACAACAGACACGCCAAACGCACACGTAGAAGACATCCTGGCGACGCTGCACATCCCCACCCCACCCCACCCAATCACCACGGTGACCATCGTGCCATGCACAAACCACGCACACCCCGAAAACGCGCACTGAATGAGAAAAAACAACAAAAACACGTTGTGACTATGGCAACTGCGCGCACGAAAACGCG
The DNA here is from genome assembly GCA_009767595.1 of Symbiodinium kawagutii. Lineage (NCBI taxonomy): Eukaryota > Dinophyceae > Suessiales > Symbiodiniaceae > Symbiodinium > Symbiodinium kawagutii. The sequence continues at coordinate 383,101 of VSDK01017955.1, read as the reverse complement.
CGCGCCCAGGGGGTTGGAAGGAGCAACAATCACTGGAGAAAAAGATGGTATAAGGGTGAAGCTGGGGAGTACGTGTTCGTCGTTTGGCAGTTGGAAGTTTTTGTTGGCATGTCATATTTTGTCGCTGCTGTTGATGTTGTGTCTATCTGATTTTATCTTCCTTTCATGCTGGTCATCTTCGGCTATTTTGTTTTATGGAACATTTTGGTTCCGTTAAGTGCTTTTTTTTGCATTTGAGTGTATGTTTCCGAGCAGTGGCACGCGCGCAGAGAAGTGGATTATGTTTTCACATATAGAACGCTTTCCAATCCTGAAAACTCATGGTGATTTTGCTCAGCTATTCCCCCTTTGTGCCCTTGATTTCATTGATTTCGTGCGTTCCGTGTGATGGTGTGCAGTTCCATGTGTTCATGTTCTTCTTGAATCGTCCTTGTTACTGCTGGGTCGTTCGTTGGGACGGTTCAAGTCCATTTGCTTTTCCTTGTACAATCGAGCATTTCCCGAAAAAATCCTCTATGTGGCGAGTCAGAGGCTTGCAGCATCTACCTCGTGTACGAAAGAACCTGCATTTTTGGCAGGTTGGGCAATCACTTCCTGTTGAAGCTTTGCGTAGGGATCATGGTATCATGCTGTATGATGTTTGTGTTCCGTTGAAAGGTTGTTGTCATTGCTGTTTTAACCCCACGCTTAAAAACCCAAAATGTGTGTGCTAAAGAATTCGAGGAACAGATATGTTGAAACCATCCCAAACTAGTGATCTGAGAACCCCCAGCAGCCATCATAAACAAGTCGGTATCCCTTGATATCTATCATCAACCGCCATCGACCATCATTAACCATCATCAACCACCAACAACCATTATAAACCAGCATCAAATTGTAGGGGTACACCATGCAACTGCATCCATGTATGGCCTGCCAGCGTGGCTTCCCTGGTGATCACGTTGATATAGCCCGTGGGCCTGGGCTTTGGGGAGTTGAGCTGGGTGCTAAGGCAATATATTTCATGGCACCGAACCATGAACTGCGAATACAACCAGCTAAAGCCTCCATGAGTCCAAGTTGGCATTCCTGGAAACTGGTCATGTGTTGTTTTTGCAACAAAACTGTCAGCAACAATATGATTCAATAGTTGGCTTCAATTCTGGATGCTTAATGTTTAGGACAACGGGTAATAGTGGCATTGATATTGCTTGATGGTCATTCGTAATCAACTTATGAATTCCATCAGGAAGCAATATGAATGAAGCCATTTCCAAGTTCCAACATGTTCCAACTAATCAGTGCCACATCTATGTTAGTGCTTTATTTATGGCTTCCATGCTGACTTCCAAAACCTCCATCTTGGACACGGCACCTGGCGCTGGGCGAAAACAAGCAATCCTTAGATTAGTTTCTCATAAAACATTGTTGACTTCGATCTATTTTTGTTTTTACTACGGATGCGTCCTTGGGCAGTAAGGATGAGTTAAGCGCTGACTTTCTGCAAGGTTTTCACCTGCAGAGGCAGCACCGAGCTCAAAAAACGGTCCCACAGACCAAGTCCACAACAGCAGGTCGGAGTCAAAACGAATCACCAACTAGTTGGTTGACATCTTGGCACAGACTCTAACTATCAAAGCATCTTGTGGACGCAAGAACAGCAGTTGCGGCAGGTTGTGCAAGCATTTCCTGTTGAAGTGTGCCCGCAAGCAGCTTTGCGTAGGGATCATGGTATGTGACATGCTGTATGTTTGTACTCTGTTGAAACGCTGTTGTCATCTCTGTAGAAAACCCCGCACGACTCAAAACCCAAATTGTGTGCGCAAAGGACTTTGAGGACCCAGATATGTTGAAACCATCCCAGACATTCCCAGACTAGTGATCTGAGTAAGTACTGTAAATCGTCCTTAGCCACCAGCAACCATCATAAACGAATCAGTATTTGCTGATAGCTATCATCATTTGTCATCCACCATCATCAAACACCAGGAACCACCAACAACCATTATGAACCAGCATCAAAACAACAACCATCATTAAACATGATTAAACACAACTTGCCCCAGGATTTTGGATGGTTCCCCTACCACTCGCAGGTGCCGTGCAGCATTTGCCCAGCATTCACTGCAAGCCGCATTTGCTGCGGAGGTCAGCGCCTGGCTGGGTGATTCTGTGGTTGTCCATGGTGGTGCCCTCCAAGTCATGGCCATTTCATGGGGAAACCTTCAACCATGGGGGTTTGTATGGATGCACCGCGCAACTAGACGGACCCATTTTTTGGCTTGCCAGCACAGCTTCCCTGGTGATCGCATTGCTATAGCCCATGGGCCTGGGCTTTGGTGAGTTGAGCTGGGTGCTGAGGTTTCATAGCACCGAACCATGAACTAGACCACCGATGCACTTGGAATACAACCAGCTAAAGCCTCCATGAGTCCAGAAAGCTGGCATTCCCGGAAATAGATGTACGGTTTTTCCAACAAAAAGGTCATTGATATTGCTTGATATTCATTCACAATGATCAGGACATAGGACTGTACCTGAAGGATTATCCCACCTAGTAGTTGGTTTGTAGCCAATGGTGACAACTTATAAGCCATTTACACATGTTTAATCGTGTAGAACCATGTATAACCCACTTAGGGTAGTTGCTAACCATGATTGAAGCCATGATGGTCGTTGAATCCATTTGCAAAAATCCCAACTGGGATTCGGCACCTGGCAACGGCAGGAACGGCTAAAGCTGTGGCAGCCGGGAGCCCTGATGGGCCTACCGGGCCTTGGATGCCGTGATTCATGGGTTGCGAAATTGAAATAACTGGGTTTCGTAAGATTCCAAATTTGCAAATTTTTCAAATCTCTCTCTCTCTCTCTCTGTCTCTCTCTGTTGTTTTCTGTTTCAAATTCTCTCGATCTCCGACCGTTGAAGGATCACAAAGCGCAGTTGACATTTTAGACTTGTTTCAGATCTGCCGGCGTCAATTCGTAAATTTCTCGGATGACAATGATGACTCGAAATTGGATTGAAGGGGCGGAATAGAACACAAGTTCACGGGAACGGAAATGCGATGAGAAGACCCTTCCACTCGCAGCCATTTGAGCCCAAGCGCCTCGTCGAACGACTCAAAAGCTGCCACGTCACCGCTTCCTCTGAGGCGTGGAAGGTCCAATTGTCGAACCAAGAGTGTTCCAACTTGGGAATCCTGTACGAAGGGACGCCCTTAGACCGGGAAGCATCTCTGTGAACAGGACATGATGGCATTTAGTCAAGGATCAGCGCATGATCATGCTGAGAATTCGGACTTTATTTTTGCAAAAGAGGATGCTAAAAAGTGGGATTTCTTTCATAGTGTCGAGCCTCACAGACTGGTAAAGCTGGAAGGGTTCCATCGCAAACGCCCCCAGAGCAACACATCATCACTAATAATAGCAGTTGCCCAAAACGAGCGAGATTTACCAATGTTTTTCCATGTTTTTCCGTTTTCCGAGCAAAAATGCCCGGCATTTACTTTATGTTCTTCTATTTCCGCGGCCAGACAGCGCTGCACTTTGGATATTTTATATGCCGCGTAAGCCAACAATCTGGTATTTTGAAGTTTTTCGTACATCTTCAAGACACATTGGATCATTGGGATTTGCAGCATGCTTGAAGTAATCTATGAACAGTGCAAGGTGACAAGACACTGCAATCTACAATGTTTGTGCAACATGATGTTCCAACATGTCACAAACATGTTTCCAAAAAGGGTTTACAAAATCGACTCCTGGTTGACATCGGAAAGCACCCATCGCTAAAGCTTGCATAGCTTTCTCAAAGACCGCATTGCCGGATTTAGAGGCTTGTGCCGGATTTAGAGGCTTATGCTGGATTTAGAGGCTTATGCCAGGGAGGCAGGCACAGGCCAGAACCGGAAAGAGAGGGTGAAATGGCAGATGTGGAAAGAAGATTAAAGAAGCATGTCACAAAGATGTGTAACCATTACCAACCATTTGTAGATTCTATAGTGTTAGTTGCCAAAGTCTTTGGGGTGTGGTGCATCCCCTGATTTGTTCAGGTGTAGGTTGTCGGCAGTATTTCGTTTTGATGGGGACTGCACATTGTGATGCGAGGTTTTGTTCCCTTTCCTTGCTGAAGTGCTGTCGCACTATGCCTGTGCATGCTTTCTTGTCTCGCGTGCGGGTGTGAAGTGCAAGTGTGTTGCATGCCCTTCTGAATAACATCCTGGACCCACTGATGATGTGTATATCTGTATTTATGATTCTCCAAAGCCTTTTTCCCTTTCCAGAAAGGATATCAATATACTTACTTAGTTGCTGCTTGGTGGTTTCAAGGTGGTTTATCATTTTCAAACAAACCATTTGGGTTGATGGCTTTCCACCGAACACGTGGTGTTCTGAGTCTCCCCAAACATGAGCTCGTTTGAGACTTCATCTCTTCCCCAGCTCCTTCCTGGATTCCTTCGAGTCGTGGATGCCCTGAAGTGCCCTGAGCTGCCAACATGTTATGTAACCTGCAGCTGCGGTGTCCAAGTACCTTTGAGCTGTTTGTTTCCAAGATGTTTCAACTTCAACCAACAACCAAACCGCAAAGGATCAAATAACCAGCAAGCTTCCAAGCCGAGTATTGAACAGCTAGTGGGTCATATCAACCTTTTCATTTGTTTCCTCCTGTCTCTGGTTTGGACCCAGGGTCCATTCTGATCCTCGAAGGTTCACGTGTACGGCTGTTTGAGCCGCGTGGAATGGATGAATTTCCAATAAGATATGTGCAAGGTAATCAGGTCATGTTGTGAATTTTGAAAGAACCAAGTAAATGGTGAGTGTTCATCACTTGAGTCAGATCCAGGAGAGCCACAATTGAAGTCACACTGTCAATCGTTGATTTCTTTTTTGCACTACTTGTTTTGTCCTGAAAATGACCAATGTCCATGCGTGTCTTGTGACATCGGATCATCACTTATCTCAGCAGTCAACTGTTTAAAGCTTATAAACTTATACATAGATTATAAACTGATACATAGATGAAATCAATGTTGAATTATGAATGTCATTGATGCGACTAATTCAGGCAGTCAAGACCGTGATCGTTGCTACAGCCTTTGGATCAACCCGTGGGTCTGAAATCTTCACAGCCACCGGTGTAGTGCTGCCAGTGCCATGCCCAAGTTTCAGTCTGAAGCCAAGGGCTGGCGATGGCTGGGCTGGGAGCGACGGGGTCATGCATCATTGGTAGCATGATCAATTTTGTTTGCTGCTTATCTATGTCTTCATCTTCAAACATGGTCTTCTGTTATTCTTGCAGTTTCAGCGTAGGGCTATGTGTGCCATGAAAAGAAGTGGATCCGAGACCCTTGATGGGATAGATAGCTGTATTTGTTGCATTCTTCATATGCTTGTGCCCATATACCAACTCTTTCTAGGGGTGGCTTGGAGCTGGGGGTATCCAAAATCCTTTGCAAGGGAATCTAAGGAATCTAAGGAGGGGAGAGGGCTGTTTTTTTTCCGCATCGCAGTAATACACCCAATCGTTGACTATGGGCACCTGTTGAATCAGAAGAAATGGTATTGATATTGTTGCACTCTGTGTTTGATTAAACAGTCCATATTACAGTGTATTGCTCATTGGTATTGCAGAAGATGCCATTTTATCAATACTATGACAAAGTCTTACTACACTACATGATACATATTCATACCAACCCCAACCCCAGAATTAGCCCTGTAGGTAACCAGCTACCTGCAGTTGGAGCAGGCACTGTTTGGCTTGGTCATTATCAGCGATTGTTGGCCATTTCCTGCTCTACCATCCTCAATCATTACGGAAGACTACTGACGAATTCTGACCATTACCAGTCATGATAAATCATGACTAAACACAACCTGAATACTCTAGAAAAGGCCAAGATTTGGGTATCAAAGTTTCTGGTTTCAGGAAGCTTCATGACCTGAAACTCACTAGTGCAACCATTTGTTGAACGCATATTTTGCCTAGTGAGTTGAACAAATCTCAATGGGTTAGTTGAACACATTATGTCCATTTTTTCCTGCCCTTGGCCCATGTTGTCGCAGAACACTTTGCCTCACTGTCCTTGCGGACAGGACGCAAATGAGATTTCGCTTCGTTTTTGTCATGTCCAGTCGTTACCACAGTTAATCAATGAAAATGCAGAGAATCCAGTCGTTCCGCAGTCCATGAATGATTGTATGCATGCAGATAGCAAAGCTATCGTGTATAAACATAATCTATATATATATATATATCGTATATATATATAGATTTGCAACTAAATGCAAGTAAACACCTACACAGTTGAATGACACAAGAGCTATGTCGTAGTGATGTTGGTGTATGAAACATGCACATATTATAGGTACACACATTGCCAGGTTCATCAATGTCTTCATACATATCTACATATCTACAGTATATGATGGAATCTGGATTGGCTCTTCAGCAACCTGCTAGGCTGAAACGCTTCCGAGGTTGAAGCTACGCGGAAAGTGGGAGGACTATGTTGAGCGATGCTCGGAGATCGAAGGGCAGGTCGGTCACCCTCATTAGGGTGGCATCCAGCGCCGTGGATGGCGTACTAATTGGTATGTGTGGCCCAAAGTTCCTGACAAACAAGTGGGATGAACATTTGGTCAAGCATTCCTGAACAAGTTCATTAATCAATGGTAGATCCGTTTTAATTTGTTCATAAACCACCCCCGGTTTTGAAGAGATGGTGATTCACCATCACTTATCGGGGGTTCATTAAGTGGAGGTAACATTAGTATTTATTGATTCGTCAAAATTTGCTGGTTTTATCCCAGTAGGGAGGACTAGCAAACACTATACACCACGCGCCAGAGAAATCCAATTGTTGACGGTGTGTTTGGTATGGATGGGGATTCTACCTTGTAAAACTGGAACTTGTGAACTGCCCGTGAACTGATGGGATGGCACAGCAAGAAACCGCGGTTCGTTTTGTGTTGTTTACCAGGTTAGGTGCATCGGTCCACACGGTCTCCCCATGGCCCGTGTCGTTTGAAGTAAGTCACTACCAGAACACGACATTGTTGACATTGAACTCAACCCAGGTGCCGCAGAATCTGCCTTGCATTGCATGAAAATCTACATGCCTCATCCAGAGCTCCAGTGAAAGGTTTGGTTTCATGTGCCGCCAGTGCAGAAGAATGATACATAGAGATACATAGTCATGAAGAGCTCGATACCTTCAAACGGTTTAAACTAGTTTGAAGTGCTCACATTACTGGCTGCTGCTTTCACTTACATCTGGTTCTTGCAAGCAGGGCCTGATTGGTTGATGGGCAGTACCAACCAGTCCAGAGATCGGCAGGTAATCTCAGGGACCTTCCGGATAGGCACTTGCTATCAAAAGAACAGTCAGGGGATTCATGGTGTATCAGGGTTTGGATGTAACTATACATGTACCGCCAAGTGGATGTGTTCCTTTGATGAAAGGACATACTTTTTGAGGGGATGTTTTGGGATACCACCATTTATGAATATGGTTTGTCGGTACCGACCATTTCTGGAAAGATCTTTAATGATTGGCTTGCTGGTCCGGATTCATACGTATATTCGCACACGCATCTGCACCCAAATTTTCATACACAACGTATGTGTTTGGTGTTATGTGACCCCTCAGGGTTGTTTTGATGGCATTTTATGGGTTTGCATGAACCCCAGGCACTGCCCATGACTCCCTTGTTGAGGCTCCCCGCCTGCTTGTGGTGTGTTTTTTCCATTGCGCCCGTTTTTGCAGATCCTTTTTACTCCTTTTTGTATTCTTTCTATTTTTTGACACTATTTAATTTAGCTGTAAAGACTCTGCCGTTTTCTCTTATTGTTTAGGGGGCTGTTCACCAGGTTTCTTGGGAACTCACCCGCAAATGCCTACCCAAGGGTCCAAGGACCCCACAAAATGTGTACCAAACAGACATTCAGATATTTCCTGGTAAGTCAAGGGGTCACATGGCTCTCCTGCACCTAATTCAGGGTGTGACCCCTCAAAATACTTACTAATATTAGTAAATACATGTAAATATTTAGGTAGGTTATTTGCAACAATTGGAGGATAACCCCACTGAAATTGTTTACCATTGTTCTGGATCCATGTTCTTTGCGCTACCCCGGGATGGCAATGGTAACACAGAAACCGAATTGATATTTGTTTAATTTGGGGGGCACATTTTACCTATGAAATTTCCGAAATGTCATCAGCCGCTGTCGAGGAGAGGGTGAGATCCTGCTCAAGGTGCACCATTCGGGGATGGTTGTCGTTGGCTTCACTCGGTACCCAACCACTGCAGATGACCTTGGGGCTATCCGTCCACCTGGTTCATGAACGACCTTGAGACATCTTGCAATGCGGCAAGTGAAGACTCTTCAGTGAAGACCATGGATACTAAGTAAGTAACCAATGTTGTGAATGCTATCGTTGTTTTTCTTCACTCATAAACCATTCCTGGCGTCATTTCTAGCCACCATGAACCACTGTCGAGTAAACCATCATTATGTCCACTATCATTGACAATCATCGACCCTTATAATTAAATGATGGTTTAACATGGTTTAACATCATTTAATCACCTCATTACAAATGAACTTCGCCCGAATGATTGACCTCATGAAACCAAGGCCTTCATGAGCAGCAAGAAAAGTGCTGAGTGGAAATCGAGAGGGCAGGACCGGTCCCGGTGTCAGCATGGGCCATGGCGAACTCCGGAACCCTTGGAGTCATAGCCTGTGTAGCAGAAGCATGCAGAAGCCCCTGGTTGATGATGGTTGGTGGTCACCTCAATCGAATGGTTCTGGTTGATCATAGGGCGCACCAAGTGGTCGTTGAAAGGGCCGCCTATCTGCAGCCAGACGTATAGATCGATGGTTCATCGCTGGTTTCCCCTTGGTAGAGGCAATGTGATGTGCAGCTGGTAGGGTTGATCTATCGGATTCCATGGGAGTGCTGAGTGCCGGAAGGCGGGGATTATGAGCACATACCTTGCTGATCATTTTTTGCTGATGACTCGTTAGGCCCTTAGGCAGGGAGTGTCATTTTTCTTGCTGATGATTTCCTTGCACTGCCACTTTTGTAGTTGATTCTGCCATTGCCCCAAGTGCCACTGCCCAGTGAAGAGCCACCGCAAACATGAGCCTTTGAGCAAGGTCCGCTTGAAATGCTTCATGTAAACTTTGTTGGTTGATGAGAGAGCATTGTTTCGACTACTGGTCGATAGTGACATGGCTCATGTTAAATGTGATCAGCATCTCAAAACCTGATAGAAATTGATAAAATACTGGCCCTGAATGAGCTGTTTACCGCATCCAAGTGACGGTCATTTGTGATTTCAGCTGCTTGCATGACATAATTCGATGGGGCTGGCGATGCAGGTCCGTCCGTTGCTTCATGACTAAGTTGGTCGATTCCCACTGAACAAGATCTCTCTTAGGGTGCCACAGTTATGCAAACTGTACGGTTGGTGTGTGTCAAGTGCTGTTTTCGTTTTTCTCTCAGGAGGATTGGCCTTCGATTGGCCAGCAAAGTTTTTAAGGATGGGCTGAAAGCATGTATATGGAAAGGCTGTTTCACTGGTTGCACATGGATCAATTTGGTATAGTGACCGCGTGAACAGAATGAAATCGACATCCTTGTCAGTGTGAAAGCTCTTTGCCCTGCTTGTCTTTGACATTGATCAGCTCAGTTGTGTGCAGGACTACTGTGCGGATTTTGTAAACATGGTGCAAAGAAATCTGGACTCAGGCGTGGCACGTACCCAACAGACCATCACACACTTCTTGATGTTCTTGTTTTTTGTTCCTGTGAAGGTTTGAGAGTAGCACTCACTCCCTTGCATACCTCATTTACCTTGAGGAAATTAGAGTGTTTCAACCATGGAACATAGCGCCATACATGAGGCCGCTGTTGGATCAAAAGGGGCTGTCCGCATGGTAGCGGAGCCCAAATCGGGGCAAGGCTTTCGGTGCTGACGCCATACGACGGTGGACGTTGTGGCCGAGTCTTGGAACTGGTGTTGCAGTGCTCGCAATCACTGCTGGTGGACTCTGAGGTTGGCCATTGCGTCTTAGCACCTACGGCCTTAAGCTCTTGGACTTTGTGGGGCCCAACGATAAGCCGATCCAGGACTACCTCAACAAGATGGATGTTTCTGAGCCCTCTTTGGTAGTACCTTCGCCAGCTGGATCCCCGACTGCGCAAGGAGCTGGACAAGCACTCAACGAACTGGCACGGTTGGTGGCCAGTGCAACTGCTGCAGCAGCACAGGCTGCAGAGGCAGCAGCAACAGCTACAACAGATCTCCCGATGAGAAATCCAAGGAAGACTTCTATAGGCTGATTCCGAGGCCTTCGAACTTTGCCCCTGCGGACCGAGACCAAGAAGTTTCGATGTGGAGAGATTGGTTTTGGAGCTTCAAGCAGTACTTGTTGGTGGTCGACGGCAAGTATGAGAGCGACCTGGAGGAGTTGGACAAGCGCCCTGATTTTGAGGTGGATTGGGACTTACTTGATGCTGAAGAACAACATCGAGGACAGTTTCTCTACAGCCTTTTGGGATCGCTTCTTCAACGCCGCCTTCTCAGCATGGTGAGGAACGTCGACAGGTCCAATGGCCTGGAAGCTTTTCGAAAGATAGTACAGAATCCCGAAACCGAACCATGTCCATGTTGCAGGGCATCATGGGCTACCCCAACTTCAACATGAAGATGTCGGTCATGGCCCCCAAGTGACGCGACTGGAGGAGCATTTCTTGCAGTTCGAGAAGCTTGGCGGGAAGCTGACCGATGAGATGAAGTCAGCAGTTTTGCTGAAGTGCATTCAAGGACCTTTGAAAGTGCACTTGAATCTGTCTTTGAATGATCAATCCGCAACGTGATCAAGTCCTATGGCACCGGTACGACGAAGTGGTCAGATGCAGCGGTGAGCCCCTTCCCGAGTTTGCTTTTTCCTGGAGATCCCATTGGGCCTTCGCCAATGGAAGTAGACAGGATTAAAGGAAAGGGAAAGGAGGCCAAAGAGAAAGGAAAGGGCGAAGAACAAAAAGGGAAAGGAAAAGGAAAAGACCAGAAAGGCAAGTATGGAGGTGGAAACTTCGAGCTCCTCTACGGGGTCATGGTCTATGGTTGGTGGAAAGAAAGGCCAGAAAGGCCAAAAGCCAGCCAACGATGGCAAAGGGAAGTCGAAAGGCGTCAAAGAGTGCTACAACTGTGGTCAGCCTGGCCACTTTGCGAGAGACTGCTGGAAGGTCAGACAGGTCGCCAACCCCGAGACGGCGACGGTGATCTCCGCTCAAGGTGCACAAGAGAGTGTTGGACCTTCAGCTTCGCAACATGCAGCCCCACAACATCCCTCAGCGATTAAACGACCCTGAACATCGAAGATTGATTGTAATCAATTTTTTGCCCTTGTTTTTCAATTGATTTTGCGAGGATTGATTTGAATTGAAAAATCAATAAATTGCATATTGATTTGAACTGATTTAAATATTGATTTTTATATTGGTTTGGATATTGATTTTTTCCTGGATTTGGATATTGATTTTTCCTGTGGTTTTTCATCTTCTGGCATTCCAGTTTTTGGTCACTGAAATATCATATGACTGCTGCTGTTTTGGCCAGACCCTAGCAAAAATAGTGATTTTCATCACCTTTGCCAAAGGGAATTGCAAGCGCCTTTGCAAAAAGGAATTTAGCCACCTTTGCAAAAGGGAATTGCAGCCACCATTGCTGGCCTTTGACATGACTGGCAGAGGTGGCTCCAGGCACAAGTCCAAGCCCTACATAGAAAGCGGTCTCCTGATGAAGCTCTTTGTGAAGCATGTGGATCTGCTGAAGAATTTCAAAGGCTATGAAAGCCTGAGCAGAAACAGTGGCATTGACCCAAAATCATTGGTTCATGCCTTGGACTTCATCAATGACTTGATCGAGCTGGAGGCCTCATGTGAAATACATCCCAACCCTCTGAAGAACAGCTTGCTCTGATTACTCACCAGCTCTCCCGCTTTGAACAACACTTGCCAAAGTGGAAGCTTATGGGCCCACATGAGGGCAGAGAGGGTCAATGTCCTCCTGTTTCATTTCAGGAGGGTAGCCAGGAATGGCCCCAACCAGGCATGTGCCAGTGCATTGTCTGGTTTCGAAATGCAAAAGCTCAAAGATGCCATAAGCAAGGTGGTGTTGAGAGAGGAAGTTGAACCCTTGCAAGAAGGGCAAGAAGCACAAGAAACAAAAGAAGAAGAACCTTTGGAAAAAAGGAAGAACCTTTGAAAAAAGGGGCAGCAGCAGAACCTGCCAAAAAGAAATTGAAAATCAACCCCAGTGATGTCAGCCTGGACTCGCAAGGCTTTCCTGCATGTCTCAATAGCCCCAGCAGTGTAAAAGACACACCCAAGGTAGAAGCCAGACCCAGCAGACTCTTGAGAAAGAGGACACAGGGCAAAAGCCAGCAAGAAGCAATTGAAAAGCAAGAAGGCCTGAGAGACCAAATGGGTTTGGGAGAAAACAGCAAGGAAAGCAAAGGCCCTCTGAAGAAGCCAGCAAGCCTTGAGGGGAAGCCAGGAATGAAAAGGCCTGCAAGCCTTGCAAAAGGGCCTGGCAATGAAAAAAGCCCTGCTTTGGTGGGTAATGGGCCATGGTTGAAATTGCTGATGACCAATGGTAAGAAACCAGAAAGAATGTATGTGATGGGCACCAAGCATGAAAGTGAAAAGTCAAAGGTCATAGTGGGGGTCACCAAAGCCCAAAGCAAGGAATATAGATTAGTGATGAACAAGATTTTGGATGCTTTGAAAAAGGAAAATTTGACAAAAAAGCCAAGCAATGGAACCCAGAGACAAGCTCCTGGAAAAGCACCAATGACTTTAGAGCCAAAACCTTTGAAAAAGGGTGGGTTTGTGCAGTGTACCTCAAGCCTTTAAGGTGTTATCAGGTGTCAACCTTTGCAAAAAGGACAATGATGGTAGCTTCCCAAGGAAGTATTGACCTTTGAAAAAAGGCCTACACTTTTGACATGCAAACTTTCATTAACCTTTGGAAAAGGGAAAACATATATTGACCTTTGCAAAAGGGTTGCCTGTTGGCCTTTACAAAAGGGCAACAGAGAAATTTTTAACAATAACTTTGAGCATTGCAGAAAAAGAGCAGCCATGCCTGGGCCAAACCACCCTCCCTCAATTTCTTTTGGGAAACCCATGTTGTTACCTGTGTTGGTGTTTCTGGTGTTCATGAGGTTGTGGTTTGGTGATGTGTTCATGGGGTTGTGGCTTGGCAGCCTTTGCAAAAGGGTCGTGTGTGTTGGGGCATGATTTGGCACATGTTCATGGGGTTGTGGTTTGGTAACTTTTGCAAAAGGGTCATGTGTATTTGGGCATGATTTGGTACATGTTCATGGGGTCATGTGTTGGCATGCTTGATATGTTTCTCTCTGCAGCCATTTAGCTACATCAAACCTAGCAAAAGGGAATTTTTTCCAGGGTACCCTTGCAAAAGGGATGCTGAGCAAACCTCCACCAAAGGAGTTGTTGGAGGCATAGCCTGGAAGTGAAAGCAAGCGACCTTTGAGAAAGGGTAGGGAGAGAAGCAAGACACCTTTGAGAAAGGGTAGGGAGAGAAGCAAGACACCTTTGAAAAAGGGTAGGGATAGAAGCAAGACACCTTTGAAAAAGGGTGAAGAAGAAGAAGAAGAAGAAGAAGAAGAAGAAGAAGAAGAAGAAGAAGAAGAAGAAGAGATCCCTGAAGAGGACCAGAGGTGGTGGCCAGAGAAGAAGCTCACTACTTCTGATCCTGACTGGATGTGGAAGATGAACAGAAAATGGAGAGCAGAGATACCAGGGAGAAACAAAGCTGGAAGAAAAAAAGGGGGAGGAACAACAAGCCTGGTGAGACAGCAGAAGAGGATTGGAAAAGAAAGGAACTGGGCAAAGGAGGAGGAAGAGAGAAAGAAGAAGAAGGAGGAGGACAGAAAGAAATGGGTCAACTCTTGGGAAAGAGGTGATTGGGGCTGGTGGGGCTGGTGGGGCCAGGACTCTTGGGATGGCCACTCTTGGAAAAGTGAGGGATGATGAGGAGTGGTGGACATCCCAGACAGACAGCAGGCCAGACAGGGATGGAACGAGGAGCCACAAGAGCTCCTCACCCTTGCCAAAGGGTCCCAGCAGGTCCCCATCACCTTTGCAAAAAGGAATGGTGTGGAGAAAGAAGGAGGAGGAAAGGCAGGCCTGGCATGAGAAGAGCCAGCCAGAGCTGAAGCCAATCCCTGAAGAGAAGGGGGAAGGCAAGGAGAAGGAGAAGGAGAAGAAACCACCTTTGAGAAAGGGTGCAGAGGCCAGCAGCAGCAGCAACTCCAGGAAGGAGCAGCTGAAGGTCATGGTGGATTACCACAACACCTTAGAAATAGAAGATAAAGTGCTTGCCATCAATCAGGCAGCAGTCCTTGCCCTCTATGCAGGGTGGGTGGATGTTGCAGTCTGTTCTTGGTGTTTCAAGAACAGACAGAAGAGGGTGTTGGAAGAGCTCCAGAATTACCCCTTCTACCACAGGCTGTGGAAGGTCCTCTTCACAGAAGAGAGGACCAACCACCCCAGCTGCAAGGGGGGCCTTTGCAAAAGGGATGGCATGGTGGCACTGTTTGATGACAGCGCAGACATCTTGGAGGATGCCTTTGGAAAAGGGATTGAGGTGTACCCCATCAAAACCAAAAGGGAGCAGCACCAGTGGTATGTGGACAAAGGGCTCACAGAGGGGCCATATACCAGCTTTGCAGAGGCTGTGCGCAACTTTTTGGTGAAGCATGGACAGGCCCCCAGAGCCTTTGAAAAAGGGTGCATCTTTTCAATGGACCATTGAAAAAGGGATCCATCATGACAGAAATAGAAACCTTTGAAAAAGGGTCTCAGTAAATAATTCAAAACCTTTGCAAAAGGGTTTGTTTCACCTGCATGTTTTTGAGCGCAAAAAGGGATGCTACCTATTGTTCAGCAGAAGGGAATTAAATTGGGCTCATATGCAATAGCAGCAAAAATATTTGTTTATTTGTGATTTGTTAGTGGTAGCATCCCTGTGCATAAAGACCTCGCAATCCATTTGTTACAGCAACATTTGGAGACAAAAAGGCTGCAGCTGTGCCACAGTCAGTTCAGGAGCCCTTGCAAAAAGGGAGTGGTTGTTCAAATTATATCACCCTTTGCAAATCTGTGGTATGTTTTGTGACCTCTGCAAAAGGGTCAGGGTCATTTCCATAAATAATCATATATTGAACCCCCTAATGCATACCCTCTAAATTAAAAATTATTGGTTGCTTTATTTGGGGAAATATGAATATTCAATGGGGACATCACCAAAAGAAAAAAAAATAGAAAGGAACCATACCTGATGAAATTTTATGAAATCTGGTGAAATCTGATGAAAACATCAGATTTCATCAGATTTTATCAGGGTTCATCAAGTTTCACCAGTCTCCAAAACCTGCAGCAATCTTTGGCCCTCAACCATTTAGAGATCCAATTGTTTGGGGTTGCCCTTGTTAGAGCCATGGGCAAGCCCACTGCCCCTGCAAAGGGGAAGGCAATGAAGGCAATGAAGAAAGCATCACCCTCTGCAAAAGGGAAGCCAGCGCCCCTTGCAAAAAGGAAAGCCAAAGCCAAAAAACCTTTGAAAAAGGGTTTCAAAAAAAAGATTTGAACAAGCTGGGCCAAATGACTTTGAAGGAGAAGGTGAAGAAGTTAAAGGAGGAGTGCAGTGATGAGGAGGCAGCAGCAGCAGAGCTTCAGCTGCAGCTCACCCCAGCAGAAAAAAGCAGGGGGTGGAGTAAGCACCAAACCCACCTTTGCAAAAAAGGTAATGAGAATGAGAAGCAAGAATTTGATGAAGCATCCAAAAAAGACAAAGGCTTCAAGACTGCCTTGTTCCTCCTGAAGACCACAGCCCCCAGCTTTCGCAATGTGCAGCAAAAAGCCAAAACAAAGAATGAATTGATCACGAGGGAGAAATGGATGTCAGAAAAAGAAGCTTATGACCGCTTCGGAGATGATTTGGAGAAGCACCTGGCTTCAGGTAGGGTTTCCTGGAGGGAGGACAGAAGGACTTGGGGAACTTATGAATACCTTGACAATGATGATTATGAGAGGAAAGTCATTGGCGCCAAGGAGCTTGAATGGAGCCACTTCCAGGAATGTGAAATGGGTGTTAGCGATGAAGAGCACTGGGGCAAGCATTTTGACAAAGACTTGCAAAGTCTGCTGCTTGACCACACCCCTGGAAAGGGGTCGTCCCTTGCCAAAGGGTCTGGTAAGGGCAAAGGCAAAAGAAAGGGAAAGCAAGGAAAGGGCAATTCCAATCCCAACCCACCCAAAGCTATTGAGGACTTGCCCTTGGACCAGCAAATGCCTGAAGTTCTCAAGAAGCTCAAAAAAACAAAGGACCTGTTGACCCAGATGCGCAGCAACTTTGAGGAAGCACTTGCAAAAGTGAAAGGCTTGAATTTTTTGACTAAACCTGCAATCAAAGAAAAGGAAAAGGTACTCACTGAATTGGAAACCTCACTTGAGAAAGGGAAAAAATATGGCAAAAGGGGACAAGGCCAAACTGGACACCCTCAAAGCCACTCTCACTGAAGCAGTGGCCACCATGGCCAATGCCAGAGACAAGAGCAAGGACCTGGTGCAGATCAGCATGAGGACCCAGTCCAAAGTTTCCACAGTGAAGAAAATTGCTTTTGCAAAAAGGGGTAAGAAAGAAACCTTTGCAAAAGGGAATTCTATGTGCCAAGCACTCTGCCCTACCCTGGCAAAAGCATGTGTGAACACATCTGCCTTCAGGGGCACCCTTGGAAAAGTGGTTTGCAGAGAAGGTTGCGTTCAAACACCTTTGCAAAAGGGTGCCTTTGGAAAAGGGTGCCTTTGCTAGGTAATGGCACAGTCTCCCTTTCGCAAGGGTTTGTTCAAACTAAGCACAGCTTAGGTTTTTTAAAACATGGGTGCTGCGCTGCCAGCCTCAAGAAAAGAGTAAAAACAAGTGCTGGGTTCTGTGGGGCTGGGTTTTGTGAGGCTGGCTTCTGGGGGGCTGGGTTTTGCTAGTCCTAGTGCTAGTGACTTGTTGAGCTGTTCCCCTGCCCTTCTCTAAAACCCCCATGGGCCTTGTGTTTCCTTTGCAGCCATTTAGCTTCAAAGTTGCCTCCTTCACACCTTTGTCAAAAGGGCCCAAATCTTCACACCTGGTGAAAAAAGGTTTTTTGACCTTTGAAAAAGGGATTGGTTTCACCTTTGGGAAAGGGATGGTCAAGAGGCTTAGGGGTGTGCAGCTGGAGCAGGAGAGGCTGCAGCCAGCAAGAACCTTTGAAAAAAGGTCTGTCAGCAAATTGGCCACTGCTTTGCTCAGTTTGTGGGCACATGGCAAATTGGCAGCAACTACAATTAGATGGCTGGCAGAATGTGCCACTTTGGATGGGTGCGACCATGAAGAAGCGCAGGCTCCCATGGGTACCCTGGCAATGTGCGCAGAGTTTGTGAAGGATGTGTTTGTGCTTGGCCTGCAGGTCAAAGCCATTCTCAGCCATTCTCACTGAAGCAGTTGCCGCCATGGCCAATGCCAGAGACAAGAGCAAGGACCTGGTGCAGATCAGCATGAGGTCCCAGTCCAAAGCTTCCAAAAAGTGAAGAAAATTGCCTTTGCAAAAAGGGGTAAGAAAGAAACCTTTGCAAAAGGGAATTCTATGTGCCAAGCACTCTGCCCTACCCTAGCAAAAGCATGTGTGAACACATATGCTTTCAGGGGCGCCCTTGGAAAAGTGGTTTGTAGAGAAGGTTGCATTCAAACACCTTTGCAAAAGGGTGCCTTTGCAAAAGGGTGCCTTTGCAAAAGGGTGCCTTTGCAAAAGGGTGCCTTTGCCAGGTAATGGCACAGCCTCCCTTTCACAAGGGTTTGTTCAAGCTTAGCGCAGCTTGGGCTTTTAAGCATGGGTGCTGCGCTGCCATTTTGCTCGGTAATGGCGCAGCCTCCCTTTCACAAGGGTTAGCTCAAGCTAAGCACAGCTTAGGTTTTTTAAAACATGGGTGCTGCACTGCCAGCCTCAAGAAAAGAGTAAGAACAAGTGCTGGGTTCTGTGGGGCTGGGTTTTGTGAGGCTGGCTTCTGGGGGGCTGGGTTTTGTTAGTCCTAGTGCTAGTGACTTGTTGAGCTGTTGTCCTGCCCTTCCCTAACACTTCACCCCCATGGGCCTTCTGTTTCCTCTGCAGCCCTTTAGCTTCTGTTAGAAGGGTCAAGGAAACCTAGAAGCTGCTTGTGCCTGCACCTTTGCAAAGAGGAGGTGCCCAGCACTCTTGCAAGTGGTGCCTGCTGTTGTTTACTTTTGCAAAAAAGGGAATGGAAGAGCAAAAAACAAAAGGCCAGGTTTTTCAGAGCTTGCCTCCAGCTGCAAGCTCAAACTCTTGTGAGAAAGACCTTTGTGAAAAGGAGCTTGCAACTTTGGACCCACCTCCCCAATACTACAAAACTTTCCACACAGCATGGCTAGAGAAAATTGGGGAAGGATTGTTTGAAATTGACAAGGATAGCTTGTACCAAAAAAAAATCAGATGGGTTCACTTATTTCTGTTTGTGGGTTAAACCCACAAACTTCCAATTCCCTGTTCAAAATCCCCATCTGAGCTTGGGCAAATACAAATTCATTGGCCACAATGCCAACTGGAGAGCAAGCATCCAGTGCCAGAGCTACCTTTGGAAAAGGGAAGTGAAAGGTCAGTTTACAGCCTATGGAAGAGGGACAAATTTTCTGCTCCTGGAAGGCAATGAGCTGCATGCCTTCCAGGAGCTGCTAAAAGAAACTTTGGCAAAGGAAAGTGTTGAACACCTGGAAACAGACCGGCAGCCCCATATCAGTTGGACAGAACTGGCAGGCTGAGGTCTGTCCAAGTGACCTTTGTGAAAAGGCTGTTTGAAGGTTTGCCAGCAAAACCTTTGAAAAAGGGTAGCAGGCCAAATCACCTTTGCAAAAGGGTTTGCTTTCGGAAGGCTGAGCAAATCACTTCTACATTTGCTATTACATTTGCTGCTTACACGAGAAGACTTTCAGCAGACAGCTCAGAACTTTTCAATGGGCCCTTGAAACAGGGATGTGCACTTCTAACAGATCCCTTGAAAAAGGGTCAAGCATGTCAAGCCTTTGGGAAAGAGCGCAGTGGCTGGGAACCTGCTCACCTTCAAAGCAAGGTGTGGTTGGAAAAAAAGCAGCTTAAGCAGCATGATGGCAGTGGGGTAGCATATTGATTTGAATTGATTTTTGGTATTGATTTTTATATTGATTTCCATATTGATTTTGAGCTTCAAAAACCATGGTTTTTATATTGATTTTTTTCAAAAATCAATATTTTTGAAATGATTTTGGAGGGGGTCAAATCAAAAAAATCAATAGATTGATTACAATCAATCTTCGATGTTCAGGGGAGTTTCACTACTTCCTGAAGAAGGACCTCGGGCCACTGTGAGCTTTGACGTGCGCGGATCCACACCTTTGAGTTCTGGATCCCTTAGGATGGTGCAGTTCTATTACATCGACGACGAGGAGATGGACGAGCCCAAGGAGCAGTTCCCCTATGAGATGGACGGTTCGCCCTCCATGCATGAGTATCATCATCGACTCTGGAGCAGATGCCCCGGTGTTCCCTGCAGCTCTTGCACGTTGTGGAGAAGAACACCCTGGAGAACGTGTTGCCCTTCAAGATGCTCAAGGAAACCCCATTCCAACTATGGGACAGCGAGCAGTTTCAATCCTCTTGGAGGACACCAATGGTGCTGGAGTGGAGCTGATAGACAACGTGGTGTTTTCCCCGGAGGTGACTCAACCGATCCTTAGCTATGGTCGATTGGGGAGTGCAGGGTGGAGCATTGATGCTCGACAACGTTGTTTTCGCAATGGTGATTACGCAGTTCCTCTCATGTTGCAGAACAGCAGCTTGGTGGTTGAAGCCCGGGTTCGCGCTATAACGTCATACCTGCACCTCGACCTCTATATGTGCTCGCGTTGGCCTTTCCAGGTTCGCTCCATGAAGGCAAATTTCACTCCTGGACTTCAAGGGTGCGTGGAGGCCGCCTTTGGTTGGAGCAAGGAAGGCGATCGGTGGATTGGAGTTCACCTCAGCAACAGGTATTTACCAAGACCCGATCTATGTCAATGGCTTTGATCATGGAGGTGGACTGGCTTTGAACTACGGTCATCAAGAAAGGATGAATGGCTCATGGTGGAGTACTGTGAAGCGGGTTACCGAGATGGTGGATGCCAACCGCTTCGTCGATGAGACGGCTGGTCGAACCACGGTGGTCGCTTTCTTGGCCAATGGCTTCGGAGAGGTTGAGGTGATGGGCTTCAGCATTGAAGGTGTTGACTGGCCCGAAGAGATGAGGAGACATATGGGTTTGGAGGAAGCCTTGGAGCGTCGCGTGGACATCGCGGTGGATGAGAACTTGGAACTCCAGGAACGAGTTGGAAAAGCTATGGAAGGATCCCATGGATGGCAGTGATGAATACGCCCCTTCACGCAGTGGCGTCCGATGGTGCCGAGGCCCCAATCTTTGATGATGGTGACCTACTTTGGAGATCCTTCGACCTGGACAAGCCGATGGTGGTGGAGACTTCAACTTCCTCCCGAAGAAGCTCAGATCGTTGTGGGTGAGGTGATGCCAGCCCAGATTGAGGTGAATGGCGACACTATCTCAGCAGCGGCGCCTCAGCATCCACTAAAGCCCGTCGCCGCTGCAATCGCAGCACCGCGCCTGAAGGTGCCCGCAGAATCGTCGTTGATTGTTCGCTTGCAGCGGGTGCAGTCTTCTTGGAAAGAAGATCATGCGTGCCCTGTGGTGGATAGACACCAGGTCGCTGATTGCCGACGGGCTCACAAAGGGTCAGTTGATCGCCTGGCTCTAGTGAGAGTGTCGCAAATGGTTGGTTGGAGCTCGAGCGCGAGATCACCAATGAATCGGCGCGGTTGACAAATCCGTACAAGTATAGGGGTTGCTGTTCAAAGTGCTTCGTGCCTTTGGACGGCGTCAGTCAGAGTGCAGGCGTAGTACCTGAATGCCTTTGCCCAGCCGACTCGACATGTACATACCCTACTGTAGCCACGAGCTGCCCAGACTTTGGTACCACAATGCAATGAGTGGGAAAAGAGTTTCTTTAGCTGCTGTTTACTGACTTGTCCTAACTTGGTTTCAAGTCAGCAATGCATCAAACAACGAACATACTTTCAAATTAAGTAGTGAACAGCTAGTGGTTCCCGAGATATCGAAACAAGTGACGGGAGAATGTCTTTTCAGATTTTTCCCGAGAGCGCCTGCGAAGGGTTCTTCGTAAAAAAGAGCCGTATATAAACATCTGCACGTCGACATCTTCACATCATCACATCTGCGCATTAACATCTTCGCGTCCCATCATCTGCGCATCAACATCATCAAATCATCGCATCTGCGCATCGCAACATCTTCACATCCTCACATCTGCAGATCTAGATCTTCACACCTTCACATCTGAAGATCTAGATCTGCAGATGTGAGGTTGTAAAGATCTAGATCTGCAGATGCGAGGATGTAAAGATCTAGGTCTGCAGATGTGAGGGTGTGAAGATCTAGATCTTCACACCCTCACATCTGCAGATCTAGACCTTCACACCTTCACATCTGCGGATATAGATCTTCACGCCCTCACATCTGCAGATCTAGACCTTCACACCTTCGCATCTGCAGATCTCTTTCTCTCTCCCTCTCTCTCTCTCTCTCTTTCTCTCTCTCTCTCTCTCTCTCTCTCTTCTTTCTCTTCTCTCTATAAGGCCGGGGCGGTGCGGCCGGACCGCCACGAAACATGACATGTACGCCGTTTCGTGCTCCTCGGACGTCGAAAACCGAGCTAAAATTGCGATTTTGAGTTTTCCGGAGTGTGCGTTTCGCGTTTTCTCGACATGGAACGTCAAAAACTGCAGTAAAATCGCGATTTTGAATCTTCCGCGGTGCGCTTTTCGCGTTTTCTCGACATTGAACGTCAAAAACTGAAATAAAATTGCGAGTTTGGAGCTTTGTGTTCTTGCGTTTTGGGTACGTTTTGCTGTGGTACCTTAAGGACCGTTTCTACTTATCCTACTTATAAGTAGTTGTAAGTAGGTTTTAAGTAGGTTTTAACTAGGTTAAGTAGGTTTTAAGTAGATGTAAGTAGGATAAGTAGGTTTTCTACTTATCCTACTTATGATCTACTTACGGACTACTTATTTGTATTTAACCTACTTAGTAAGTAGAAATAAGTAGAAATAAGTAGACATTATATGTTGGAAGCTAAGTAGCATAAGTAACTTATTTCTACTTATTTCTACTTATTTCTACTTATTTCTACTTATTTCTACTTAACCTACTTATCGTTTTCTTCATTTTTTTCAAGGTTTGCATTTCCATTGATTTTCAGCATGCTGAATTTGATGTTAGGAATAACCAGGCAATTCTTCAAAACCTTGGTTTTTCGAAAACAGAGGAGATGATATGAAAATGTTGTTTGGGAGATGACTTTTTGAGGTTAGTCCATGCTTGTAGCGGTATGTCCGCTCATGTTTTTCAATAGATAAGGCGGATAAAGTTAATTTTTTTGTAATACTTAGTGTTATTGTTTGTGAAACAGTGTGTTCCCAGTCCCTTCATGTTCAATTGTTTCATTCCAAGATGGGGAAGCGGTGTGTCCGCTGCTTGTTCACCTATGCTCGATGAGGCCGCTGCAGTTGTTTGTACGTGCTCTGTTACTTGTTGTTTGATTTCAAGACAAATTACAAATCATCAACTCCAAGTGGTCACATGCAGGGTATTCATGACACCTTCTATGTTTGAAGATATGGCAACACTTCATCTTGTAGATGGAGTTTCTGTCCTTACCTTCACAGTTTCTCGGCCATGGATCGACTTGGTTCAGTGGAAGCTGCGCCCGATGACTCGGGATTGGCGCCGAACCCGTCAGAGCCATCGCAGCCGGGCGATGCCTTCGTTGCGCCTACATCCAAACACCCGTGGACAAGAGTGGGGCGGGCAATTTTGAGAGGTCCTCCCCCCAAGGCTGGCTATCTGAACTTGGCTCAGTTTGGTGCCAGTGGAAAGTATGGAGGAGAAATGGTTGAAGTCATGCAAGTGCGTTTGAAGTTGCGGTTCCACCGCAAAACAGCGGTGTGTTTTCGCTCATAAGTCCATGTGACGAACACTTGATGTATAAATAAAGTATATATTAAGACATGGGTGATCAAAAAAATAGATAAACATATACGTGTTCATGAGTGCGCATAGATTTGCTCTCTTGACATCAATGCCATTCCTCAGGACTCGATGGGCCACCAACGAGACAGACCATGTCGACCGCAGCAGCAGAGACAGACGCAAAGGCACTGGGAAGCATGCAGCCAAAAACGCCTCCAAAGGCACCCGTCCCGAAAGCAGCACGGCCAATAGGAGCACCGGCCAGCATCCAAGCACATCCCATTGGAGCACCTGCCAGCATCCAAGCACATCCTATAGGAGCACCTGTCCAGCCGAAGGCAAGACCCGTGACCACGACGCCAGTGGCAAAAGCAGCAGCAGCAACACCTCCGCTTCCTCCCCCGCCAGGAGATCTGAGGGCTCACCCTTTGCCGCCGCCACCGCCCAAGTCAAATTTGCCCCCGGTGCCATCGCACGATGGTGCCAGGGTGAAATTTGCACCGCCACCTGGGATTCCACCAACAGAACGTTTCTAGCTTGGGTTCAGTCAATTTTTGGTTTGACATGTATGTAAACAAGATATATGTTTATACTGTACACTAGTCATTTGCAATGTTGCTTTTAGAAAAGGTTCGTGGATTTACTTACATTTATCATGCAAGACAAGTTTTATTTGGTACATTGAAATGGTAAACATCGAGTTGCAAAGACGAAAACATTCATGAAGACAGCACACATTCAATGACTAGACAAGGAAAGATGCAAACATTACCCAAGATATCTAGTCAACAGCAAATTAGATTCCTCTCTGCCAGGATCTGATCCTAACACCGGCGAGTATGCCAAGTATCCATGGGAGAGTTCCAGGCAGCGACAGTGGCGCATTTGGGGAGTGTGGAGGAAGAGAGCCGGACGTCAGCAGAGGGAATGGGACGAATGGATGAAACGTCAGCGAGAATTTTAAGAAGAAAAAAATGTGCAGTGCATGTGAGTGGCAAGGGGTTGGGGAGGGTTATGACTCAGGAGGACAGCAGTTAGAAGGCGGTGTGCCCGCTAAAGTGAGAAGGCATGTTTTGCTCTGATTTTGGGGCTGTGTTTGTTGGTTCGATGTTTCTACTCTAAGTTGAAGCGGTGTGTTCGGTCTAGATTGGAGCGGTGTCCCCGCTAATAGTGAATGTCCAGTTGTAGAACTTGGAGTTACTTGCTAAAAAAGTGTCCAAATCTCGCTCAACATTTGTGATTAAGGATTTGGGGCTGTAGATTCCAGCAGGTAGTTTTAGTTTCCTTCTGCTGCCATGGGTGACCGTCGCAAGCAACAAAACTATCAAGCCATTGTTGACTACTTGACAGACAGCATTTGGGATACGTTGGCAATTGCGACCAGGGAAAAAGCTACTCAGGTCGTGCTTCAGCATGCATGGCTGTTGGGACTCAGATGTCCAACAGAAGGAACCTATGCAGTGATCCAGCAATTGTTGAAATTGACTGGACCAGACAGAAACAAGCAGCAAACGTCTTATGAACTCTATGAGGGACTGAGCAAATTGAAAAAAACATGGAAGACTTACAAGGCTGCCAGGCGCCCTGATGACTTCCAGTACCATGAGTACCAACATGATTTGCCGACGTCTCCTAGAGGTTTGCCTGCTGAATACTACTTGCTAGCATTTGGCACTGAAGAATTCGTTCCGAATAGTGACTTGACTAATGGGGTTTTTGGCAGCTTGTTTGGGGAAAGGTTCATGAAATGCAGCACCAGGCCTTCAACAAGTACTATGTTACCAAATAACATCATTTGATAAATTTGTTTGTTGACCGTGTCAAGGACTGGCCCCTGACGAGCTCCTGATGGCTGTTGGCGCTACGAAGCTGCGATGGCGTGGTAATACCCCAAGCGAAGCTCCGTCAGACAGCATGGACAGAGACATGAAACTGATGCAGTTTGCTTACCAGATGGGTCAAGGGCAATCGGGCGGATGCATTGCCAAACCAAGCATTCCAGGGAAGACAACCCCTCAGAGTTCCACCCTTCCATTTCCTGCGCTGATGAATGAGCCACACCAGCCAAGTCAAGTGCACCTGCTGAGGTGCGTTTGGTTGATTCGTTTGTTAATTATTTCATACTGTGCAGCGGTGTGTCCGCTCAGTGACTAGCATCTTATTGATGTGCATGCCTCTTGTTGAACAATCCATTCGCTTCTTGCATTTGCATTGGCTACACATTGATGAATTAATCCTTGATTGAGCGGTATGTCCGCTTCAGTCTGCATTGTCATCAAAGACTATATAGGGAAATGATGTATAGAAAATCAAAATTACATTGATCCAACATCTCCATTTGTGTCCTGCCAGGTCAATCCGGAAGATCTGCAGATCGTACCAGTGGAGACCCCGGTCCAAGATGCAACGGAGGCGGATGGCGACAATGCTGCAGCAGCTGGAGCTCAAGGTCCAGAAGCAGCTGAAGCTCAAGGTCCAGAACAGCATGTATCAGTTTCACCGATTGGGTTGGACGCAGGCATGCAGAAGTTGGATGATGCACTGAAGAGACGTGACCAAGCCAAGAAGGGTGCAAGTGTTTTGAAAGCTCAGCCCAAGACAAAACCGACCCCAAAGAGCAGCGCCAAGAAACCTGTGAAGAAACCCAACATGAAGGGCAAGCATGGCAAGACTGACTCCAAGCCTGGCAAGTCTACTAAGCAGACCAAGAAACCCCCTCCCATGAAGGCACCGCAGTCGAAGGCAAAGGCTACCAAGAAGGAATCTTCTTTGAAAATGACTCGGGAATGTGTCTATAGCAGGGCTTACCACCAAGCGAAGTGTAACTGAGCTTAAGCTAAGTATTGTTTTTTTTTTGAATGGGTTTTGAAGATGGCCACAGACATGTTCTATAATCAATACCGTCAAACAAAAACAGGTTGTTCAATTGTTTTCTCCAGTGAGAAAATATATGGCACTGTATCAACAGGCAAGAGGGTATGACACATGCACAAACTCATGATAGTATAGTCCCCCATCCTTTGTCCAAACTATTTATCTTTTGATGGAACTCATGTCAGTGTTACTGAATTGTTTCATCTTAACAGGGCTATGTTTCCATGGGGCCACTGCCGGCATTGCAAGGCAAGCTGGAAAAGAACGGCAAGCTCACGAGCTGTCAAGTGAAATCGCGAGCCAGGGCGGCCGGAAACCGTGCAGTGAAGCGCGTTTTTTAGATGCGCTTCAGGGGGCAACATGGTTATCATGGCAGCAACCGTGCAGAGAAATGCGTTTGTTGACGCGTTTTGGGGACCAAAATGGTTGTCATGATCCTTGGCAAAGATCCTGGAAAAGGGGGTGACGCAGTGTGGGCAGTTGAAATCTATAGCGGTGTGTCCGCTTCAAGTCTGTGAGGTTTGGTTGGTTGGGTTGGCTGTGTAGGAGGATGGTAGGGTTGCTCAATGTGGTAGCAGGATGTCATTTAAGCGGTGTCTCCGCTACAGCGATGTGTTGAGTTACACAAGCGATTCAGACACATGAGTATCAACATTGTGAAAATATATATGTCATTGTTTCAATGATGCGTTTTATTTCACTCACAAGGTTTTGGTTGCACAAACTTAGTTTGCATTCCGTTTGCATTTCCAATAGAATAGAGCTTCTCGCACCGTTTAGAATTCCTGCAGTACCAGTTGCCATGAGTCGCTTTGAATGGCATTGGATTCAGTGGAGCGATTTGGAGAACCTCGACAGCCCTGATGCGTGGAACCGATGGGCCCTGAACTTGGAGTTCAATCGGCTGGCTCCAGGTCAAGAGACCCGTCACAGGTTGAATGACAAACTGATTTACCTGGGTGGTGGCATGATGGCCCTTAAGTACAAGGAGATTGACCACCCAAACATGGTGC
This sequence comes from Symbiodinium kawagutii, assembly GCA_009767595.1. NCBI lineage: Eukaryota > Dinophyceae > Suessiales > Symbiodiniaceae > Symbiodinium > Symbiodinium kawagutii. The sequence goes on along the minus strand of VSDK01017955.1, from coordinate 356,010 downwards.
ACCAACCAAATTGGACGTTGTGCCATGGCCCCAATTGGAAAAGCAAAATGAATTCAAGGGATTTGTTTTCACGTGTCAAGTTGACAAAGTTATTCTGAAATGGGTTTGAACCATTGCATCCTCGAGGTACTATCGAGCTACCAGTGGCGAGTCTTTGATCGTTCGTCCTCGCTTGAACCCTCAGGGCATGCTTGTCTTTGAGTTCGCATGGGACCAAACCACCAAGAGAGTTACGGTCTCCAAGGGAATGACGGGAGATGTGATCGGCCAGCTCCCAGGCCGTTGGGGACCTCGAACCATCTTTTCTGAGGCGCATTTGTCCACAGGAAGGGGTCAGATCTTTTGATCAAATGAATTCTAGAGAATTTAACAGAAGATAAAACAGTTTGCAGCATGAGCAATCAAAGTACCAACATAAATTATTTACCATTCAAAGAAAAATTGTTTACCTACTTCATTGGTATACTGCACAGTGTGACTGGGGAAATGGAATGGCATCTAGGGGGGAATATTGTGGAAAAATGAATGTAGATGGAATCTGGTGAAGTGTGTGTGCTTTGTAAAGCTAATGAGACATGCATACAGCGGTGTCTCCGCTTCTATACTGTCAAAGTCACTTAAATATTTTCTTCATGTGAGAACAAAAGAATATTTTAGGTTCCTTTCGAGTTTGTTGTGTGTTTGCTTCTGTCTCTCTGCTGGATCCAGGTGATGGATGCCTTCTTGGGCCATTGCGATTCCAGCACTGGCAATGCCGATATGATTTTGGCCAGTTGTCGTGTCGCTTCTGTGGTGAATGGAGTTCGCGCTGGGCCAGAGATGCGGAAGCTCACTCTTGGCGAGCTGTTCGCTATTGAAGCAGTGAATCCACCCCAAGTGGAGCCATCCCAGGAGATCGAGAGTGACGAGGACATCCAGATGGCTCAGCAGCTGCGCCACGGAAACCGCCAGATTCCCAAGTCAGTTCCGCATGTCATGCCAAAGGCAGCTCCCAAAGCAAAAGCACGTGCCATGAAGGCACCCGAGCCTGCTGCCATGAAAAAGCCTGGCAGCAGGTTGGTTTTGAAGAAGCCGGCTGGAAAGAAGCAGGCTTAGGCTTTCTGGCAGCAGTCCATCTTCCGAGAGCTCAAAAAAATGGGGATCAAGAGATCAAGCGGTGCGTCCGCTCGTGGAAGATCAAGCCGTTGGAACCTTGCAACACTTGCTGCTTCAAAAAGCGGTGTCTCCGCTCAGGGTCTCTCTCTTTCTCTCTAAGTTTTTTGTCAACAGAAAGGTGGTGTGCCTGCTGCAGTGTGTGCCTGCTGATGTTCACTAGTGATGATATTTCTTTTTTTGGTTCATCAATTTTATGTTTACCCACTGCGTTACTCTATGGTTATCTCAAGGTTATCTCACGGTTATCTATCGGTTATCTATCGGATATCTATCGGATATCTATCGGATATCGTTATGATATGCATTGCAAATCATACCTGGTTATCTAACGGATATCTATGGATATCTTTGGTTATCTATGGATATCGATGGTTATCGATCGAAATAGCTACCAAACATCACGGTTATCGATGGTTATCTCACGGTTATCTATCAGATATCTATGTAATATCTTTCAAGAATCAATCATATGTTCATCATGTTTTTCTCCATCGTAGAAGGCATTTGTCGCTTCAAGCTAGTCCTGCTGCCTGCTTTGCCTAGTACTCTACCATGTCAGCGCAAGATGAGACACCAACTCTTGTCATGGATGCTGCCACCCTGACTCCATGTGTCAAATGCGGCGACAGCACCTCGCTTGACTTGGGAGGCATTTTGAAAAGTGGCTCCCTACAGTGCAAATGGTGTACCAACATATATCAAATCATGTACCGCCACATGGGCGGCGTCCCCGACGACTGGTACCAGTTGGATGCAGAAGCCCAGAAGACATTCTTCAAGACCGCCCAAGAAAAACTCAAATCTTGTTGCAAGAATGGCAGGTGGCAATGCGTGAAAGCTTCATTGACCGCACAGTTGACCCACTACAAGTCTGAACAGACTCGAACTCGAATCAACTTTGAATATCTTCCACTCAGTGTGTGGAAAGCCAGAGGGTTCTCTACGGATGAGATTGAAGCCAAGGGCACCAAGAAGGATTGCGCTGTTCTTTGGCTCAATGCACTGGGGGGATATTGGTATGGTCAAGGGGTGTGTGGTTACAAGCTCTCTTGCTTTGCGTTGACTTCCCAAGATTGTTTCTTAACACTCTATTAATCTATGTCTCTCACACAACTCCTAAATAATGGAATTTCTATATTTCTTCTTAATATTTACCAATGATCGGTTTAATCATTGAAATCTTCCAGGGGATGAAGGTCAACATTTCACCCATGACCGGCTCAGGTTTGGGGAGAAGTTTGGACAGCACCTTTGACAGTCGTCAGTGTTGACGACATCCGCGGAAGCGTGGAAAAACAGATTGCAGAGAAAGAGTACCAGCTCAAAAACAAGAAGAAAAATGCCAGCAAGAAGAAGGGTGAAACCCCCGCAGCCGCAACCGCAGCTACAGGGTCCAGTGCCAAGGATACCATTGAGATCGATGATGACGTGTGGTCCATCCCTTCAGAGGATGAAGCACCACAGAAGTCGAATGCCAAAGCTCCCAAGGGTGGCAAAACGGACGATGCCGCTACGCAAGCTCGCAAACTTGCCAGAGAGAAGGAGCAGAAGTGGAAGACTGAGGTTGCCAAGGCGACCCGGTGCATCAATGCATTGAACTCGGTTTGCCAGTCTCTGGGCACTGTGTTGCTGAAGGCAAAGAAGAATCCTGAACAGGTTCCAATTGATATGATGACCAGTTTGGAGCAAGCTGAGCAGACCACGCGGGATTTGAAGCATCGTGACTTGTCATTGTGTTAAAAACAAAATCATTCATATGTTCAAATGGTGTTGCAAACTGTTTCAAGAACACAATCATGATGGAAGCGGTGTGCTCGCTGTACTCATCTTAAATTAAAACTTTGCTTTTGTTCTCTAGTGGTCAAATGGTTGGCTGCCCCACTGAAAGCGGTGTGTCCGCTTCATATGGTTTGGTTCATCCATAACATCATTTAACCTGGTGAATGGTTTCACAGTGTCTTTTGTATTTGCGCCAACTCCAATCACACCAGCCAACTTAATTCCTTTTCCTGTTGTTTTCGCTCAGGTGCGACACGTCTGATCAGCGCCACGGACGAGATGAAGGAGAAGGATTTTCCAGAGCCCTTTGGAGAAGTACCTTGCTCTATTTCAGTGCCATGGGTCCAGTTTGTGCGTGTGTATGTCAAGCTAGTTGGTTTCCCAGGTCGGTTGATAGCGGTGTGTCCGCTCGTTGCTTTTGTTTTTTGATTGCGCAAAGAAGAGGTAGCAAATCATTTTGATTCATCTGAGGCATCCGATGTCAATGACAAAGTCAAAGCTGCACAGGGTGTGCTCAAGGATGTGCGTGCGATTTTTGCTGATCTTGCTAAGCAGGCTAAAGCTGCTAAGTTGGCTAAGCAGGCAGAGCCTAAGGCAGCTGCCAAAAAGGCAGCAGCCAAGAAGTCAGCTGCCAAACCCGCAAGAGCTGAAGCCTAAACGGTCTGGCTTTTGCAATCTCTAGTTTGAAGAAGCGTTTTCTGAAACGTTTTTTTTGGAGCAGGACCTTTGCTTGAAAGAAGACAACTGCCAAGAAGGTGGTGCTTTGAACAATTTGATCCTAAGGGAGATCTTGGTGTTGCAATTCCTAATATACGGAACTGCGTTTTCTGAGACGCAATTTCCATGAAACATGCTGGGGAAAAAATGCGTAGCACCGCTCAAAGGTTACCAGTTGTACTGTTAAGTCTAGTCTTTGTCAAGTCGAGATAGCGGTGTGTCCGCTCTTGAGCTGTGGACTGAATCCTGTTCATGAAAGCGGTGTGCCCGCTGATGCTGTTCAATTATCCCACCACCCGTTTTAACTAAGCAGTTTTGTGTTAGCAGAAGCAGTCGATACCCTGAACCCTCCTTTGACCTTTCAGCAGATCCAGAACGCCATGCAGCACTGGCCCAATGTTTATCCAACACATGCATCAACATGTATTGTTTCAGTTGAAATTTCATCATAAGTAGAATGACATCATCATAAGTAGAAAAATATCAGAGGAATACAGAACAGTACCAAACATGCTGATGAGGCTGGGTGTGTTTTGTCAAGACATCAAAGCAATACAGAACATCAACAAACATTTATGTTCAGACAACAAAGTCACAAATTCATGTTGAGGCCGGGTGTGTTTTCCATACTGGATGTGCCATGTCGAAACGAAAGCTGTCTGAGGAATCTCAGAGCAAGCTGTCCCGAGCTTTGAAAGTCCGTGGTGCTTCAGAGCGAGCTGTTCATGAAATCTGGAACATATGTAGCCCGGATGAAGATCATCTCACCCGGGGCACCTTTGAACGTGAAGTTGTGAAGGAAATTGGTCCATGGAAGGATTGCCTCAGTCCAGCCTCTTTCAAGTGCCATGATGGTAGTGAAGTTGCTTTGCCTCTCATCAACTTCAGACTAGCAGTGCAAAAATTCTGCAACGACTCCGCAGCTTTCCGCAGTGTTCTGGAAAAGGCCCTCGAAAAGAACGAGAAGCTTACACCAGTACTCTACGCTGACGAGGCTACCGCTGGAAACGTGCTTTCAGTGGACAAAAGTCGAAAGGCATGCTTGTACTATGTCAGTTGGCTTGAATGCTGGCACCTGCTAAAGAACCCTAGCATGTGGATTCCGGTTGCAGTGATCCAATCGCAATGTTTGAACGCCATCTTGGGAGGCGCCAGTGCCATTATGGTGGAACTGTTGAGGCGCATTGTTTCAGCTGAAAACGAAGAAGGCTTTGCCATCTCGCCCTTTGTCAAGTTCAGGCAGCGACTGAATTGCAGATTTTTGGGTGACTTTGAAGGAATCCGAGCGATTTATTCCTTCAAGGGCAGCGCCGGAATCCGGCCATGTCCGTTGTGCCGCAACATAGTCAAGAGAGACAGTGGGATTGTGGAGCAGGATGCATGGTTCAAAGAAATCAGTGCTGGTGATGGCTTTGTTCACGCCACCGACAAGGACATCTTTGAAGTCTGTGACTCAATGTCATTGGCAGCTAAGAAGAAAGACTTGGATTCCAAAGAAGTTTGCAGCGGGATCACCTACAATCCCCATACTTTACTTTGGTCCAAAGAAAGGGAAAAAATGCCTCCATCAGCCATTCTTTTTGATCCTCTACACACCTACCTGGTGAACGGAGTGGCCAGCTGGGAGATCAAAAACTTTGTGTCCTGCATTTTCAAACACACGGCGGTGACCCGCGAACTGTTGCAAGAGGCGGCTCTGACTTCCAGGTGGCGTTCGATCCGCAGCAGCGGAAAGTCCCTCAACTACTTGAAGGACCTGTTTGCAGAAAGGATGTTCAATGAAGATGTCTACAAAGGACAAGGACATCAGACTGCAGCTGTGGTACCACTGCTCAGGTACTACTTGGAGGTTCTTTTTGTTTTGCGGCTCCCGGCAGAAGTTGTTGAGTCCTTCAGGGCCCTTGCAGAGATTTTAAAATTGCTGAAAAACATTCAGCATGGTGTGCACACTGTCCAATCTGATGCCCTGTCCAGATTGCAGTCCTTGCAACGGATTCACCAATCCTTGGTGGGAAAAGCCTACACTGATGATGAGTACCGGCCGAAACATCACCACAGATTCCATTTTGGTGACCAATGGGGGGACTCCAAAGTGTTGCTGTCGACCGAAGCTCTGGAGTCAAAGCGTCAGAGCTACAAAAACGGAGTTGGTGACCATCAAAGAGGACTGGTGAAGGACTACCCGGGTTTCAGCGAGGCTGTGCGCTCCCGGTTGCTCCAGACAAACCTTTTTGCTTTGCGCAAGACTGGGCTGCCATTCTGGGAACTGCTTCCACCAGTGCGAGAGGCTGACTTTGACGACAAGCTTGCCTTTTGTTCACCTCACTTGAAGAGGAGCCAATGTTTCTTGTCAGATGCTTGTTGTGAAACCAATCATTCCCAGTTCTGTGGTTTGCAACGCATTGGGTTGACAAATAAATTTACATATTTGAAGAAACAAATATATACAAATGTCTATGTACATTCAGAGACATTTACAGTATTGAAAAGATCAAATGTAATTTAATTGAACACGAAAAATGTTTGTTAGTAGCGGTGTGTCCGCTTCAGTCATCCATGTTCTAAACATGTAGATAGCGGTTCGTCCGCTGCCTAATGGGTTAATACTTGATCCTTCGTTTGATCACTAGGCATCCTTTTTTTTTGTACACAGGTTTCATTCTTTGGTTTCCGTTGCCCAGGCTGTCACTTGACATCATGTTCGCTCAGAGATGGTGATGTGATTTTCTGGGACTGCGATGGCGGCATCATTATCGATTGGCTTTCTCATCCAGAAGAAGGTTTATATGTCCGATATCAAAAATTGGACTGCGTAGCTTGGCATGCATTAACCCCCAAAGAGTTTTTCACCATGTTTTGTTCCCTCCAGACCTTGGCACGCTCAGGTAGAACAGAAGTTGTGGGGATCCACGTGGCGAGTGACAGAGGAGGTGGTGGCAATCCGGGTTTCGCTGACCGCTTCCCCTACCATTCCCTCGTGGTACCGCTACACCGAGGACATGGACTACATCCAGTGCCTGGGGTGAAAAATGAATGCATCCTGCACTTGGGGGGGAATGATTGCCTCGCATGTTGAACAGGCTTAAGGTTGACAAGCGGTGTGTTCGCTTCAGGTTTGTGCCCTGTTTTGTTTCGACTGTTTCTGCAGATGGCGGTGTGCCCGCCCCATGGAAAAGAAAACACGTTGTCATGTCGCAGTTTTCAGTTCTTGTGAGAACTCGTGTGTATGCGCCCGTGAGTCGACCATGGCATCGACGTGGCTGCTTGCTTTTGCTGCGCGCATCTCTGCAATGGCCAGCTTGTGGCCAGCCAATCAACTTGAGAAATTAGAATGTGCTCGCGAATGGTGCCGCAATGTTTGCTTGTACATTGGAAGGAGCTCTCTCACCGAACCAGTGGTCAAGTTTTGGGTAGCCCTCACATGTGCCCAGCTGAAACTTTCAGGCGATGACCCAATGGATGTGGACGACCAGAGCATTGGAGCTCCCGTTCTTGACGTACCAATCACCCAGATCAACAAGATCAATCCCTACCAGATGATGTACTTCAAGCAAAGCCTAGAAGTAGTAGAACAACTGGTGACCAAATTCGAAGACCTGGAGCTTGGTTTGATGCTTCAAGTGCAGAACTTTTTGGAAGATGTCAAATGCACAATTCAGGAATATCCTTACTAAGGATGGGATTATGTGCGTGCACAAACCAGAAAAAGAAACGTTCACAGCTTGCTCCAAGATGATTCAGCATATAGAAGCGGTGTGTCCGCTCTGGATTCAATATATCAACATGCGTTGTTCCACCGGCAATTAATTGTGAAATATATTACAAATATATTATGTACATTGACCGCCAGAATTTCCAAAAAACAATGTGCCAATTGTAGAAACTCCTCGAAAATGAGACCATGTGCAAGTTGAAACAGCGGTGTCCCCGCTTTGAAAATGAAGTTTTTTAAAACTTTTTGATGGTTTGGCTGGTTTGACCAGTTGAAGGTTCATAGTGCAAGTTGAAACAGCGGTGTCCCCGCTTTGAAAATAAAGTTTCTTAAAACTTTTTGATGGTTTGGCTGGTTTGATTCTTGGTTTTCAGCTTCGGGACAAATCCAATTTGCGAGCTAAAAAACCAAACATTTCATTTTTGATGATTTGAAGAAAATCTACACGAAAACAAGGGTTCTACTTATTTCTACTTATTTCTACTTATTTCTACTTATTTCTACTTATTTCTACTTATAACCTACTTATTTCTACTTATCTTAAATAAAGAGTTTTAAATTAGAGATAAGTAGAAATAAGTAGGTAGTAAGTAGGTTAAGTAGAAATAAGTTAAAATAAGTAGGATAAGTAGAAACGGTCCATAAGGTACGAGTTGCCTTGGCACGGTTTACTCTGGTACGTTTTGCTGTGGTACGTTTTGCCTTGGCGCATTTTGCTCTGGTACGTTTTGTTGTGGTACGTTTTGCTTTGTTCTTTTTCTTGCGGTACTTTAGTTGCCTTGGTACGGCTCTGGTACATTTTGCTGTGGTACGTTTTGCTTTGGTATGTTTTGCTGCGGTGCGTTTTGCTGTGGTGCGTTGTGTCTTGGTACATGTGATCTCGGTACGTTCTGCGGTGGTACGTTTTGTTGTGGTACTTTTTGTGTTGTTTTGCTTTGGTGCATTTTTTTGTGGTTCGTTGTACGTTTTGCTGTGGTACGTTTTGCTGTGGTACGTTTTGCCTTGGTACGTATGGTGCGTTCGATATATTGGTACGGTATGCGGTGGTACGTTCTACTGTGGTACGTTTTGCTGTGGTACGGTTTTGCTGCGGTTTGTTTTGCCTTGGTACGTTTGATCTTGGTACTTTGCTTTGGTACGTTTCGTTTTGGTACGTTTTGATCTGGCGCGTTTTGCTGTGGTACGTTTTGCCGTGGTACGTTTTGTGTTGGTGCGTTTTGCTCTGGTACGTTTTGGCCTGGTATGTTGGCCTGTGGTACGTTGTGCATTTTACTTTGGTACCTTTGGCTGTGTTACGTTTTGCCTTGGTACGTTTTGCCTTGGTACGTTTTGCTGTGGTGCGTCATGTCTTGGTACGTTTTTCTGTGGTATGTTTTGCTCTGGTACGTTTTGCTCTGGTACGTTTTGTTGTGGATACGTTTTGCTGTGGTACGTTTTGCTCTGGTACGTTTTGCTGTGGTACGTTTTGCTCTGGTGCGTTTTTGCCTGGTACGTTTTGCTGTGTGGTACGGTGTACGTTTTGCTCTTGGTACGTTTTGCTCTGGTACGTTTTGCCTAGGTACGTTTTGCCTTGGTACGTTTTGCTTTGGTACGTTTTGCAGCGGTACGTTTTGCTGTGGTACGTTTTGTTGTGGTACGTTTTGTGTTGTTTTGCTGTGGTACATTTTGCTGTGTGGTACGGTGTACGTTTTGCTCTTGGTACGTTTTGCTCTGGTACGTTTTGCCTTGGTGCGTTTGATCTTGGTACGGTTTGCGGTGGTACGTTCTGCTTTGGTACGTTTTCTGTGGTACGATTTTGCTGCGGTACGTTTTGCCTTGGTACGTTTGATCTTGGTACGTTTTGCGGTGGTACGTTTTGCTGCCGTATACGTTTTGCTGTGATACGTTGTACATTTTGCTTTGGTATGTTTTGCTTTGGTACGTTTTGATCTGGTGCGTTTTGCTCTGGTACGTTTTGCCTTGCTATGTTTTGCTGTGGCAGGTTTTGCGGTGGTAGGTTTTGTTGCGGTACGTTTTGCTTTGGTACGTTTTGCTGTGGTAAGTTCATGTAAGTTCTGTGTTGGTATGTTTTGTGTCCGATGGTGTTGGTACGTTTTGCTCTGGTACGTTTTGCATCGCTTTGCTGTGTGGTACAATGTACATTTGGCTTTGGTACGTTGTATCTTGGTGCGTTTGGTTTTGGTTTGTTTTGTTGTGGTACGTTTTGCTGTGGTACCTTTGGTCTTGGTACGTTTTGCGGCGGTACGTTTTGCTTTGGTGCGTTTTGCTCTGGTACGCTTTGCGTTGGTACGTAGTGGCCTGGTACCTTTTTTGCTATGATGCGTTGTGCGTTTTTCCTTGGTATGTTTGGTCTTGGTACGTTTTGCGGTGGTACGTTTTGCTTTGGTACGTTTTGCTGTGGTACGTTTTGCTCTGGTGCGTTTTGCCTTGGCACGTTTTGCCTTAGTACGTTTGGCTGCGGTACGTTTTGCTTTGGTTCGTTTTGCTGTGTGGTGCGTTGTACGTTTTGCCTTGGTGGGTTTGATCTTGGTACGTTTTGCGGTGGTACGTTTTGCTTTGGTACGTTATGCTGTGGTACGGTTTGCCGTGGTACCTTTTGTTGTGGTACGTTTTGCTGTGGTACGTTTTGTGTTGTTTTGCTGTGGTACATTTTGCTGTGTGGTGCGGTGTACGTTTTGCTCTTGGTACGTTTTGCTCTGGTACGTTTTGCCTAGGTACGTTTTGCCTTGGTACGTTTTGCCTTGGTACGTTTTGCAGCGGTACGTTTTGCTGTGGTACGTTTTGTGTTGGTACGCTTTGCTCTGGTCCGCTTTGCTGCGTGGTACGTTTTGCTTTTTGTTGGATGTGTCTTTCAAAAATCAAATCATTTTGGTACAAGGCTTTTTTGGTGAAATGTATGGATATTGCCATAGAAAAATGATGTGCCATTCAAAAAGCACAGCATTTTGGTACAAGTCTTTTTGGATGAAATGTATGAACATTACCATGCAAAATTAATGCGCCATTCAAAAATCAAAGCATTTTGGTACAAGTCTTCTTGGGTGAAATGTAGAAAATTGCCATGCAAAATTGATGCGCCATTTCAAAATGAACGCATTTTGGTACAAGGTTTTTTTGGGTGAAATGTAAGGAAATTGCCATAGAAAAATGATGTGCCATTCAAAAAACACAGCATTTTGGTACAAGTCTTTTCGGGTGAAATGCATGGCAGTTATCGTGTAAAATCGCCGCGTTTTTGAAAAATCAAGGCATTTGGGTACATTTTTTTTGGGTCCTGGTACGTTTTGGCCTGGTACGTTTTGCTCTGAGGTACGTTGTGCGTTTTGCTTTGGTGTGTTTTGTCTTGATGCGTTTTGCTGTGGTGCGTTTTGCTGTGGTCAACACTTTTTTTTGGTTTCTCTTTATCAACGTTTTCCCCATCATCATCATCATCATCATCATCATCATCACCATCATCATCATCATCATCATCATGATCGGTTTTTTTGACCTGTGAAGTTTTGGCTATCATACTTGACGCTGCTATGACATCACCTTTCTCGCTCTCGGGCCGACCGTCGTCTAGTTTGTAGCTCCATCAATCTTTGTCGCAATCCCATGCGCAAACTTTCCACAACTCCCACCCATCTTGCAGGGAACGTACGCCCCATCCGATTTGTCAGAGACGAAGGTGGCAACTTGGAAGCAGATGTGGAGGAGGCGGTGCGAAGTGGGTTTATGAAGCGGGACTCCACCTCACTCCTGGTCAGGCACGGGCCTACCCTACTGGGGCCCCGGCAGCTCGCCAGCGACGCATCTTCTGCATGGTGGCCCTGGCTCCTGCAGTGCAGACCGTTCCAATAGCCCTGTTGGGAGCTTAGATGCGTGTGCGTGCTGCCAAAGCCAGCATAGCTTCCTTAAAGACGGCGTTGCTGGATCCAGAGGCTTATGCCAGACAGGCAGCCACCTGCCAGAATTGGGAATGAGACCGTGCGGTGGTAGACTTGGGAATAAACATGTCACCACGATTTGTAACCAGCGCCAACCATTTGTAGGTCATCGGCGGTGTTTATTTTTGCTGGTGTCTACGCCGAGGTTGTGTTCCCTTTCCTTGCCCAAATGTTGTCGCGATATGTTTGTGCAATCTCTGTGCTGTGCCTCGTGATGCTTGACGCAGCTTTGGGCGTGTTTCTCGGAGCTTCGGCCTTCGGGAGGTTTGGATGCTTTGGGCGCTGGTGGCGCTGGTGGTGCTGGTGCGTTCCGGGAGTTGAGTTTCGTAGTTTCCGATCCTTCTTGTTGATATTGTTGCAGTGTAGGTGTTTGTGTCTCGCCCTGCTTGAGCTCCAAAACTGACTTTGCTTAATGCTACTAGCTGGCTAGTGTTGCTGCTGTTTACCTTGTTTAGCGCGCAAAACCGTCGCCCCGCGAACTGCGTGCGCGATTTACTGATTTTTCAAATGTTTGTGGTGTTTTTTTGTTTTGCTGGCATGCGTGTGATGCTTTGCAGAAGCAAGTTCATTGTTTCATCGATTTTACGATGTGCTGAAACATTTTCAAACTATTTCTGCGTGTTATTATGATTTTTTCATTGAAAAAACATCATTCACGCCACGCATGTTTTTTTCATTTTTGTGCTTTTTGTCGTTGACATGTTGTCATCATTACATACCCTTCTCATCAGTGCGTATGGTTGGAATGCCTTTGTGGGTGTTGGTGCCTTGTTTCCAGTCTGCTCTAATTTGTTTGGACTCTGTCGCTGTAGTTTTGGTACGTTTTGACGCGCATATTTTCGTGATACGGTCCGTTCTGAACGACATCCACAACCCGCTGATGATGTGTATACTGTACACCCGCATTAGCGTCTTTTGAAAGTTTTTTCCCTTTCAGGCAGCCACGGGTTGACTCACCCAATTTTGCATATGCGCTTTCTCAAATCAGTGTTGAATTCGCATACTAGATTTAAAATGTATGCATGTCCAATTAGACGATTACTGTGCTGTCAATTCTTCCGTGCTTGACAGCAGCGAACTGACCAGCGCAGTGAATGACAGAGGGCTACAAACAAAAAAGGAAGCAGTCATTGTTTGATCACAACCTTTGTGAATGATGATGATGATGATGATGATGATCATGATGATGATGATGATGATGATGATGATGATGATGATAGTGACGATGATGGTGGCAACGACGCTGACGCTGACGATGACGATGACGATGACGATGATGATGATGATGATGATGATGATGATGGTGACGCTGATGACGATGATGATGACGATGATGATGATGATGATTATGATGATGATGATGATGATGATGATGGTGGTGGTGACGATGATGGCGATGACGATGACGATGACAATGATGATGATGATGATGATGATGC
>VSDK01017955.1:325217-343205 GCA_009767595.1 Symbiodinium kawagutii | reverse complement strand
CGATGACGATGACGATGACGATGATGAGGATGATGATGATGATGAAGATGATAATGGTGATGATAATGATGATGATGATAATGATGATGATGATGATGGTGGTGGTGGTGGTGGTGATGAGGACCACGACTACAACGACGACGACCAGGATGATGATGATGTTCATGACGACGACGACAGCGACGACGATGATGATGACGACAATGATGATGATGATGATGATGATGATGATGATGATGATGATGATGCTGATGATGATGATGATGATGGTGGTGGTTGTGGTCGTGGTGATGACCACGACAACAACGACGACGACCAGGATGATGATGATGTTCATGATCATGATCATGATCATGATCATGCCGACGACGACAAGGATGATGATGATGATGATGATGATGATGATGATGATGATGGCCACGACGACGAGAACGACAATGACGACAACGTACGACGACGACGATGATGAGGATAATCGTGACGACAACGACCACGACGAGGATGATGATGATGATGATGATGATGATGATTTTGATGATGATAGTGATGATGATGATGATGATTATGATGATGATGATGATGATGATGATGATGATGATGATGATAGTGATGATGATGATGATGATGACGATGATGATGATGATGGCGATGATGATTATGATGATGAGTGATGATGATGGTGAGGATAGTGGCGATCTTAACGATGTCGATGGTGTGCGATGGTGAATTGATGGCAAAATGATGATCGATGATCGATGATCGATGAGGAGAAGGAGGAGGACGACGATGTCGATGATGATGAGGATGATGATGATGATGATGATGATGATGATGATGATCGATCATCGATGATCGATGATCGACGATCGATGATCGACGATCGATGATCGATGATCGATGATCGATGATGAGGATGGTGGCGATCGTAACGATGCCGATGGTATGCGATGGTGATGGTGAACTGTGGCAAAATGGTGGTTACGAAAATGAAGTGACCACGCCCCACCTGACCCGACCGCAACATGTACTGTCAAGAACATGCAGGCATGCAAGTGTGGCAGCCAGTGCGTGACGGTAGCAACAAAGAGTTCCATCATCCGACCCACCTCCCTGCGCCGACTAACGACAATTGAATTTGACGCGGCTGCAAGAATTTGACTCAGCATTTGACGCGGCATTTGACTCGTGCGCTTTCCAAGCTGCAGGCCCAAAAAGTTAAAACCAACTCAATGATGCAGCTAACGAGGGGCAAAATGACATTGCGCTGAAGCACAGAGCCAAGGAAGGACCAAACCAATGTTGGCAGCATGTTTACAGTATACAGTAGGCAAATATAATTTGTTGTTGTTGTGTTTGTCTTTTTACTGGGATGCGCCCCCTTTTCTTGCGGTCAGGTCGGCGGATCCCTATAGAACAATGGATAAGCACTGCTCAAGAAACACTCCCTGATGTTGGGATGATTGCACCGTAATTCCACCAGGTGTCTATAAATCATGAGCATTATGATGTGTACAAGACACTTGGAAAATGACCTCGCTGCAAGGCAAGTCCGCGGCGTCGTGCAATGACCAGCACCTGGGACAAGGCAAGGCCCCTGCATCGTGCAATAACCGCAATGACCGCAATGACCAGAACCTTGGATGCATGTTGCGCGTTGTCACTTGAAGGCACCGTGCACCTCAGATGATCCATCGATTGGTCTCATATGGCCTTATAGTTTTTTAAGTTCCGCATACGGTGATGCTTGAAGGGTCCGCAGCCGTTTGGGGGATCAAACAAGTGGGTCGCCCGTATCCCATCATCTAAGACGTATTCCTATACCTGTTTGAACCTGACCAGAATAATTCAAATATGTATCATTCCACAGTAGTAGGATGCTCTAAGCTGTTCCATGGGCCTATCAATGAAGAAGGGTCTTATTGCAGCTGCACTTCTGCCGATCCCAAAGATTCCTCGTTGTCCTCGTTGTTATCATTGTAATTGTTGTTATTCTTTGCGCAAACGTTCTGATGGTTGTGATTGACTTTTTGTTGTTTGCATCCGCCGCTGACCGTTTATTTGCGGCATGTTTTCCGCGTGGCACCAAAGGAGCTAAAAGGAGTTGCAAAAGTGGTTTCGGTTAGGGCCCATTAGTGCTGCACCTAGAAATCCTAACATTTCCCCAGTGATGTATTATTTGCTTTCACCTATGCAATATTTTTTGAATTTTCCAGTGTCTTGTTTGGTTTGAAGTGTGGTGAGGCTGACCCATTTTTGGGAATTTAGTTGGATTTTGGTGAGCTTTTGCTAGGTTTGTGTGGGGATCAGTTAGGGTTTGTCGGGAGTGGTGAGGGCTGCCCATTCCTTTGGGAACCTTTAAGGACCTTTAAGGTTTTAGCATGGTTTAGTCCATTTATGCAGGGGTTGTTGTGGCAATCCTGTGGGAAACCAGACGGCGGAAGGAAATCAAGAATACAGAATATCCTTACCAATAGCCATCAGCAAACGCCGCATGACAAGACACTGGTATGCACGACGTCGTTCCACTTCCAAGCCTCCCTTTCCCACTCCTAAAGCCCCGTAGCCGTGTGTAGATTCCGCAAACAACATCTGGTTTCTGTGCTACTCCCTGGTCATGCAGAAATCATCAGTAGATATCATTAGCCAAGCATGTGAGGACGCTATAGGAATTCCAAGTGCCCATCCTTGCAAAGTTCCGTCCGTTTTTCCATCCTTGATTGCCACTGAGTTGAATATTTGTTATGTTCAATGACACACGTATGTTTGTTGCCTCTGATCGTGGGGCCGTGGGTTCAAACGTATCGTTGTCAATTTTGGCCTGCCGAGGTCACGGCTGCCCCGACGCTGCCAGTCCCAAGGTTCAGAAGGCCTGGTCCTCAAAGAGTGGCCATGCGATTCATCTCTCATCATGCCACGAGATGTTTCGTGATGAGGAGGCTACTTACAGCCTGAAGAATCCCAATGACTTCGCTCAGTTCCTCGAGGAAGCAAACGTGCGGCTGGTGAGAGCCAAGTGAACATCCCAGTTGATTGAGCATGTGATTGAACAGGTACCATGCTACCAAATCAAAATGACATAAAATGGCCGTAAAGGTTCTGCTTCCATGTGCTTCCATGCAACTGGGCCTTGACAAACTCACTTTGCAAGTCACAGATTGACCAAGTTTCTATCCAGGTATCTCATGGAGCTGGTCCGTACCAGAAAGCCGCTTCGTCGACGGCAAGAACTTGAGTCTGAGACATTCGTTTCTAATGGACTCGAAAAAACAGCCTTGGTGACTCACAGTGAGGTACAGAATTGGGCTGCAGGATCCCGGTATGCCATCATTTGCTCGATTTCCCATGCATGGGAGACTCGAGAGCATCCCGATCCGTGTAAATATCAATTGCAACATATTGTGAATCGTGCTGGATTGTTGGAAGCTGCGTTCGAAGCTGATGTGTGGATCTTTTATGATTGGGCCTCCTTGTTCCAATTTCCGCGGCTTTCGCCTGAAGAAGAACGCAGTTTCCGAGCAGCAATGCAGAATATGCATTTGATGTACGCGCACGAGTGCACCCTCACTCTACGCATTGAGAGTCTCACCCCAGACGAAGTCTGGAAGAAGATGCAGTCGCACGAAGTCCCTGTCTACTATGTCCCCCGCTCGAAGCATGACCCCAAGAAGGAGGGTGTGGCAGAAGACAAACCCTTGGAGGAGGATCGCCCGAAGGAGGAGGGTTTCCAAGGAGTATGCTTGAAGTACTTGATCGAAAACCGAACCAAATATTTGGACCGAGGCTGGTTTGATGATGCACTTGTCAGAGCATTGGTCTTCTCAACGTTTTTTGGCAGTTGCACCAAAGAATTATCCGGCATTACACATGTCCACTTTGCGCGAGGCTGGTGTAAGGCAGAAATTGAGTGGAGCTCGCTTAGGTCCGATCCTCAGACTTTGCCGAATTTGGCTGGTCTTCTCCAAACGGTTTACTCTCGGAATCCTCAATTCTTCCTTGAAATGGTTCAAATCTTTTCTGAGATGTCTTTGCGCTTTGTTTGTGGTCTCTCAGATTGATCGGTGGTGTCCCTTTGTGGCCACACCTTCCTTCCGAGGCTTCGTTGTTCATGGCATGCCAGTTCTTGCATGTGCTCTTCATGATTCAAGCCTTCGGTAGTCTCTCTTGTCAGGTCTCATTTTGCATTACCTTATCTGATTACATCTGATCAATCTAATGTCAATGTTTCTTTCTATCCATTTTACGAACTGTCTACCTGAAGGAACATCTTTTTCTCTGCACGGATCCATCCGTCAATCTATCTATCGATAGTCTATTAGTATTTGTAGATTTCTTTGTTTGTGCACTTAGCATCTGTCGATCTATCCATCATCCTGTCAACTAATCTACCTATCCATCTATGTATCCATCAGCTTCAATCATGTAACGCGCGAAATCAATCCAAATCATGGCTTCGATCAAAAACAGACAGGTTGCAGCTTCAAGAAACTGCAAACAAGCTGTGAGATGGAAGGTTCCACTCCAAAATGCTCCAAAAATGATGCAAGCTGAAACGTTCGTTCTCCAAAATAACGCAAAGGCCAGGCAAAGTAAAAAATGAACTCTTAAAATGGCATAAAATGGCGCATTGCAAGGTTCACACCATGACATTGTATGCAAATTTGAACTCCTAGAATGGAAGGTTTGTACTTTGAACGTGTACAGAAGCCCTAGAAAATGAAAGGTTCATTCAAGCTGCAAAATGGTGCGCCAAGGGAAAACTTGGAACCCCCAAAATGTCGCAATCACAGATTCGTACTCTTGAACAAGAGTTTTGCAACATCCGCAGAAAATCAATTGCTCGTACTCTGAATTTGTGCCAAGATCTGGATGCCGTTGCACTTGCAGCCAGATCCATTTAATTTGGAAATTTGGTCTCAAGTCTTGCTACGTCAAACAGAGAATGCACATCATGGGGCACCTGCAAGTGGTCTTGTGACACCTTTTTTCAACCCCAATTGTTCCCAATGCAGCGCGTTTCGCCACAGACCCAGCTTGTTTTTCACATTCGGATGCTCACGAGTCAGGCCCATGTTCACTGGCCCACCTGAGCAATACGGTCATCTGAAACTGAGAGGTGCCTTGTTCTCGGCACCGGCTTTGGCTCTGGCTCGCGCTGCATCTTTGGCTTTCTTGGCTTTGGCTTTGGCTCTCAAAGCCTGGGCTTTCTTCGAACCAGCTGCCTTTCTTTTGGCCGCTGCAGCCTTCAGGCCTTCAACTTTGCTTTTGCTGTGGCAATCTTTTGCTTTTCCTTTGCCTTGACCACTGCAGACTTCCGAGGTGCTTTGCGTCCTGCTGCGAGTCTCTTTTTGGCGCTGTCATTGCTTTTGGTTCTGGTCTTGAGAAAGATAGCGTGACTCCAGAAGAAAATGGCGCGTCAGGTGATCCTGGCTCAAAATCTTCCATAGGTGGTGCTCGTGCATAGGCATCCTCCATGGGCGGTACATCACCTACTTGGGGTGCAATGTGCATGGCTAAATTCTTTGGATCTGTCTCTGCCTTCGGTTCTTGAATTGAGCTCCTTCCCTGGCCCTCTTCTTCTGAGCCTGGAATCTCTTCCCAGAGACTCTCCGGCGTACCCCCTGAAGCCACGTAGAGCCTTCATGTCAAAGGAGCTGGACTTCAGCACTTGATTCGGTTTCTTCTGCCTCTTCTTCTGGATTGATGTCGGTGGGTGCTTCCATGTGCTTCCTCTCCCTTCGGATTCATGTCAATGAGTGCTCTCGTTTCGGCTGCTTCTGCTTCCTCCCTTGAGTTGGTGCTGATGATTTTGTCATGTTTCGTCTTGTGCTTCTGCTTCCTCCTTAGAAATGATGTGGATGGGCAGATCCACGATGCCGGGCAAACGTCAGACCCCTAGCGAGGTTTTTTATAAGCTTGGATAAGCTTGGAAATTTCCGTCCCTGCCTCGTGCTACTTGTATGAACAATGTCACACAGAATGTAAGAATGAATGCCAGATAGAATGCCAGATAGGGTTTCAGAAACAATATCAGATAGAATGCCAGAAGTATTTTCAGAAATCATGCCAGAAACAATGTCAAATGGATTGCGAGGAAAAATGCTAGATGGCATGCCAGAAACAAGCCTGACAATAAGATGCCAGATAGAATATCAGAAATAACGTCCGGATCTTTGTTATATAGAATGCCAGACGAGACACCGAGTAGAAAATTACGGAAGCCAGCCGGCAGGGTAGACTGCAGTTGAAGTTGCGACTGAAATGAGAAAGGGGGTGTGGGGGGGGAGGCCGACGGGAGCGGACAAAAAGCCGCTGTGCCCTGCAGTCCAGCGTGGCCCGGAGCACTCCGAATGACCCCCCATGTAGCACTGGGCACTTGGGTGTCGATGTATAGGGCTACGGAAGCCAGCCGGCAGGCTAGGCTGCAGGGCTGGATCGGGATGCTGAGGACTGGATCAGGATGCTGCTGGATCGCAATGCTAAGGGCTGGACCGGGATCCTAAAAAAATTTGATGGGCTTGATGCGAAGGGCTGGATCGGGATACTAAGGGCTGATGCGGGCTGGATTGGGGATGCTAAGGGCTGGATTGGGATGCTAAGGGCTCTGAGGGTTGGATCGGGATGCTAGGGCTGGGCTCGGGATCCTAACCTGGATCAGGACTGGATTGGGAGGCTAAGCGCTGGATCGGGATGCTAATGGCTGGGGATGGTAAGGGCTGGATGGGGATGCTAAGGGCTCTGAGGGTTGGATCGGGATGCTAGGGCTGGGCTCGGGATCCTGGATTGGGAGGCTAAGCGCTGGATCGGGATGCTAATGGCTGGGGATGGTAAGGGCTGGATGGGGATGCTAAGGGCTCTGAGGGTTGGATCGGGATGCTAGGGCTGGGCTCGGGATCCTGGATTGGGAGGCTAAGCGCTGGATCGGGATGCTAATGGCTGGGGATGGTAAGGGCTGGATAGGGATGCTAAAGCTGGATCGGGATGCTACGGGCTGGCTAGGGGCTGGATCGGGATGCTCAGGACATACCCTTGCAGATACCCCCTATAGAATTGGAGCGCCTAGGTGCTCTATAAATCGATTTTTACTAGCTAGTTTTTGTTGCTTCTATTTATGTTTTTTTTACTTGGGGGGCCTAATTTTATTGAAAACCAAGGGGTCCCATTTTTTTTTGTTGGTTTTATTTTCATTGTGAGGCCCCAATTTTAGACAGTTCCCAATTCTATAGGCACTTGACATCTATGATGTTTGCCTTTGCTTGAAGTTTCTCTGTTTGGATTCCATGACCAAGGGGTCCTAATTTTAGCTGGTGCCTGATTTTATAAAAGGCTTCAACCTTCAATTAGTAAAAATTGGCTCAAATCACCATGATGACCAAGGGGTCCCAATTCTAGCATGTACTTAATTTTTTTGGATTTTGTTTTTTTTTCCAGGTGATGACCAAAGGGCCCCAATTTTAGCATTGTGCCCAATTTTAGCGGGCCAAATGACTATCATGACCAAGGGGGTCTTAATTCTAGCATGGGCTTAATTTTATAGGAACCTGGGCGCCCAATTTTATAGGGTGGCAGGGGGCAGGGTTCCAATTTTATAGGGCTCCTATTTTCCCAAGAAAGGGATCGCAATTGACCAGAAAGAGGCTTCCTAAGCTTCAACTATTCACAGGCCTCCTGTTCCTAAGCTTCCCCTCCAGCCCAGCATGGGCCCCAACATGGACCTAATCTCCATGGCTCCTCGACCTCCCACAGGCCCAACCTAGGCATCCATGGGCTGCCTGGAAAAAGTCCCCATTCCCCCCCAACCATCCCATTGACCCCCCCATCATGTCAAATGAACATATCATTGAATGGCGTTATATCATGGTAAAAATTCAAGTTTCAAGGCCACCTACCCACCAAAAGTGCTCAAAGCACCTCACAAGACATGGGTCGAACTGGATGTCTGGGAAAATGTGGGCCCTATAAAATTGGAACCCTGCCCCCTGCCACCCTATAAAATTGGAGCCCCAGGTTCTCAATGAACCTTTGATGGTGCCATATGCTACAGAACCCCCAAGAAGCAGAGGCAGCCACAGATATTTTGGTCCCTCGAACCATGCATGAACCCCAACATGCGCCTAATCTCCATGATTCCTAAGGCTTAGGAACAGGAGGCCTGTGAATATTTGAAGCATAGGAAGCTTCTTTCTGGTGAATTGCGATCCCTTTCTTGGGAAAATAGGGGCCCTATAGAATTGGAATCCTGCCCCCTGCCACCCTATAAAATTGGGGTGCCAGGTTCTCAATGAACCCTTGATGGCGCCGAACCCCCAAGAAGCAGAGGCAACCGCAAATACTTTGCCTTCGAACCTCGCATGGGCCCCAACATGCGCCTAATCTCCATGATTCCTAAGCTTCCCAGAGGCCTAACATGGGCATTCATAGGATAGCTGGGAGAAAAACCCAAGATCCCAGCTAAAAAAAAAGCCCCGTGAACCACCACCTACGGGCGCCCAATTTTATAGGGTGGCAGGGGGCAGGGTTCCAATTTTATAGGGCTCCTATTTTCCCAAGAAAGGGATCGCAATTGACCAGAAAGAGGCTTCCTAAGCTTCAACTATTCACAGGCCTCCTGTTCGGTACTTTGTATTTCAAGCGTTGATTTCAAGGCAACCAATTCGTTGGATACAATCCTTCGGCCATCAAAGACAAATTGGTTGCCTTGAAATGCATTTTTCAAGGGTTTGACGGTCAAGAGTGCAGTGAATGGATCGGGATGCTAAGAGCTGGATCGGGATGTCAAAGGGCTGGACCGGGATGGATCGGGATGCTGGGCTGGATCGGGATGCTAGGGGCTGGACCGGGATGCTCAGGGCTGAATCGGGATGCTAAGGGCTGGATCGGGATGCTAAGAGCTGGATCGGGATCTTAAGGGCCTCCCATCATCACCGCCTTCACCTGCACGCCGCCTGCCGGCCTCTTTTGCGCCCCGCTTTGCCATCAAATCAGCCCACTCCCCGTTCCATCTTTTGCCGTCTCTTCAACTGCTACCTTCCCTGACCTTGCCACCTTGCACGCTCCCTTACCATTCCGCTCCTAGCCTCCTTCTCTTCCTGCCCATTCCTCCTCGCCTTTTAGTTTTTTGGTCATGGGCCAAAAATCCCAAACCGTGAGCATTCACACCACTGCTCAGGTCAGTCAATGCCCAGCACCAAAGAATCGACGAAGTCGACAAAGAGCCATCAAAGTCTGACAGCGGACTGAACGGCAGGATCCCAATGACACCCGAAAAGTTCCGTCACAAGATGGAGGATGCAGCCTTCGCTCATCGATCGGACGCTGAAACTGTATTGCGTTTGCAGCAGAAAATTTTCATGGAAAAAGTCACAGTGTGTTCCGAGTTGGTCTTAGAAGGCCTCCCTCCCACGGAAATCTTGGCGCTCGCCCAAGCGCTGCCGCTGTACACAAAGCTGCGCACTTTGACCTTGAAGAAGTTCAGATGCGGCCCAGAACACGCCAAAGCCTTTGGGAAGGCGTGGATATATCTTCGCAATTTGATGTTTTGACAAAAGGTTTGGATAGTTTTGCGGTACTTCGGAGGCGCTCGCATCAAGCGCTCTGAAGACAATCAAAATCCAGAACAATGACAGGGAAAGCGAAAGACTGATGGTCCAGGCGATTGTGTTGCTGAAATGGGCAGCTGAGCATGGTTTCTTTTCCGTCCAGTAAAGTACAGGGTTCCCGCATTCTGCTGGGTTTGTTTCTTTGTTTGAGATCGTGCCCACTCAGACTTTGTTCTGACCATTTCTGGATTCCACACGGTCTGCAAATCATCTTCCCCTGGCTTCGGACAGGCCTTGGCGGAAGCTCTAAAGACAAACAGCTCAATGACCCACATCAACTTGGGTGACAACTGGATCTGCAATGAAGGGGCCAAGGCCTGGTTGACAGTTGGGACCTCTGGCGGCTCCGGGGCTTTGTGCGTGGTGTTGTGACAGATCACGCAGTCCAAGGTGTCATTTCAGTGTGGATGACTTGGTGTTTGTGAATTTTGGAGTTGAAATCTTCTGGAACATCTGGGGAAATTCTGGGAAGTTAGTCGCTTGTTCCCGTTGTCAATTCATAAGTGCTTCCAGTATAGAGTACTACTGTATCTGAATCAGGTTCCCCATGGTTCGCCTGGCTTCAGACAGGCGTTGGCGGAAGCTTTAAAGACAAACAGCTTCGTTACCCACATCAACTTGGATCACAACAACATTGGCGTTGAAGGGGCCAAGGCCTGGTTGACAGTTGGGACTTCGGGCGGCTCCGAAGCTTTGTGCATGGTGTTGTGACAGATCAGACAGTCCCAGGTGCCATTTCTGTATTTTTCTGTACACTTAACTGCGTGTCCTGGTACTTGTCAAATCTTGGAGTTGAAGTCTTGTGGAACATCTGGAAAGATTCTGGGCAGTGTATGGAAGTGTGTCATTTGTTCCCATGGTCCATTTTAAGCCTTCCCAGTCGAGAATCGTTTTTCTATGTTTTTCTTAATTTTGATATAGCAGCCTGACCATTTTCGTATTCCAAAACATCGGTGAATCATGTTCCCCTGGCTCCAGACAGGCATTGGCCGAAGCTCTAAAGACAAACAACACCGTGACCCACATCTACTTGCGTTGCAACATCATCTGGAATGAAGGGGCCAAGGCCTGGTTGACAGTTGGGACTTCGGGCGGCTCCGAAGCTTTGTGCGTGGTGTTGTGACAGATCAGACAGTCCCCGACGTCTTGGTGTTTGTGAAATTTTGGAGTTGAAATCTTCTGGAACATCTGGGGAAATTCTGGGAAGTTAGTCGCTTGTTGCCTTTGTCAATTCATAAGTGCTTCCAGTAGAGTACTACTGTATCTGAATCAGGTTCCCCATGGTTCGCCTGGCTTCAGACAGGCATTGGCCGAAGCTCTAGTGACAAACAGCTCCGTGACTCACATCAGCTTGGATCACAACAACAACATTGGCGTTGAAGGGGCGAAGGCCTGGTTGACAGTTGAGACTTCGGGCGGCTCCGAAGCTTTGTGCATGGTGTTGTGACAGATCAGACAGTCCGTCCCTGTTGTCACTTCACTGTTGACGTCTTGGTGTTCGTGAAATCTTGCAGTTAAAAACTTTTTGGAACATCTGGGGAGATTCTGGGAAGTTAGTCGCTTGTTCCCGTTGTCAATTCATACGTGGTTCCATTTGAGTACTACCTGAACCAGGTTACCCATGGTTTCCCTGGCTTCAGACAGGCATTGGCGGAAGCTCTAAAGGTAAACAGCTCCGTTACTCACGTCAGCTTGGATGACAACAACATTGGCTTTGAAGGGGCCCAGGCCTGGTTGACAGTTGAGACTTCGGGCGGCTCCGTGCGTGGTGTTGTGACAGATCAGGCAGTCCAAGGTGTCATTTTAGTATGGACGACTTGGTGTTCGTTAAATTTTGGAGTTGAAATCTTCTGGCACATCTGGGGAAATTCTGGGAAGTTAGTCGCTTGTTCCCGTTGTCAATTCATAAGTGCTTCCAGTAGAGTACAATCTGAATCAGGTTCCCATGGTTCGCCTGGCTTCAGACAGGCATTGGCGGAAGCTCTAAAGGTAAACAGCTCCGTTACTCACGTCAGCTTGGATGACAACAACATTGGCGTTGAAGGGGCCCAGGCCTGGTTGACAGTTGAGACTTCGGGCGGCTCCGTGCGTGGTGTTGTGACAGATCAGACAGTCCAAGGTGTATTTCAGTATGGACGACTTGGTGTTCGTTAAATTTTGGAGTTGAAATCTTCTGGCACATCTGGGGAAATTCTGGGAAGTTAGTCGCTTGTTCAGTGCTTCCAGTAGAGTACTACTGTATCTGAATCAGGTTCCCCATGGTTCACCTGGCTTCAGACAGGCATTGGCGGAAGCTCTAGTGACAAACAGCTCCGTGACTCACATGTACTTGGAATTCAACAACAACATTGGCGTTGAAGGGGCCAAGGCCTGGTTGACAGTTGGGGCCTCGGGCGGGTCCGGGGGTTCGTGCGTGGTGTTGTTGGGGTAATTTTGGGAAGTTAGTCGCTTGTTCCCGTTGTCAATTCATAAGTGCTTCCAGTAGAGTACTACTGTATCTGAATCAGGTTCCCCATGGTTCGCCTGGCTTCAGACAGGCATTGGCCGAAGCTCTCAAGACAAAAAGCTCCGTGACCCGCATTTGCTTGAATGACAACAACATTGCCGTTGAAGGGGCCAAGGCCTGGTTGACAGTTGGGACTTCGGGCGGCTCCGGGGCTTGCTTGTGACAGAGTTCAAAATGCCATTTCTTTATGGACGACTTCTGTATGGACGTGTTCGTGTTTGTGAAATCTTGGAGTCAACATCTTGTTTAACATTTGGGAGGTGTGTGATTTCTTTCTGTGGTTAGTTCGAAAGTGTCCTCAGCAGAAATTTCTTTTTACTTTCACTGTAGAGTTTTACGCTTTGATAAGTTCTAACATCATGTTTTAACCCGTTCGGGATTTCGAAACGCAGTGAATCAGATTCCTCTGGCTTAGTACAGGCCTTGGAAGAAGTTCTACCTGGCCTCCAATGTGGTTCCCTTTCCTGGCCTTTTGCAATGACCAAAGATGGTGTGGTGATTTCCACGGTTCTGGCCGATGGTACTAGTTACTAGTACTAAGCTCTACTGTAGTAGTTTTTCCTGGGGTTCCCACAAATTTCAATCCCGGTTCCTTTTTGGTTATAAACGCGAGTCCTGCACTATATAACAAACCTACCTCAAAAGATCAGGCTGTCTCAATTGGAAACACAACACGCAGAATGCCTTATCAACTAAACCTTATTGGATTTGATATGATGACACAACCGAAGTCCTGGTGATAAAACACCTCCCAATCATTGATAGATTGAGGACACAAACGAGGGAACACCAGTTTTTTTTTCCAAAGGCATTTTTTTTCCAAACGCATTTTGTTCAAACGAAATTAAAAAGCATCAATTACTGCAAAGTTGGCTCAGCTGTAAAAATCATGGGTCACATGCTCATGCAACATATTTGTTTGGATCATGTTTTTTCTCAAATAAGATCAAATAAGGACGTTGCATGCGATGTTCAACACAACAGAACACTTGAAGCTGAACTTGAAAGTTCATGAACAGCTGCAAGCAAACTTGAGTCCATGACATCGGTAATTACATATCTTCCACATGAACAGGTGCATGGGAATAGCAGCTTCTCTGGCTTTGGCACTCTGTGCAGACAAATGATGAGAACAGATCAACAGTAAAAAACATTGCAGAACAAGGCCTTGGAGAATGTAGAACAGCATGGTTGCAACCTGAGGAGAAGACCCCTGCAACAACACACTGTCAAGGGGCTCACAGGTTCGAAGCATAAGGATAAGGAAAAACAAACTTATTGAGGGCTTTTGTTCATGTTTTTTCTACTCAAAAAGCTCCAAGCGCCTCATGGTATAGCCAATATCATTGAAACCCAAGGGCCAAATCAGTAATGAGACCATTCTTTTTCATTGGGCTGTGATGCTTGGTTTCTTTTGGCATTGGTATACTTCATGATGTGTTATACTTGTTTTCCTTCAGTGACTGCTTCTATGCTAGCTTTTTAGACTCAAGGAATCTCGACGCTTTTATTTGTTGTTACTCCGAAATCAGCATGTTTGGTGTCTTTTTTTGAAATTAGTTCCTAGATAGCTTTAGTTCAATACATAGCTACACATGCTAGTCCATGAATTACTGTAGAAAAAGTCCAGCTGCAGCCTGCAGATTGGCCAGCATCAACCTTGTGGTCCAGACTGCTGACTAATGACCAACAAAAATTGACCGGCCAACTTGTTTTGGCCTTGCCATTTTTTTCTGTCAAGGCTAATTTTTCTTGGCCTCATTGCAAAAGGAACTACATTGGATGGCGCAGGTCAAGACAAACAGCTCCGCGACCAACCTCGGCGAGGACAGCGAGATCAGCGATGAGGATGATGAGGAGGACAAGACCTGGGACTTGGGGCGGCTCTGGGGCTTCGTGCAGCGGCAAACAGCGTGTGGTTCTTGCCTTCCCATGAGCTGGCTTTATGTGGTTTATTGCCGTGATGGCAAACCACCCTTCCAATAGTGCATTTTTTTTTCCGTTGATGCAGTGATGTGCATACAGTGTGCAACATGCACAAATCAAGAAGTGTACCTGGAGGTGCTTTGGATCAAGGAAAACAAGCAAAGAGTGTTTTTTCTAAACTGGATTGTTTCCATCGAAAGTATGCCATCTTAGGACACAATTTCTGCCTTTTTGTCTTCCAAGCTGCCGTTCTTGGCGAAAACAGAAGTATTGGGCAAAACGGCAAGAAATTTGTAGGGTTTGAAGTTGCAGGTATGTAGGTATAGGGGCTTTACATTCCGTTTCTAGTTTCCGAATCCGCGCTTCTAGTTTCCGAATCCGCGAGTCCGAATAGCATAATGTGGCCTGTAGGTGTCCGAGGTTTCCGAATCCGCGGTTTTTAGTTTCCATATCCGCCGTGTCTAGTTTCGGAATCTTCGGTTGTTTATTTCCGAATCTGCGGTTTCTAGTTTCCACGGCGATAGTTTCAAATCTCCGGGTTTTAGTTTCTGAGTCACCGGTTCATACTTTGGTTGTATTCTGCTTTAGTTCCCGAATTCACGGTGTTTAGTTTCCGAGTCCGCGACGGTTAGTTTCCGAATCTGCAGTTTTAGTTTCCGAGCCCGCGTTTCTATTTTCCGATTCCTGGTTTCTGACGAATCCGCGGTGTCAGTTTCCAAATCTGCGCTTGAACGTCAACTCTGTTTCTACTTGTAGCCAAAAAGTATCCATCGCGAATGTGATTGCAAGACAACAATTGAAGCAATCATATCGAACCCATCTCTTAGAAAAGTTGATGCAACACTAGCATACTGAGTGATATGCAACGAAGAGGTCTCAATGCGAGGTGCCATGGTTTGGCGGAGTGCGTTTTGCCTGGTGGTTGAAACTTTTTTGGCTGGGCATAAAAAATCAGAGATGAGCAGACATGAAAATGACAGGAGTAAGCAGGACGGTACATGACGATGACGATGTGATAGCGCATGTAATCAGTGGCTTTGTTCAGGCCACATGCCACAATGAGGAATGGGGTTTTAGTGCTCAGTGATTGCTGCGGCTGGCCTTGTGAAGTGACAGGATGGAAGTGACAGTGGGCAGACAGGCAGAGAACCCTTTGGGGTTCCGATCCGTTTGAAGGCGCGCCTCTTTGAATTGCTTGCAGTTTGTTTGATTCCTCGTTTGTTCCCGCGGTCCGTTGAGAAGCCTTCCAACTGCGGCGTTTCTGTTTTGACAAGGTTTGATATTGCATTCTCCGCATTTCCCAATTGAGAGACGTCGGTGAATTAGGTTCCCCTGGCTTCTGACAGGCACTGGCGAAAGCTCTACAGGCAAACAGCTCCTTGACCCACATCACCTTGCGTTGCAACAGGGTCGGCGTTGAGGGGGCCAAGGCCTGGTTGACAGTCGGGTGCTTTGGGCGGCTCCGAGGCTTTGTGCGTGGTGTTGTGACAGATCAGACAGTCCAAGGTCTCATATTTCAATATGGAAGACTTCGTGTTCATGAAATCTTGGAGTTGAAATCTTTTGGAACATCTGAGAAATTCCGGGAAGTTTGTCACTTGTTAAGGTTGTCAATTCATAAGTGCTTCCAGTAGAGTACTATCATGAATCAGGTTCCCCATGGGTCCCGTGGCTTCAGACAGGCCTTGGCAGAAGCTTTAAAAACAAACAGCTCTGTGACCCAAATCCACATGGATGACAACAACATTGGCATTCAGGGGGTCGAGGCCTGGTTGGCCGTCGGGGCTTCGGGCGGCTGGGGATTCGGGCGAAGTGTTGTGACAGATCAGACAGTCCAAGGTGTCATATCAATATGGACGACTTCGTGTTCATGAGATTTTCGAGTTGAAATCTGGGACATCTGGGGAAATTCTGGGAAGTTTGTCGCTTGTTCAGTGCTTCCAGTAGAGTACTATCATGAATCAGGTTCCCCATGGTTCACCTGGCTTCAGACAGGCGTTGGCGGAAGCTTTAAAGACAAACAGCTTCGTTACCCACATCAACTTGGATCACAACAACATTGGCGTTGAAGGGGCCAAGGCCTGGTTGACAGTTGGGACTTCGGGCGGCTCCGAAGCTTTGTGCATGGTGTTGTGACAGATCAGACAGTCCCAGGTGCCATTTCTGTATTTTTCTGTACACTTAACTGCGTGTCCTGGTACTTGTCAAATCTTGGACTGGAAATCTTGTGGAACATCTGGAAAGATTCCGGGCAGTGTATGGAAGTGTTTCATTTGTTCCCATGGTCCGTTCTAAGCTTTCCCAGTAGAGAACGGTTTGATCAAATTTTAGCTGCCCAGGCTACAGATTTTTTGTTTTGATATTGCATTCTCCCCATTGCCCAATTCGGAGAATAGTAGATAATTTCCGCATGTTCATGAATAGTGTTATTCATATTTATCGATAGGTTCTACAAATTCACAAATAGCTTCTAAATATTTACAAATAGTTTCTGCGTATTTCAAAATAGTTTCTACGTATTATTTAAAGATAACCTCTACGTATTCAGAAATCGTTTCTACATATTGATAAGTAGTTTCTACGTATTTTGAAATCGTTTCTACATATTTATAAATGATTTGTACGTATTTAAGAATTGCTTGTACATATCTAAAAACAATTTGTACGTATTTAAGAATCGCTTCTGCCTATTTAAAAAATAACTATATATATATATATATAAGTAGCTTCTAATGGCCAACAGGAGAGAGGCCAGAACAGTCATTAAAGATCATTAAAGAAGAATGCTATCTGAATCAGGTTCCCCTGGCTTCAGACAGGCCTTGGCAGAAACGCTAAAGACAAACAGCTCTATGACCCGCATCGACTTGGATGGCAACAAAATCGGCGATGAAGGGGTCAAGGCCTGGTTGAGTGTCGAAACTCCGTGCGGCTCCGGGGCTTTGCGCATGGCGTTGTGACAGATGAGAGAATCCCTGGTGTCATCTATGTATGGACGACTTTCTGTTCGAGAATCGAGAAATCTTGGAGTTGAAATCTTCTGGAACATCTGGGGAAATTCTGGGGTGTAACACTTGTTCCTGCGGTCAGGTCAGAAGTCTTTCTAGTAGAGTACTATCTGAATCAGGTTCCCCTGGCTTCAGACAGGCCTTGGCAGAAACGCTAAAGACAAACAACTCCGTGACCCACATCGACTTGGGGCTCAACAAAGTCGGCGATGAAGGGGTCAAGGCCTGGTTGAGTGTCGGAACTCCGTGCGGCTCCGGAGCTTTGCGCATGGCGTTGTGACAGATGAAAGAGTCTCCGATGTTATTTCAGTAGTGACAACATGTGACAACTTCGTGAACCGTGGAGTTGAAATCTTGTGGAACATCTTTGAAAAATCCGGGAAGTGTGTCGTTTGTTCCCATCGCCAATTCATAAGTGCTTCTGGAGAGAATTGTTCCTACCACTTTCAACTGCAGCGTTTCTGTTTTGACAAGTCTCGGCATGTTTTGACCGTTTCCGAATTCTGAAATGTTGGTCTTGGTGAATCAGGTTCCCCTGGCTTCAGACAGGCCTTGGCGGAAGCTTTAAAGACAAACAGCTCCGTTACCCACATCAACTTGGATCACAACAACATTGGCGTTGAAGGGGCCAAGGCCTGGTTGACAGTTGGGACTTCGGGCGGCTCCGAAGCTTTGTGCATGGTGTTGTGACAGATCAGACAGTCCCAGGTGCCATTTCTGTATTTTTCTGTACACTTAACTGCGTGTCCTGGTACTTGTCAAATCTTGGACTGGAAATCTTGTGGAACATCTGGAAAGATTCCGGGCAGTGTATGGAAGTGTTTCATTTGTTCCCATGGTCCGTTCTAAGCTTTCCCAGTAGAGAACGGTTTGATCAAATTTTAGCTGCCCAGGCTACAGATTTTTTGTTTTGATATTGCATTCTCCCCATTGCCCAATTCGGAGACGTCGG